>JAKSXO010000096.1:0-155000 GCA_024509115.1 Crotalus helleri
ATAGATAGATAGATAGATAGATAGATAGATAGATAGAGATAGGTAGGTAGGTAGATAGATAGATAGACATAGGTAGGTAGCTAGATTGATAGAAACAGATAGGTAGGTAGGTAGATAGATACAGATAGGTAGGTTGGTAGATAGATAGATAGAGATAGGTAGGTAGGTAGATAGATAGAGATAGGTAGGTAGGTAGATAGATAGATACAGATATGTAGGTATGTAGGTAGATAGATAGATACAGATAGGTAGGTAGGTAGGTAGATAGATAGATACAGATAGGTAGGTATGTAGATAGATAGATACAGATAGGTAGGTAGATTGATCGATACAGATAGGTAGGTAGGTAGGTAGATAGACAGAGAGAGGTAGGTAGGTAGATAGATAGAGATAGGTAGGTAGGTAGATAGATAGACAGAGATAGGTAGGTAGGTAGTTTGATAGATACAGATAGGTAGGTAGGTAGATAGATAGATAAAGATAGGTAGGTAGGTAGATGGATAGATAGATAGATAGATAGATAGATAGATAGATAGATAGATAGATAGATAGATAGATAGATAGATAGATAGATAGAGATATATAGGTAGGTAGATAGATAGATAGACATAGGTAGGTAGGTAGATTGATAGATACAGATAGGTAGGTAGGTAGATAGATAGATACAGATAGGTAGGTAGGTAGATAGATAGATAGAGATAGGTAGGTAGGTAGGTAGGTAGGTAGATAGATAGAGATAGGTAGGTAGGTAGGTAGGTAGGTAGGTAGGTAGAGATAGGTAGGTAGGTAGATAGATAGATAGAGATAGGTAGGTAGGTAGATTGATAGATACAGATAGGTAGGTAGGTAGATAGATAGATAGAGATAGAGAGGTAGGTAGATTGACAGAGACAGATAGGTAGGTAGATAGATAGATAGAGATAGGTAGGTAAGTAGATAGATAGATACAGATAGGTAGGTAGGTAGGTAGATAGATAGATACAGATAGGTAGGTAGGTAGATAGATAGATACAGATAGGTAGGTAGGTAGATAGATAGAGATAGGTAGGTAGGTAGATTGATAGATACAGATAGGTAGGTAGGTAAGTAGATAGATAGAGATAGGTAGGTAAGTAGGTAGATAGATAGAGATAGGTAGGTATGTAGATAGATAGATAGAGATAGGTAGGTAGGTAGATTGATAGATACAGAAAGGTAGGTAGATAGATAGATACAGATAGGTAGGTAGGTAGATAGATAGATAGATAGAGATAGGTAGGTAGATAGATAGATAGAGATAGGTAGGTAGCTAGATTGATAGATACAGATAGGTAGGTAGGTAGGTAGATACAGATAGGTAGGTAGGTAGATAGATAGATAGATAGATAGATAGATAGAGATAGGTAGGTAGGTAGATAGATAGAGATAGGTAGGTAGGTAGATAGATAGGTACAGATATGTAGGTATGTAGGTAGATAGATAGATACAGATAGGTAGGTAGGTAGGTAGATAGATAGATAGATAGAGATAGGTAGGTAGGTAGATAGATAGATACAGATAGGTAGGTAGGTAGATTGATAGATACAGATAGGT
Source organism: Crotalus helleri (assembly GCA_024509115.1). NCBI lineage: Eukaryota > Metazoa > Chordata > Lepidosauria > Squamata > Viperidae > Crotalus > Crotalus helleri. The sequence goes on from JAKSXO010000096.1 coordinate 1,573, forward strand.
AGGTAGGTAGGTAGATAGACAGAGAGAGGTAGGTAGGTAGGTAGATAGATAGAGATAGGTAGGTAGGTAGATAGATAGAGATAGGTAGGTAGGTAGTTTGATAGATACAGATAGGTAGGTAGGTAGATAGATAGATACAGATAGGTAGGTAGGTAGGTAGATAGATAGATAGATAGATAGATAGATAGATAGATAGATAGAGATAGGTAGGTAGGTAGATAGATAGATAGACATAGGTAGGTAGGTAGATTGATAGATACAGATAGGTAGGTAGGTAGATAGATAGATACAGATAGATAGGTAGGTAGATAGATAGATAGAGATAGGTAGGTAGGTAGATAGATAAATACAGATAGGTAGATAGGTAGGTAGATAGATAGAGATAGGTAGGTAGGTAGATAGATAGACATAGGTAGGTAGGTAGGTAGATTGATAGATACAGATATGTAGGTAGGTAGATAGATAGATACAGATAGGTAGGTAGGTAGATAGATAGATACAGATAGGTAGGTAGGAAGATAGATAGATAGAGATAGGTAGGTAGGTAGATTGATAGATACAGATAGGTAGATAGGTAGATAGATAGATACAGATAGGTAGGTGGGTAGATAGATAGATAGAGATAGGTAGGTAGGTAGATAGAGAAATACAGATAGGTAGGTAGGTAGATTGATAGAGACAGATAGGTAGGTCGGTAGATAGATAGATAGAGATAGGTAGGTAGGTAGATTGATAGATACAGATAGGTAGGTAGGTAGATAGATAGATACAGATAGGTAGGTAGGTAGATAGACAGAGATAGGTAGGTAGGTAGATTGATAGATACAGATAGGTATGTAGGTAGATAGATAAATACAGATAGGTAGGTAGATTGATAGATACAGATAGGTAGGTAGGTAGATAGATAGATAGATAGTTAGGTAGGTAGAGATAGAGATAGGTAGGTAGGTAGATAGATAAATACAGATAGGTAGGTAGGTAGGTAGATAGATAGAGATAGGTAGGTAGGTAGATAGATAGACATAGGTAGATAGGTAGGTAGATTGATAGATACAGATAGGTAGGTATTTAGATAGATAGATACAGATAGGTAGGTAGGTAGATAGATAGATAGAGATAGGTAGGTAAGTAGGTAGATAGATAGAGATAGGTAGGTACGTAGATAGATAGATAGACATAGGTAGGTAGGTAGTTTGATAGATACAGATAGGTAGGTAGGTAGGTAGATAGATAGATACAGATAGGTAGGTAGGTAGGTAGATAGATAGATAGACATAGGTAGGTAGGTAGATTGATAGATACAGATAGGTAGGTAGGTAGATAGATAGATACAGATAGGTAGGTAGGTAGATAGATAGATACAGATAGGTAGGTAGGTAGATAGATAGATACAGATAGGTAGGTATTTAGATAGATAGATACAGATAGGTAGGTAGGTAGGTAGGTAGATAGATAGATAGATAGATAGATAGATAGATAGATAGATAGATAGATAGATAGATAGATAGATAGATAGATAGATAGATAGATAGATAGATAGAGATAGGTAGGTAGGTAGATAGATAGATAGACATAGGTAGGTAGGTAGATTGATAGATACAGATAGGTAGGTAGGTAGATAGATAGATACAGATAGGTAGGTAGGTAGATAGATAGATAGAGATAGGTAGTTAGGTAGATTGATAGATACAGATAGGTAGGTAGGTAAGTAGATAGATAGAGATAGGTAGGTAAGTAGGTAGATAGATAGAGATAGGTAGGTACGTAGATAGATAGATAGACATAGGTAGGTAGGTAGTTTGATAGATACAGAAATGTAGGTAGGTAGATAGATAGATACAGATAGGTAGGTAAGTAGATAGATAGATAGATATAGGTAGGTAGGTAGATTGATAGATAGATAGACATAGGTAGGTAGGTAGATTGATAGATACAGATAGGTAGGTAGGTAGATAGATAGATACAGATAGGTAGGTAGGTAGATAGATAGATAGATAGAGATAGGTAGGTAGGTAGATAGATAAATACAGATAGGTAGGTTGGTAGGTAGATCAATAGAGATAGGTAGGTAGGTAGATAGATAGACATAGGTAGGTAGGTAGGTAGGTAGATTGATAGATACAGATAGATAGGTAGGTAGATAGATAGATACAGATAGGTAGGTAGGTAGATAGATAGATAGAGATAGGTAGGTAGGTAGATAGATAGATAGAGATAGGTAGATAGATAGATAGATACAGATAGATAGGTAGGTAGATTGATAGAGACAGACATGTAGGTAGGTAGATAGATAGATAGAGATAGGTAGGTAGGTAGATTGATAGATACAGATAGGTAGGTAGGTAGATAGATAGGTACAGATAGGTAGGTAGGTAGGTAGGTAGATAGATAGAGATAGGTAGGTAGGTAGATTGATAGATACAGATAGGTATGTAGGTAGATAGATAAATACAGATAGGTAGGTAGGTAGATAGATAGATAGAGATAGGTAGGTAGGTAGATTGATAGATACAGATAGGTAGGTAGGAAGATAGATAGATACAGATAGGTAGGTAGGTAGATAGACAGATAGATATAGGTACGTAGGTAGATAGATAGATACAGATAGGTAGGTAGGTAGATTGAAAGATACAGATAGGTAGGTAGGTAGGTAGATAGATAGATAGATAGATAGATAGATAGATAGATAGATAGATAGATAGATAGATAGATAGATAGAGATAGGTGGGTAGGTAGATAGATAGATACAAATAGGTAGGTAGGTAGATAGATAGATACAGATATGTAGGTAGGTAGATAGATAGATAGAGATAGGTAGGTAGGTAGGTAGGTAGATAGATAGATAGAGATAGGTAGGTAGGTAGAGATAGGTAGGTAGGTAGATAGATAGATAGAGATAGGTAGGTAGGTAGATTGATAGATACAGATAGGTAGGTAGGTAGATAGATAGATAGAGATAGATAGGTAGGTAGATTGATAGAGACAGATAGGTAGGTAGGTAGATAGATAGATAGAGATAGGTAGGTAGGTAGATAGATAGATACAGATAGGTAGGTACATAGGTAGATAGATAGATACAGATAGGTAGGTAAGTAGGTAGATAGATAGAGAAAAGTAGGTAGGTAGATAGAGATAGGTAGGTAGGTAGATAGATAGATAAAGATAGGTAGGTAGGTAAGTAGATAGAGATAGGTAGGTAAGTAGGTAGATAGATAGAGATAGGTAGGTAGGTAGATAGATAGAAAGACATAGGTAGGTAGCTAGATTGATAGATACAGATAGGTAGGTAGGTAGATAGATACAGATAGGTAGGTAGGTAGATAGATAGATAGAGATAGGTAGGTAGGTAGATAGATAGACATAGGTAGGTAGGTAGATAGATAGATACAGATATGTAGGTATGTAGGTAGATAGATAGATACAGATAGGTAGGTAGGTAGGTAGATAGATACAGATAGGTAGGTAGGTAGATAGATAGATACAGATAGGTAGGTAGATTGATAGATACAGATAGGTAGGTAGGTAGGTAGATAGACAGAGAGAGGTAGGTAGGTAGGTAGATAGATAGAGATAGGTAGGTAGGTAGATAGATAGACAGAGATAGGTAGGTAGGTAGTTTGATAGATACAGATAGGTAGGTAGGTAGATAGATAGATACAGATAGGTAGGTAGGTAGATAGATAGATAGATAGAGATAGGTAGGTAGGTAGATAGATAGATAGACATAGGTAGGTAGGTAGATTGATAGATACAGATAGGTAGGTAGGTAGATAGATAGATAGAGATAGGTAGGTAGGTAGATAGATAAATACAGATAGGTAGGTAGGTAGGTAGATAAATAGAGATAGGTAGGTAGGTACATAGATAGACATAGGTAGGTAGGTAGGTAGGTAGATTGATAGATACAGAGGTAGGTAGGTAGATAGATAGATACAGATAGGTAGGTAGGTAGATAGATAGATACAGATAGGTAGGTAGGTAGATAGATAGATAGATAGATAGATAGATAGATAGATAGATAGATAGATAGATAGATAGATAGATAGATAGATAGATAGAGATAGGTAGGTAGGTAGATAGATAGATAGACATAGGTAGGTAGGTAGATTGATAGATACAGATAGGTAGGTAGGTAGGTAGATAGATAAATACAGATAGGTAGGTAGGTAGGTAGATCGATAGAGATAGGTAGGTAGGTAGATAGATAGACATAGGTAGGTAGGTAGGTAGGTAGATTGATAGATACAGATAGGTTGGTAGGTACATAGATAGATACAGATAGGTAGGTAGGTAGATAGATAGATAGAGATAGGTAGGTAGGTAGATAGATAGATAGAGATAGGTAGGTAGGTAGGTAGATTGATAGATACAGATAGGTAGGTAGGTAGATAGATAGATAGATACAGATAGGTAGGTAGGTAGGTAGGTAGGTAGATAGAGATAGGTAGGTAGGTAGATTGATAGATACAGATAGGTATGTAGGTAGATAGATAAATACAGATAGGTAGGTAGGTAGATAGATAGATAGAGATAGGTAGGTAGGTAGATTGATAGATACAGATAGGTAGGTAGGAAGATAGATAGATACAGATAGGTAGGTAGGTAGATAGACAGATAGATATAGGTACGTAGGTAGATAGATAGATACAGATAGGTAGGTAGGTAGATTGAAAGATACAGATAGGTAGGTAGGTAGGTAGATAGATAGATAGATAGATAGATAGATAGATAGATAGATAGATAGATAGATAGATAGATAGATAGATAGATAGATAGATAGATAGATAGAGATAGGTGGGTAGGTAGATAGATAGATACAAATAGGCAGGTAGGTAGATAGATAGATACAGATATGTAGGTAGGTAGATAGATAGATAGAGATAGGTAGGTAGGTAGGTAGGTAGGTAGGTAGGTAGGTAGGTAGGAAGATAGAGATAGGTAGGTAGGTAGGTAGGTAGGTAGAGATAGGTAGGTAGGTAGATTAGATAGATAGAGATAGGTAGGTAGGTAGATTGATAGATACAGATAGGTAGGTAGGTAGATAGATAGATAGAGATAGATAGGTAGGTAGATTGATAGAGACAGATAGGTAGGTAGGTAGATAGATAGATAGAGATAGGTAGGTAGGTAGATAGATAGATACAGATAGGTAGGTACATAGGTAGATAGATAGATACAGATAGGTAGGTAAGTAGGTAGATAGATAGAGAAAAGTAGGTAGGTAGATAGAGATAGGTAGGTAGGTAGATAGATAGATAAAGATAGGTAGGTAGGTAAGTAGATAGAGATAGGTAGGTAAGTAGGTAGATAGATAGAGATAGGTAGGTAGGTAGATAGATAGATAGACATAGGTAGGTAGCTAGATTGATAGATACAGATAGGTAGGTAGGTAGATAGATACAGATAGGTAGGTAGGTAGATAGATAGATAGAGATAAATAGGTAGGTAGATAGATAGACATAGGTAGGTAGGTAGATAGATAGATACAGATAGGTAGGTAGGTAGGTAGATAGATACAGATAGGTAGGTAGGTAGATAGATAGATACAGATAGGTAGGTAGATAGATAGATAGATAGATACAGATAGGTAGGTAGGTAGGTAGGTAGGTAGATAGAGATAGGTAGGTAGGTAGATTGATAGATACAGATAGGTATGTAGGTAGATAGATAAATACAGATAGGTAGGTAGGTAGATAGATAGATAGAGATAGGTAGGTAGGTAGATTGATAGATACAGATAGGTAGGTAGGAAGATAGATAGATACAGATAGGTAGGTAGGTAGATAGACAGATAGATATAGGTACGTAGGTAGATAGATAGATACAGATAGGTAGGTAGGTAGATTGAAAGATACAGATAGGTAGGTAGGTAGGTAGATAGATAGATAGATAGATAGATAGATAGATAGATAGATAGATAGATAGATAGATAGATAGATAGATAGATAGATAGAGATAGGTGGGTAGGTAGATAGATAGATACAAATAGGCAGGTAGGTAGATAGATAGATACAGATATGTAGGTAGGTAGATAGATAGATAGAGATAGGTAGGTAGGTAGGTAGGTAGGTAGGTAGGTAGATAGATAGAGATAGGTAGGTAGGTAGGTAGGTAGGTAGAGATAGGTAGGTAGGTAGATTAGATAGATAGAGATAGGTAGGTAGGTAGATTGATAGATACAGATAGGTAGGTAGGTAGATAGATAGATAGAGATAGATAGGTAGGTAGATTGATAGAGACAGATAGGTAGGTAGGTAGATAGATAGATAGAGATAGGTAGGTAGGTAGATAGATAGATACAGATAGGTAGGTACATAGGTAGATAGATAGATACAGATAGGTAGGTAAGTAGGTAGATAGATAGAGAAAAGTAGGTAGGTAGATAGAGATAGGTAGGTAGGTAGATAGATAGATAAAGATAGGTAGGTAGGTAAGTAGATAGAGATAGGTAGGTAAGTAGGTAGATAGATAGAGATAGGTAGGTAGGTAGATAGATAGATAGACATAGGTAGGTAGCTAGATTGATAGATACAGATAGGTAGGTAGGTAGATAGATACAGATAGGTAGGTAGGTAGATAGATAGATAGAGATAAATAGGTAGGTAGATAGATAGACATAGGTAGGTAGGTAGATAGATAGATACAGATAGGTAGGTAGGTAGGTAGATAGATACAGATAGGTAGGTAGGTAGATAGATAGATACAGATAGGTAGGTAGATTGATAGATACAGATAGGTAGGTAGGTAGGTAGATAGACAGAGAGAGGTAGGTAGGTAGGTAGATAGATAGAGATAGGTAGGTAGGTAGATAGATAGACAGAGATAGGTAGGTAGGTAGTTTGATAGATACAGATAGGTAGGTAGGTAGATAGATAGATACAGATAGGTAGGTAGGTAGATAGATAGATAGATAGAGATAGGTAGGTAGGTAGATAGATAGATAGACATAGGTAGGTAGGTAGATTGATAGATACAGATAGGTAGATAGGTAGATAGATAGATACAGATAGGTAGGTAGGTAGATAGATAGATACAGATAGGTAGGTAGGTAGATTGATAGATACAGATAGGTAGGTAGGTAGATAGATAGATAGAGAGATAGATAGGTAGGTAGATTGATAGAGACAGACAGGTAGGTAGGTAGATAGATAGATAGAGATAGGTAGGTAGGTAGATTGATAGATACAGATAGGTAGGTAGGTAGATAGATAGATACAGATAGGTAGGTAGGTAGATAGATAGATAGAGATAGATAGGTAGGTAGATTGATAGAGACAAATAGGTAGGTAGGTAGATAGATAGATACAGATAGGTAGGTAGGTAGGTAGATAGATAGATACAGATAGGTAGGTAGGTAGGTAGGTAGGTAGATAGATAGATACAGTTAGGTAGGTAGGTAGATAGATAGAGATAGGTAGGTAGGTAGATTGATAGATACAGATAGGTAGGTAGGTAAGTAGATAGATAGAGATAGGTAGGTAAGTAGGTAGATAGATAGAGATAGGTAGGTATGTAGATAGATAGATAGATAGAGATAGGTAGGTAGGTAGATTGATAGTTACAGAAAGGTAGGTAGGTAGATAGATAGATACAGATAGGTAGGTAGGTAGGTAGGTAGATAGATAGATAGAGATAGGTAGGTAGGTAGATAGATAGATAGATAGACATAGGTAGGTAGCTAGATTGATAGATACAGATAGGTAGGTAGGTAGATAGATACAGATAGGTAGGTAGGTAGATAGATAGATAGAGATAGGTAGGTAGGTAGATAGATAGAGATAGGTAGGTAGGTAGGTAGATAGATAGATACAGATATGTAGGTATGTAGGTAGATAGATAGATACAGATAGGTAGGTAGGTAGGTAGATAGATAGATACAGATAGGTAGGTAGGTAGATAGACAGAGAGAGGTAGGTAGGTAGGTAGATAGATAGAGATAGGTAGGTAGGTAGATAGATAGACAGAGATAGGTAGGTAGGTAGTTTGATAGATACAGATAGGTAGGTAGGTAGATAGATAGATACAGATAGGTAGGTAGGTAGATAGATAGATAGAGATAGGTAGGTAGGTAAATAGATAGATACAGGTATGTAGGTATGTAGGTAGATAGATAGATACAGATAGGTAGGTAGGTAGGTAGATAGATAGATACAGATAGGTAGGTAGGTAGATAGATAGATACAGATAGGTAGGTAGGTAGATTGATAGATACAGATAGGTAGGTAGGTAGATAGATACAGATAGGTAGGTAGGTAGGTAGATAGACAGAGAGAGGTAGGTAGGTAGGTAGATAGATAGAGATAGGTAGGTAGGTAGATAGATAGACAGAGATTTGTAGGTAGGTAGTTTGATAGATACAGATAGGTAGGTAGGTAGATAGATAGATAGATACAGATAGGTAGGTAGGTAGATAGATAGATAGATAGAGATAGGTAGGTAGGTAGATAGATAGATAGACATAGGTAGGTAGGTAGATTGATAGATACAGATAGGTAGATAGGTAGATAGATAGATACAGATAGGTAGGTAGGTAGATAGATAGATACAGATAGGTAGGTAGGTAGATTGATAGATACAGATAGGTAGGTAGGTAGATAGATAGATAGAGAGATAGATAGGTAGGTAGATTGATAGAGACAGACAGGTAGGTAGGTAGATAGATAGATAGAGATAGGTAGGTAGGTAGATTGATAGATACAGATAGGTAGGTAGGTAGATAGATAGATACAGATAGGTAGGTAGGTAGATAGATAGATAGAGATAGATAGGTAGGTAGATTGATAGAGACAAATAGGTAGGTAGGTAGATAGATAGATACAGATAGGTAGGTAGGTAGGTAGATAGATAGATACAGATAGGTAGGTAGGTAGGTAGGTAGATAGATAGATACAGTTAGGTAGGTAGGTAGATAGATAGAGATAGGTAGGTAGGTAGATTGATAGATACAGATAGGTAGGTAGGTAAGTAGATAGATAGAGATAGGTAGGTAAGTAGGTAGATAGATAGAGATAGGTAGGTATGTAGATAGATAGATAGATAGAGATAGGTAGGTAGGTAGATTGATAGTTACAGAAAGGTAGGTAGGTAGATAGATAGATACAGATAGGTAGGTAGGTAGGTAGATAGATAGATAGAGATAGGTAGGTAGGTAGATAGATAGATAGATAGACATAGGTAGGTAGCTAGATTGATAGATACAGATAGGTAGGTAGGTAGATAGATACAGATAGGTAGGTAGGTAGATAGATAGATAGAGATAGGTAGGTAGGTAGATAGATAGAGATAGGTAGGTAGGTAGGTAGATAGATAGATACAGATATGTAGGTATGTAGGTAGATAGATAGATACAGATAGGTAGGTAGGTAGGTAGATAGATAGATACAGATAGGTAGGTAGGTAGATAGACAGAGAGAGGTAGGTAGGTAGGTAGATAGATAGAGATAGGTAGGTAGGTAGATAGATAGACAGAGATAGGTAGGTAGGTAGTTTGATAGATACAGATAGGTAGGTAGGTAGATAGATAGATACAGATAGGTAGGTAGGTAGATAGATAGATAGAGATAGGTAGGTAGGTAAATAGATAGATACAGATATGTAGGTATGTAGGTAGATAGATAGATACAGATAGGTAGGTAGGTAGGTAGATAGATAGATACAGATAGGTAGGTAGGTAGATAGATAGATACAGATAGGTAGGTAGGTAGATTGATAGATACAGATAGGTAGGTAGGTAGATAGACAGAGAGAGGTAGGTAGGTAGGTAGATAGACAGAGATAGGTAGGTAGGTAGATAGATAGACAGAGATAGGTAGGTAGGTAGTTTGATAGATACAGATAGGTAGGTAGGTAGGTAGATAGATACAGATAGGTAGGTAGGTAGATAGATAGATAGATAGAGATAGGTAGGTAGGTAGATAGATAAATACAGATAGGTAGGTAGGAAGATAGATAGATAGAGATAGGTAGGTAGGTAGATTGATAGATACAGATAGGTAGATAGGTAGATAGATAGATACAGATAGGTAGGTAGGTACATAGATAGATACAGATAGGTAGGTAGGTAGATAGATAAATACAGATAGGTAGGTAGGTAGATTGATAGAGACAGATAGGTAGGTCGGTAGATAGATAGATAGAGATAGGTAGGTAGGTAGATTGATAGATACATATAGGTAGGTAGATAGATAGATACAGATAGGTAGGTAGGTAGATAGACAGAGATAGGTAGGTAGGTAGATTGATAGATACAGATAGGTATGTAGGTAGATAGATGAATACAGATAGGTAGGTAGATTGATAGATACAGATAGGTAGGTAGGTAGATAGATAGATACAGATAGTTAGGTAGGTAGATAGATAGATAGAGATAAGTAGGTAGGTAGATAGATAAATACAGATAGGTAGGTAGGTAGGTAGATAGATAGACATAGGTAGGTAGGTAGATAGATAGACATAGGTAGGTAGGTAGGTAGATTGATAGATACAGATAGGTAGGTAGGTAGATAGATAGATACAGATAGGTAGGTAGGTAGATAGATAGATAGAGATAGGTAGGTAGGTAGATTGATAGATACAGATAGGTAGGTCGGTAGATAGATAGATAGAGATAGATATGTAGGTAGATAGATAGATACAGATAGGTAGGTAGGTAGGTAGATAGATAGATACAGATAGGTAGGTAGGTAGGTAGATAGATAGAGATAGGTAGGTAGGTAGATTGATAGATACAGATAGGTAGGTAGGTAAGTAGATAGATAGAGATAGGTAGGTAAGTAGGTAGATAGATAGAGATAGGTAGGTAGGTAGATAGATAGATACAGATAGGTAGGTAGGTAGATAGATAGATACAGATAGGTAGGTAGGTAGATAGATAGATAGATAGATAGATAGATAGATAGAGATAGGTATGTAGGTAGGTAGATAGATAGATAGACATAGGTAGGTAGGTAGATTGATAGATACAGATAGGTAGGTAGGTAGATAGATAGATACAGATAGGTAGGTAGGTAGATAGATAGATAGAAATAGGTAGGTAGGTAGATAGATAAATACAGATAGGTAGGTAGGTAGGTAGGTAGATAGAGATAGGTAGGTAGGTAGATAGATAGACATAGGTAGGTAGGTAGGTAGATAGATATAGGTAGGTAGGTAGGTAGATAGATAGAGATAGGTAGGTAGGTAGATAGATAGATAGAGATAGGTAGGTAGGTAGATTGATAGATACAGATAGGTAGGTAGATAGATAGATAGATAGATAGATACAGATAGATAGGTAGGGAGATAGATAGATATAGATAGGTAGGTAGGTAGATTGATAGATACAGATAGGTAGGTAGGTAGGTAGATAGGTAGAGATAGGTAGGTAGGTAGGTAGATAGATAGAGATAGGTAGATAGGTAGTTTGATAGATACAGATAGGTAGGTAGGTAGATAGATAGATACAGATAGGTAGGTAGGTAGATAGATAGATAGATAGAGATAGGTAGGTAGGTAGATAGATAGATAGACATAGGTAGGTCGGTAGATTGATAGATACAGATAGGTAGGTAGGTAGATAGATAGATACAGATAGGTAGATAGGTAGATAGATAGATAGAGATAGGTAGGTAGATAGATAGATAAATACAGATAGGTAGGTAGGTAGATAGATAGATATAGGTACGTAGGTAGATAGATAGATACAGATAGGTAGGTAGGTAGATTGAAAGATACAGATAGGTAGGTAGGTAGGTAGGTAGGTAGATAGATAGATAGATAGATAGATAGATAGATAGATAGATAGATAGATAGATAGATAGATAGACAGACAGACAGACAGACAGATAGATAGATAGATAGATAGATAGATAGAGATAGGTGGGTAGGTAGATAGATACAAATAGGTAGGTAGGTAGATAGATAGATACAGATATGTAGGTAGGTAGATAGATAGATAGAGATAGGTAGGTAGGTAGGTAGGTAGATAGATAGAGATAGGTAGGTAGGTAGGTAGGTAGGTAGGTAGGTAGAGATAGGTAGGTAGGTAGATAGATAGATAGAGATAGGTAGGTAGGTAGATTGATAGATACAGATAGGTAGGTAGGTAGATAGATAGATAGAGATAGATAGGTAGGTAGATTGATAGAGACAGATAGGTAGGTAGGTAGATAGATAGATAGAGATAGGTAGGTAGGTAGATAGATAGATACAGATAGGTAGGTAGGTAGGTAGATAGATAGATACAGATAGGTAGGTAGATAGATAGAGATAGGTAGGTAGGTAGATTGATAGATAAAGATAGGTAGGTAGGTAAGTAGATAGATAGAGATAGGTAGGTAAGTAGGTAGATAGATAGAGATAGGTAGGTAGGTAGGTAGATAGATAGATAGACATAGGTAGGTAGCTAGATTGATAGATACAGATAGGTAGGTAGGTAGATAGATACAGATAGGTAGGTAGGTAGATAGATAGATAGAGATAGGTAGGTAGGTAGATAGATAGAGATAGGTAGGTAGGTAGATAGATAGATACAGATATGTAGGTATGTAGGTAGATAGATAGATACAGATAGGTAGGTAGGTAGGTATATAGATAGATACAGATAGGTAGGTAGGTAGATAGATAGATACAGATAGGTAGGTAGATAGATAGAGATAGGTAGGTAGGTAGATTGATAGATAAAGATAGGTAGGTAGGTAAGTAGATAGATAGAGATAGGTAGGTAAGTAGGTAGATAGATAGAGATAGGTAGGTAGGTAGGAAGATAGATAGATAGACATAGGTAGGTAGCTAGATTGATAGATACAGATAGGTAGGTAGGTAGATAGATACAGATAGGTAGGTAGGTAGATAGATAGATAGAGATAGGTAGGTAGGTAGATAGATAGAGATAGGTAGGTAGGTAGATAGATAGATACAGATATGTAGGTATGTAGGTAGATAGATAGATACAGATAGGTAGGTAGGTAGGTATATAGATAGATACAGATAGGTAGGTAGGTAGATAGATAGATACAGATAGGTAGGTAGATTGATAGATACAGATAGGTAGGTAGGTAGGTAGATAGACAGAGAGAGGTAGGTAGGTAGGTAGATAGATAGAGATAGGTAGGTAGGTAGATAGATAGACAGAGATAGGTAGGTAGATAGTTTGATAGATACAGATAGGTAGGTAGGTAGATAGATAGATACAGATAGGTAGGTAGGTAGATAGATAGATAGATAGATAGATAGATAGATAGATAGATAGATAGATAGATAGATAGATAGAGATAGGTAGGTAGGTAGATAGATAGATAGACATAGGTAGGTAGGTAGATTGATAGATACAGATAGGTAGGTAGGTAGGTAGATAGATAAATACAGATAGGTAGGTAGGTAGGTAGATCGATAGAGATAGGTAGGTAGGTAGATAGATAGACATAGGTAGGTAGGTAGGTAGGTAGATTGATAGATACAGATAGGTTGGTAGGTACATAGATAGATACAGATAGGTAGGTAGGTAGATAGATAGATAGAGATAGGTAGGTAGGTAGATAGATAGATAGAGATAGGTAGATAGATAGATAGATACAGATAGATAGGTAGGTAGATTGATAGAGACAGACAGGTAGGTAGGTAGATAGATAGATAGAGATAGGTAGGTAGGTAGATTGATAGATACAGATAGGTAGGTAGGTAGATAGGTAGATAGATACAGATAGGTAGGTAGGTAGGTAGGTAGATAGAGATAGGTAGGTAGGTAGATTGATAGATACAGATAGGTATGTAGGTAGATAGATAAATACAGATAGGTAGGTAGGTAGATAGATAGATAGAGATAGGTAGGTAGGTAGATTGATAGATACAGATAGGTAGGTAGGAAGATAGATAGATACAGATAGGTAGGTAGGTAGATAGACAGATAGATATAGGTACGTAGGTAGATAGATAGATACAGATAGGTAGGTAGGTAGATTGAAAGATACAGATAGGTAGGTAGGTAGGTAGGTAGGTAGATAGATAGATAGATAGATAGATAGATAGATAGATAGATAGATAGATAGATAGATAGATAGATAGATAGATAGAGATAGGTGGGTAGGTAAATAGATAGATACAAATAGGTAGGTAGGTAGATAGATAGATACAGATATGTAGGTAGGTAGATAGATAGATAGAGATAGGTAGGTAGGTAGGTAGGTAGGTAGATAGATAGAGATAGGTAGGTAGGTAGGTAGGTAGGTAGAGATAAGTAGGTAGGTAGATAGATAGATAGAGATAGGTAGGTAGGTAGATTGATAGATACAGATAGGTAGGTAGGTAGATAGATAGATAGATAGAGATAGATAGGTAGGTAGATTGATAGAGACAGATAGGTAGGTAGGTAGATAGATAGATAGAGATAGGTAGGTAGGTAGATAGATAGATACAGATAGGTAGGTACATAGGTAGATAGATAGATACAGATAGGTAGGTAAGTAGGTAGATAGATAGAGAAAAGTAGGTAGGTAGATAGAGATAGGTAGGTAGGTAGATAGATAGATAAAGATAGGTAGGTAGGTAAGTAGATAGAGATAGGTAGGTAAGTAGGTAGATAGATAGAGATAGGTAGGTAGGTAGATAGATAGATAGACATAGGTAGGTAGCTAGATTGATAGATACAGATAGGTAGGTAGGTAGATAGATACAGATAGGTAGGTAGGTAGATAGATAGATAGAGATAGGTAGGTAGGTAGATAGATAGACATAGGTAGGTAGGTAGATAGATAGATACAGATATGTAGGTATGTAGGTAGATAGATAGATACAGATAGGTAGGTAGGTAGGTAGATAGATACAGATAGGTAGGTAGGTAGATAGATAGATACAGATAGGTAGGTAGATTGATAGATACAGATAGGTAGGTAGGTAGGTAGATAGACAGAGAGAGGTAGGTAGGTAGGTAGATAGATAGAGATAGGTAGGTAGGTAGGTAGATAGATAGACAGAGATAGGTAGGTAGGTAGGTAGTTTGATAGATACAGATAGGTAGGTAGGTAGATAGATAGATACAGATAGGTAGGTAGGTAGATAGATAGATAGATAGAGATAGGTAGGTAGGTAGATAGATAGATAGACATAGGTAGGTAGGTAGATTGATAGATACAGATAGGTAGGTAGGTAGATAGATAGATAGAGATAGGTAGGTAAGTAGATAGATAAATACAGATAGGTAGGTAGGTAGGTAGATAAATAGAGATAGGTAGGTAGGTACATAGATAGACATAGGTAGGTAGGTAGGTAGGTAGGTAGGTAGATTGATAGATACAGAGGTAGGTAGGTAGATAGATAGATAGAGATAGATAGGTAGGTAGATTGATAGAGACAGATAGGTAGGTAGGTAGATAGATAGATAGAGATAGGTAGGTAGGTAGATAGATAGATACAGATAGGTAGGTAGGTAGGTAGATAGATAGATACAGATAGGTAGGTAGATAGATAGAGATAGGTAGGTAGGTAGATTGATAGATAAAGATAGGTAGGTAGGTAAGTAGATAGATAGAGATAGGTAGGTAAGTAGGTAGATAGATAGAGATAGGTAGGTAGGTAGGTAGATAGATAGATAGACATAGGTAGGTAGCTAGATTGATAGATACAGATAGGTAGGTAGGTAGATAGATACAGATAGGTAGGTAGGTAGATAGATAGATAGAGATAGGTAGGTAGGTAGATAGATAGAGATAGGTAGGTAGGTAGATAGATAGATACAGATATGTAGGTATGTAGGTAGATAGATAGATACAGATAGGTAGGTAGGTAGGTATATAGATAGATACAGATAGGTAGGTAGGTAGATAGATAGATACAGATAGGTAGGTAGATAGATAGAGATAGGTAGGTAGGTAGATTGATAGATAAAGATAGGTAGGTAGGTAAGTAGATAGATAGAGATAGGTAGGTAAGTAGGTAGATAGATAGAGATAGGTAGGTAGGTAGGTAGATAGATAGATAGACATAGGTAGGTAGCTAGATTGATAGATACAGATAGGTAGGTAGGTAGATAGATACAGATAGGTAGGTAGGTAGATAGATAGATAGAGATAGGTAGGTAGGTAGATTAGATAGATAGAGATAGGTAGGTAGGTAGATTGATAGATACAGATAGGTAGGTAGGTAGATAGATAGATAGAGATAGATAGGTAGGTAGATTGATAGAGACAGATAGGTAGGTAGGTAGATAGATAGATAGAGATAGGTAGGTAGGTAGATAGATAGATACAGATAGGTAGGTACATAGGTAGATAGATAGATACAGATAGGTAGGTAAGTAGGTAGATAGATAGAGAAAAGTAGGTAGGTAGATAGAGATAGGTAGGTAGGTAGATAGATAGATAAAGATAGGTAGGTAGGTAAGTAGATAGAGATAGGTAGGTAAGTAGGTAGATAGATAGAGATAGGTAGGTAGGTAGATAGATAGATAGACATAGGTAGGTAGCTAGATTGATAGATACAGATAGGTAGGTAGGTAGATAGATACAGATAGGTAGGTAGGTAGATAGATAGATAGAGATAAATAGGTAGGTAGATAGATAGACATAGGTAGGTAGGTAGATAGATAGATACAGATAGGTAGGTAGGTAGGTAGATAGATACAGATAGGTAGGTAGGTAGATAGATAGATACAGATAGGTAGGTAGATAGATAGATAGATAGATACAGATAGGTAGGTAGGTAGGTAGGTAGGTAGATAGAGATAGGTAGGTAGGTAGATTGATAGATACAGATAGGTATGTAGGTAGATAGATAAATACAGATAGGTAGGTAGGTAGATAGATAGATAGAGATAGGTAGGTAGGTAGATTGATAGATACAGATAGGTAGGTAGGAAGATAGATAGATACAGATAGGTAGGTAGGTAGATAGACAGATAGATATAGGTACGTAGGTAGATAGATAGATACAGATAGGTAGGTAGGTAGATTGAAAGATACAGATAGGTAGGTAGGTAGGTAGATAGATAGATAGATAGATAGATAGATAGATAGATAGATAGATAGATAGATAGATAGATAGATAGATAGATAGATAGATAGATAGATAGATAGAGATAGGT
This sequence comes from Crotalus helleri, assembly GCA_024509115.1. Classification (NCBI taxonomy): domain Eukaryota; kingdom Metazoa; phylum Chordata; class Lepidosauria; order Squamata; family Viperidae; genus Crotalus; species Crotalus helleri. The sequence goes on from JAKSXO010000096.1 coordinate 18,626, forward strand.
GGGTAGGTAGATAGATAGATACAAATAGGCAGGTAGGTAGATAGATAGATACAGATATGTAGGTAGGTAGATAGATAGATAGAGATAGGTAGGTAGGTAGGTAGGTAGGTAGGTAGGTAGGTAGGTAGGTAGATAGATAGAGATAGGTAGGTAGGTAGGTAGGTAGGTAGAGATAGGTAGGTAGGTAGATTAGATAGATAGAGATAGGTAGGTAGGTAGATTGATAGATACAGATAGGTAGGTAGGTAGATAGATAGATAGAGATAGATAGGTAGGTAGATTGATAGAGACAGATAGGTAGGTAGGTAGATAGATAGATAGAGATAGGTAGGTAGGTAGATAGATAGATACAGATAGGTAGGTACATAGGTAGATAGATAGATACAGATAGGTAGGTAAGTAGGTAGATAGATAGAGAAAAGTAGGTAGGTAGATAGAGATAGGTAGGTAGGTAGATAGATAGATAAAGATAGGTAGGTAGGTAAGTAGATAGAGATAGGTAGGTAAGTAGGTAGATAGATAGAGATAGGTAGGTAGGTAGATAGATAGATAGACATAGGTAGGTAGCTAGATTGATAGATACAGATAGGTAGGTAGGTAGATAGATACAGATAGGTAGGTAGGTAGATAGATAGATAGAGATAAATAGGTAGGTAGATAGATAGACATAGGTAGGTAGGTAGATAGATAGATACAGATAGGTAGGTAGGTAGGTAGATAGATACAGATAGGTAGGTAGGTAGATAGATAGATACAGATAGGTAGGTAGATTGATAGATACAGATAGGTAGGTAGGTAGGTAGATAGACAGAGAGAGGTAGGTAGGTAGGTAGATAGATAGAGATAGGTAGGTAGGTAGATAGATAGACAGAGATAGGTAGGTAGGTAGTTTGATAGATACAGATAGGTAGGTAGGTAGATAGATAGATACAGATAGGTAGGTAGGTAGATAGATAGATAGATAGAGATAGGTAGGTAGGTAGATAGATAGATAGACATAGGTAGGTAGGTAGATTGATAGATACAGATAGGTAGATAGGTAGATAGATAGATACAGATAGGTAGGTAGGTAGATAGATAGATACAGATAGGTAGGTAGGTAGATTGATAGATACAGATAGGTAGGTAGGTAGATAGATAGATAGAGAGATAGATAGGTAGGTAGATTGATAGAGACAGACAGGTAGGTAGGTAGATAGATAGATAGAGATAGGTAGGTAGGTAGATTGATAGATACAGATAGGTAGGTAGGTAGATAGATAGATACAGATAGGTAGGTAGGTAGATAGATAGATAGAGATAGATAGGTAGGTAGATTGATAGAGACAAATAGGTAGGTAGGTAGATAGATAGATACAGATAGGTAGGTAGGTAGGTAGATAGATAGATACAGATAGGTAGGTAGGTAGGTAGGTAGATAGATAGATACAGTTAGGTAGGTAGGTAGATAGATAGAGATAGGTAGGTAGGTAGATTGATAGATACAGATAGGTAGGTAGGTAAGTAGATAGATAGAGATAGGTAGGTAAGTAGGTAGATAGATAGAGATAGGTAGGTATGTAGATAGATAGATAGATAGAGATAGGTAGGTAGCTAGATTGATAGATACAGATAGGTAGGTAGGTAGATAGATACAGATAGGTAGGTAGGTAGGTAGGTAGATAGATAGATAGAGATAGGTAGGTAGGTAGATAGATAGATAGATAGACATAGGTAGGTAGCTAGATTGATAGATACAGATAGGTAGGTAGGTAGATAGATACAGATAGGTAGGTAGGTAGATAGATAGATAGAGATAGGTAGGTAGGTAGATAGATAGAGATAGGTAGGTAGGTAGGTAGATAGATAGATACAGATATGTAGGTATGTAGGTAGATAGATAGATACAGATAGGTAGGTAGGTAGGTAGATAGATAGATACAGATAGGTAGGTAGGTAGATAGACAGAGAGAGGTAGGTAGGTAGGTAGATAGATAGAGATAGGTAGGTAGGTAGATAGATAGACAGAGATAGGTAGGTAGGTAGTTTGATAGATACAGATAGGTAGGTAGGTAGATAGATAGATACAGATAGGTAGGTAGGTAGATAGATAGATAGAGATAGGTAGGTAGGTAAATAGATAGATACAGGTATGTAGGTATGTAGGTAGATAGATAGATACAGATAGGTAGGTAGGTAGGTAGATAGATAGATACAGATAGGTAGGTAGGTAGATAGATAGATACAGATAGGTAGGTAGGTAGATTGATAGATACAGATAGGTAGGTAGGTAGATAGATACAGATAGGTAGGTAGGTAGGTAGATAGACAGAGAGAGGTAGGTAGGTAGGTAGATAGATAGAGATAGGTAGGTAGGTAGATAGATAGACAGAGATTTGTAGGTAGGTAGTTTGATAGATACAGATAGGTAGGTAGGTAGATAGATAGATAGATACAGATAGGTAGGTAGGTAGATAGATAGATAGATAGAGATAGGTAGGTAGGTAGATAGATAGATAGACATAGGTAGGTAGGTAGATTGATAGATACAGATAGGTAGATAGGTAGATAGATAGATACAGATAGGTAGGTAGGTAGGTAGGTAGGTAGATAGAGATAGGTAGGTAGGTAGATTGATAGATACAGATAGGTATGTAGGTAGATAGATAAATACAGATAGGTAGGTAGGTAGATAGATAGATAGAGATAGGTAGGTAGGTAGATTGATAGATACAGATAGGTAGGTAGGAAGATAGATAGATACAGATAGGTAGGTAGGTAGATAGACAGATAGATATAGGTACGTAGGTAGATAGATAGATACAGATAGGTAGGTAGGTAGATTGAAAGATACAGATAGGTAGGTAGGTAGGTAGATAGATAGATAGATAGATAGATAGATAGATAGATAGATAGATAGATAGATAGATAGATAGATAGATAGATAGATAGATAGATAGATAGAGATAGGTGGGTAGGTAGATAGATAGATACAAATAGGCAGGTAGGTAGATAGATAGATACAGATATGTAGGTAGGTAGATAGATAGATAGAGATAGGTAGGTAGGTAGGTAGGTAGGTAGGTAGGTAGGTAGATAGATAGAGATAGGTAGGTAGGTAGGTAGGTAGGTAGAGATAGGTAGGTAGGTAGATTAGATAGATAGAGATAGGTAGGTAGGTAGATTGATAGATACAGATAGGTAGGTAGGTAGATAGATAGATAGAGATAGATAGGTAGGTAGATTGATAGAGACAGATAGGTAGGTAGGTAGATAGATAGATAGAGATAGGTAGGTAGGTAGATAGATAGATACAGATAGGTAGGTACATAGGTAGATAGATAGATACAGATAGGTAGGTAAGTAGGTAGATAGATAGAGAAAAGTAGGTAGGTAGATAGAGATAGGTAGGTAGGTAGATAGATAGATAAAGATAGGTAGGTAGGTAAGTAGATAGAGATAGGTAGGTAAGTAGGTAGATAGATAGAGATAGGTAGGTAGGTAGATAGATAGATAGACATAGGTAGGTAGCTAGATTGATAGATACAGATAGGTAGGTAGGTAGATAGATACAGATAGGTAGGTAGGTAGATAGATAGATAGAGATAAATAGGTAGGTAGATAGATAGACATAGGTAGGTAGGTAGATAGATAGATACAGATAGGTAGGTAGGTAGGTAGATAGATACAGATAGGTAGGTAGGTAGATAGATAGATACAGATAGGTAGGTAGATTGATAGATACAGATAGGTAGGTAGGTAGGTAGATAGACAGAGAGAGGTAGGTAGGTAGGTAGATAGATAGAGATAGGTAGGTAGGTAGATAGATAGACAGAGATAGGTAGGTAGGTAGTTTGATAGATACAGATAGGTAGGTAGGTAGATAGATAGATACAGATAGGTAGGTAGGTAGATAGATAGATAGATAGAGATAGGTAGGTAGGTAGATAGATAGATAGACATAGGTAGGTAGGTAGATTGATAGATACAGATAGGTAGATAGGTAGATAGATAGATACAGATAGGTAGGTAGGTAGATAGATAGATACAGATAGGTAGGTAGGTAGATTGATAGATACAGATAGGTAGGTAGGTAGATAGATAGATAGAGAGATAGATAGGTAGGTAGATTGATAGAGACAGACAGGTAGGTAGGTAGATAGATAGATAGAGATAGGTAGGTAGGTAGATTGATAGATACAGATAGGTAGGTAGGTAGATAGATAGATACAGATAGGTAGGTAGGTAGATAGATAGATAGAGATAGATAGGTAGGTAGATTGATAGAGACAAATAGGTAGGTAGGTAGATAGATAGATACAGATAGGTAGGTAGGTAGGTAGATAGATAGATACAGATAGGTAGGTAGGTAGGTAGGTAGATAGATAGATACAGTTAGGTAGGTAGGTAGATAGATAGAGATAGGTAGGTAGGTAGATTGATAGATACAGATAGGTAGGTAGGTAAGTAGATAGATAGAGATAGGTAGGTAAGTAGGTAGATAGATAGAGATAGGTAGGTATGTAGATAGATAGATAGATAGAGATAGGTAGGTAGGTAGATTGATAGTTACAGAAAGGTAGGTAGGTAGATAGATAGATACAGATAGGTAGGTAGGTAGGTAGGTAGATAGATAGATAGAGATAGGTAGGTAGGTAGATAGATAGATAGATAGACATAGGTAGGTAGCTAGATTGATAGATACAGATAGGTAGGTAGGTAGATAGATACAGATAGGTAGGTAGGTAGATAGATAGATAGAGATAGGTAGGTAGGTAGATAGATAGAGATAGGTAGGTAGGTAGGTAGATAGATAGATACAGATATGTAGGTATGTAGGTAGATAGATAGATACAGATAGGTAGGTAGGTAGGTAGATAGATAGATACAGATAGGTAGGTAGGTAGATAGACAGAGAGAGGTAGGTAGGTAGGTAGATAGATAGAGATAGGTAGGTAGGTAGATAGATAGACAGAGATAGGTAGGTAGGTAGTTTGATAGATACAGATAGGTAGGTAGGTAGATAGATAGATACAGATAGGTAGGTAGGTAGATAGATAGATAGAGATAGGTAGGTAGGTAAATAGATAGATACAGGTATGTAGGTATGTAGGTAGATAGATAGATACAGATAGGTAGGTAGGTAGGTAGATAGATAGATACAGATAGGTAGGTAGGTAGATAGATAGATACAGATAGGTAGGTAGGTAGATTGATAGATACAGATAGGTAGGTAGGTAGATAGATACAGATAGGTAGGTAGGTAGGTAGATAGACAGAGAGAGGTAGGTAGGTAGGTAGATAGATAGAGATAGGTAGGTAGGTAGATAGATAGACAGAGATTTGTAGGTAGGTAGTTTGATAGATACAGATAGGTAGGTAGGTAGATAGATAGATAGATACAGATAGGTAGGTAGGTAGATAGATAGATAGATAGAGATAGGTAGGTAGGTAGATAGATAGATAGACATAGGTAGGTAGGTAGATTGATAGATACAGATAGGTAGATAGGTAGATAGATAGATACAGATAGGTAGGTAGGTAGATAGATAGATACAGATAGGTAGGTAGGTAGATTGATAGATACAGATAGGTAGGTAGGTAGATAGATAGATAGAGAGATAGATAGGTAGGTAGATTGATAGAGACAGACAGGTAGGTAGGTAGATAGATAGATAGAGATAGGTAGGTAGGTAGATTGATAGATACAGATAGGTAGGTAGGTAGATAGATAGATACAGATAGGTAGGTAGGTAGATAGATAGATAGAGATAGATAGGTAGGTAGATTGATAGAGACAAATAGGTAGGTAGGTAGATAGATAGATACAGATAGGTAGGTAGGTAGGTAGATAGATAGATACAGATAGGTAGGTAGGTAGGTAGGTAGATAGATAGATACAGTTAGGTAGGTAGGTAGATAGATAGAGATAGGTAGGTAGGTAGATTGATAGATACAGATAGGTAGGTAGGTAAGTAGATAGATAGAGATAGGTAGGTAAGTAGGTAGATAGATAGAGATAGGTAGGTATGTAGATAGATAGATAGATAGAGATAGGTAGGTAGGTAGATTGATAGTTACAGAAAGGTAGGTAGGTAGATAGATAGATACAGATAGGTAGGTAGGTAGGTAGATAGATAGATAGAGATAGGTAGGTAGGTAGATAGATAGATAGATAGACATAGGTAGGTAGCTAGATTGATAGATACAGATAGGTAGGTAGGTAGATAGATACAGATAGGTAGGTAGGTAGATAGATAGATAGAGATAGGTAGGTAGGTAGATAGATAGAGATAGGTAGGTAGGTAGGTAGATAGATAGATACAGATATGTAGGTATGTAGGTAGATAGATAGATACAGATAGGTAGGTAGGTAGGTAGATAGATAGATACAGATAGGTAGGTAGGTAGATAGACAGAGAGAGGTAGGTAGGTAGGTAGATAGATAGAGATAGGTAGGTAGGTAGATAGATAGACAGAGATAGGTAGGTAGGTAGTTTGATAGATACAGATAGGTAGGTAGGTAGATAGATAGATACAGATAGGTAGGTAGGTAGATAGATAGATAGAGATAGGTAGGTAGGTAAATAGATAGATACAGATATGTAGGTATGTAGGTAGATAGATAGATACAGATAGGTAGGTAGGTAGGTAGATAGATAGATACAGATAGGTAGGTAGGTAGATAGATAGATACAGATAGGTAGGTAGGTAGATTGATAGATACAGATAGGTAGGTAGGTAGATAGACAGAGAGAGGTAGGTAGGTAGGTAGATAGACAGAGATAGGTAGGTAGGTAGATAGATAGACAGAGATAGGTAGGTAGGTAGTTTGATAGATACAGATAGGTAGGTAGGTAGGTAGATAGATACAGATAGGTAGGTAGGTAGATAGATAGATAGATAGAGATAGGTAGGTAGGTAGATAGATAAATACAGATAGGTAGGTAGGAAGATAGATAGATAGAGATAGGTAGGTAGGTAGATTGATAGATACAGATAGGTAGATAGGTAGATAGATAGATACAGATAGGTAGGTAGGTACATAGATAGATACAGATAGGTAGGTAGGTAGATAGATAAATACAGATAGGTAGGTAGGTAGATTGATAGAGACAGATAGGTAGGTCGGTAGATAGATAGATAGAGATAGGTAGGTAGGTAGATTGATAGATACATATAGGTAGGTAGATAGATAGATACAGATAGGTAGGTAGGTAGATAGACAGAGATAGGTAGGTAGGTAGATTGATAGATACAGATAGGTATGTAGGTAGATAGATGAATACAGATAGGTAGGTAGATTGATAGATACAGATAGGTAGGTAGGTAGATAGATAGATACAGATAGTTAGGTAGGTAGATAGATAGATAGAGATAAGTAGGTAGGTAGATAGATAAATACAGATAGGTAGGTAGGTAGGTAGATAGATAGACATAGGTAGGTAGGTAGATAGATAGACATAGGTAGGTAGGTAGGTAGATTGATAGATACAGATAGGTAGGTAGGTAGATAGATAGATACAGATAGGTAGGTAGGTAGATAGATAGATAGAGATAGGTAGGTAGGTAGATTGATAGATACAGATAGGTAGGTCGGTAGATAGATAGATAGAGATAGATATGTAGGTAGATAGATAGATACAGATAGGTAGGTAGGTAGGTAGATAGATAGATACAGATAGGTAGGTAGGTAGGTAGATAGATAGAGATAGGTAGGTAGGTAGATTGATAGATACAGATAGGTAGGTAGGTAAGTAGATAGATAGAGATAGGTAGGTAAGTAGGTAGATAGATAGAGATAGGTAGGTAGGTAGATAGATAGATACAGATAGGTAGGTAGGTAGATAGATAGATACAGATAGGTAGGTAGGTAGATAGATAGATAGATAGATAGATAGATAGAGATAGGTATGTAGGTAGGTAGATAGATAGATAGACATAGGTAGGTAGGTAGATTGATAGATACAGATAGGTAGGTAGGTAGATAGATAGATACAGATAGGTAGGTAGGTAGATAGATAGATAGAAATAGGTAGGTAGGTAGATAGATAAATACAGATAGGTAGGTAGGTAGGTAGGTAGATAGAGATAGGTAGGTAGGTAGATAGATAGACATAGGTAGGTAGGTAGGTAGATAGATATAGGTAGGTAGGTAGGTAGATAGATAGAGATAGGTAGGTAGGTAGATAGATAGATAGAGATAGGTAGGTAGGTAGATTGATAGATACAGATAGGTAGGTAGATAGATAGATAGATAGATAGATACAGATAGATAGGTAGGGAGATAGATAGATATAGATAGGTAGGTAGGTAGATTGATAGATACAGATAGGTAGGTAGGTAGGTAGATAGGTAGAGATAGGTAGGTAGGTAGGTAGATAGATAGAGATAGGTAGATAGGTAGTTTGATAGATACAGATAGGTAGGTAGGTAGATAGATAGATACAGATAGGTAGGTAGGTAGATAGATAGATAGATAGAGATAGGTAGGTAGGTAGATAGATAGATAGACATAGGTAGGTCGGTAGATTGATAGATACAGATAGGTAGGTAGGTAGATAGATAGATACAGATAGGTAGATAGGTAGATAGATAGATAGAGATAGGTAGGTAGATAGATAGATAAATACAGATAGGTAGGTAGGTAGATAGATAGATATAGGTACGTAGGTAGATAGATAGATACAGATAGGTAGGTAGGTAGATTGAAAGATACAGATAGGTAGGTAGGTAGGTAGGTAGGTAGATAGATAGATAGATAGATAGATAGATAGATAGATAGATAGATAGATAGATAGATAGATAGACAGACAGACAGACAGACAGATAGATAGATAGATAGATAGATAGATAGAGATAGGTGGGTAGGTAGATAGATACAAATAGGTAGGTAGGTAGATAGATAGATACAGATATGTAGGTAGGTAGATAGATAGATAGAGATAGGTAGGTAGGTAGGTAGGTAGATAGATAGAGATAGGTAGGTAGGTAGGTAGGTAGGTAGGTAGAGATAGGTAGGTAGGTAGATAGATAGATAGAGATAGGTAGGTAGGTAGATTGATAGATACAGATAGGTAGGTAGGTAGATAGATAGATAGAGATAGATAGGTAGGTAGATTGATAGAGACAGATAGGTAGGTAGGTAGATAGATAGATAGAGATAGGTAGGTAGGTAGATAGATAGATACAGATAGGTAGGTAGGTAGGTAGATAGATAGATACAGATAGGTAGGTAGATAGATAGAGATAGGTAGGTAGGTAGATTGATAGATAAAGATAGGTAGGTAGGTAAGTAGATAGATAGAGATAGGTAGGTAAGTAGGTAGATAGATAGAGATAGGTAGGTAGGTAGGTAGATAGATAGATAGACATAGGTAGGTAGCTAGATTGATAGATACAGATAGGTAGGTAGGTAGATAGATACAGATAGGTAGGTAGGTAGATAGATAGATAGAGATAGGTAGGTAGGTAGATAGATAGAGATAGGTAGGTAGGTAGATAGATAGATACAGATATGTAGGTATGTAGGTAGATAGATAGATACAGATAGGTAGGTAGGTAGGTATATAGATAGATACAGATAGGTAGGTAGGTAGATAGATAGATACAGATAGGTAGGTAGATAGATAGAGATAGGTAGGTAGGTAGATTGATAGATAAAGATAGGTAGGTAGGTAAGTAGATAGATAGAGATAGGTAGGTAAGTAGGTAGATAGATAGAGATAGGTAGGTAGGTAGGAAGATAGATAGATAGACATAGGTAGGTAGCTAGATTGATAGATACAGATAGGTAGGTAGGTAGATAGATACAGATAGGTAGGTAGGTAGATAGATAGATAGAGATAGGTAGGTAGGTAGATAGATAGAGATAGGTAGGTAGGTAGATAGATAGATACAGATATGTAGGTATGTAGGTAGATAGATAGATACAGATAGGTAGGTAGGTAGGTATATAGATAGATACAGATAGGTAGGTAGGTAGATAGATAGATACAGATAGGTAGGTAGATTGATAGATACAGATAGGTAGGTAGGTAGGTAGATAGACAGAGAGAGGTAGGTAGGTAGGTAGATAGATAGAGATAGGTAGGTAGGTAGATAGATAGACAGAGATAGGTAGGTAGATAGTTTGATAGATACAGATAGGTAGGTAGGTAGATAGATAGATACAGATAGGTAGGTAGGTAGATAGATAGATAGATAGATAGATAGATAGATAGATAGATAGATAGATAGATAGATAGATAGATAGATAGATAGATAGAGATAGGTAGGTAGGTAGATAGATAGATAGACATAGGTAGGTAGGTAGATTGATAGATACAGATAGGTAGGTAGGTAGGTAGATAGATAAATACAGATAGGTAGGTAGGTAGGTAGATCGATAGAGATAGGTAGGTAGGTAGATAGATAGACATAGGTAGGTAGGTAGGTAGGTAGATTGATAGATACAGATAGGTTGGTAGGTACATAGATAGATACAGATAGGTAGGTAGGTAGATAGATAGATAGAGATAGGTAGGTAGGTAGATAGATAGATAGAGATAGGTAGATAGATAGATAGATACAGATAGATAGGTAGGTAGATTGATAGAGACAGACAGGTAGGTAGGTAGATAGATAGATAGAGATAGGTAGGTAGGTAGATTGATAGATACAGATAGGTAGGTAGGTAGATAGGTAGATAGATACAGATAGGTAGGTAGGTAGGTAGGTAGATAGAGATAGGTAGGTAGGTAGATTGATAGATACAGATAGGTATGTAGGTAGATAGATAAATACAGATAGGTAGGTAGGTAGATAGATAGATAGAGATAGGTAGGTAGGTAGATTGATAGATACAGATAGGTAGGTAGGAAGATAGATAGATACAGATAGGTAGGTAGGTAGATAGACAGATAGATATAGGTACGTAGGTAGATAGATAGATACAGATAGGTAGGTAGGTAGATTGAAAGATACAGATAGGTAGGTAGGTAGGTAGGTAGGTAGATAGATAGATAGATAGATAGATAGATAGATAGATAGATAGATAGATAGATAGATAGATAGATAGATAGATAGAGATAGGTGGGTAGGTAAATAGATAGATACAAATAGGTAGGTAGGTAGATAGATAGATACAGATATGTAGGTAGGTAGATAGATAGATAGAGATAGGTAGGTAGGTAGGTAGGTAGGTAGATAGATAGAGATAGGTAGGTAGGTAGGTAGGTAGGTAGAGATAAGTAGGTAGGTAGATAGATAGATAGAGATAGGTAGGTAGGTAGATTGATAGATACAGATAGGTAGGTAGGTAGATAGATAGATAGATAGAGATAGATAGGTAGGTAGATTGATAGAGACAGATAGGTAGGTAGGTAGATAGATAGATAGAGATAGGTAGGTAGGTAGATAGATAGATACAGATAGGTAGGTACATAGGTAGATAGATAGATACAGATAGGTAGGTAAGTAGGTAGATAGATAGAGAAAAGTAGGTAGGTAGATAGAGATAGGTAGGTAGGTAGATAGATAGATAAAGATAGGTAGGTAGGTAAGTAGATAGAGATAGGTAGGTAAGTAGGTAGATAGATAGAGATAGGTAGGTAGGTAGATAGATAGATAGACATAGGTAGGTAGCTAGATTGATAGATACAGATAGGTAGGTAGGTAGATAGATACAGATAGGTAGGTAGGTAGATAGATAGATAGAGATAGGTAGGTAGGTAGATAGATAGACATAGGTAGGTAGGTAGATAGATAGATACAGATATGTAGGTATGTAGGTAGATAGATAGATACAGATAGGTAGGTAGGTAGGTAGATAGATACAGATAGGTAGGTAGGTAGATAGATAGATACAGATAGGTAGGTAGATTGATAGATACAGATAGGTAGGTAGGTAGGTAGATAGACAGAGAGAGGTAGGTAGGTAGGTAGATAGATAGAGATAGGTAGGTAGGTAGGTAGATAGATAGACAGAGATAGGTAGGTAGGTAGGTAGTTTGATAGATACAGATAGGTAGGTAGGTAGATAGATAGATACAGATAGGTAGGTAGGTAGATAGATAGATAGATAGAGATAGGTAGGTAGGTAGATAGATAGATAGACATAGGTAGGTAGGTAGATTGATAGATACAGATAGGTAGGTAGGTAGATAGATAGATAGAGATAGGTAGGTAAGTAGATAGATAAATACAGATAGGTAGGTAGGTAGGTAGATAAATAGAGATAGGTAGGTAGGTACATAGATAGACATAGGTAGGTAGGTAGGTAGGTAGGTAGGTAGATTGATAGATACAGAGGTAGGTAGGTAGATAGATAGATAGAGATAGATAGGTAGGTAGATTGATAGAGACAGATAGGTAGGTAGGTAGATAGATAGATAGAGATAGGTAGGTAGGTAGATAGATAGATACAGATAGGTAGGTAGGTAGGTAGATAGATAGATACAGATAGGTAGGTAGATAGATAGAGATAGGTAGGTAGGTAGATTGATAGATAAAGATAGGTAGGTAGGTAAGTAGATAGATAGAGATAGGTAGGTAAGTAGGTAGATAGATAGAGATAGGTAGGTAGGTAGGTAGATAGATAGATAGACATAGGTAGGTAGCTAGATTGATAGATACAGATAGGTAGGTAGGTAGATAGATACAGATAGGTAGGTAGGTAGATAGATAGATAGAGATAGGTAGGTAGGTAGATAGATAGAGATAGGTAGGTAGGTAGATAGATAGATACAGATATGTAGGTATGTAGGTAGATAGATAGATACAGATAGGTAGGTAGGTAGGTATATAGATAGATACAGATAGGTAGGTAGGTAGATAGATAGATAGATACAGATAGGTAGGTAGATAGATAGAGATAGGTAGGTAGGTAGATTGATAGATAAAGATAGGTAGGTAGGTAAGTAGATAGATAGAGATAGGTAGGTAAGTAGGTAGATAGATAGAGATAGGTAGGTAGGTAGGTAGATAGATAGATAGACATAGGTAGGTAGCTAGATTGATAGATACAGATAGGTAGGTAGGTAGATAGATACAGATAGGTAGGTAGGTAGATAGATAGATAGAGATAGGTAGGTAGGTAGATAGATAGAGATAGGTAGGTAGGTAGATAGATAGATACAGATATGTAGGTATGTAGGTAGATAGATAGATACAGATAGGTAGGTAGGTAGGTATATAGATAGATACAGATAGGTAGGTAGGTAGATAGATAGATACAGATAGGTAGGTAGATTGATAGATACAGATAGGTAGGTAGGTAGGTAGATAGACAGAGAGAGGTAGGTAGGTAGGTAGATAGATAGAGATAGGTAGGTAGGTAGATAGATAGACAGAGATAGGTAGGTAGGTAGGTAGTTTGATAGATACAGATAGGTAGGTAGGTAGATAGATAGATACAGATAGGTAGGTAGGTAGATAGATAGATAGATAGATAGAGATAGGTAGGTAGGTAGATAGATAGATAGACATAGGTAGGTAGGTAGATTGATAGATACAGATAGGTAGGTAGGTAGATAGATAGATAGAGATAGGTAGGTAAGTAGATAGATAAATACAGATAGGTAGGTAGGTAGGTAGATAAATAGAGATAGGTAGGTAGGTACATAGATAGACATAGGTAGGTAGGTAGGTAGGTAGGTAGATTGATAGATACAGAGGTAGGTAGGTAGATAGATAGATACAGATAGGTAGGTAGGTAGATAGATAGATACAGATAGGTAGGAAGGTATATAGATAGATAGATAGATAGATAGATAGATAGATAGATAGATAGATAGATAGATAGATAGATAGAGATAGGTAGGTAGGTAGATTGATAGATACAGATAGGTAGATAGGTAGATAGATAGATACAGATAGGTAGGTAGGTAGATACATAGATAGAGATAGGTAGGTAGGTAGATAGATAAATACAGATAGGTAGGTAGGTAGATTGATAGATACAGATAGGTAGGTAGGTAGACAGATAGAGAGATAGATAGGTAGGTAGATTGATAGAGACAGATAGGTAGGTCGGTAGATAGATAGATACAGATAGTTAGGTAGGTAGATAGATAGATAGAGATAGGTAGGTAGGTAGATAGACAGAGATAGGTAGGTAGGTAGATTGATAGATACAGATAGGTATGTAGGTAGATAGATAAATACAGATAGGTAGGTAGATTGATAGATACAGATAGGTAGGTAGGTAGATAGATAGATACAGATAGTTAGGTAGGTAGATAGATAGATAGAGATAGGTAGGTAGGTAGATAGATAAATATAGATAGGTAGGTAGGTAGGTAGATAGATAGACATAGGTAGGTAGGTAGTTAGATTGATAGATACAGATAGGTAGGTAGGTAGATAGATAGATACAGATAGGTAGGTAGGTAGATAGATAGATAGAGATAGGTAGGTAGGTAGATTGATAGATACAGATAGGTAGGTCGGTAGATTGATAGATAGAGATAGATATGTAGGTAGATAGATAGATAGAGATAGGTAGGTAGGTAGGTAGATAGATAGATAGAGATAGGTAGGTAGGTAGATAGATAGAGATAGGTAGGTAGGTAGATTGATAGATACAGATAGGTAGGTAGGTAAGTAGATAGATAGAGATAGGTAGGTAAGTAGGTAGATAGATAGAGATAGGTAGGTACGTAGATAGATAGATAGAGATAGGTAGGTAGGTAGATTGATAGATACAGATAGGTAGGTAGGTAGATAGATAGATACAGATAGGTAGGTAGGTAGATAGATAGATAGATAGAGATAGGTAGGTAGGTAGATAGATAAATACAGATAGGTAGGTAGGTAGGTAGATAGATAGAGATAGGTAGGTAGGTAGATAGATAGACATAGGTAGTTAGGTAGGTAGATTGATAGATACAGATAGGTAGGTAGGTAGATAGATAGATACAGATAGGTAGGTAGGTAGATAGATAGATAGATAGAGATAGGTAGGTAGGTAGATAGATAGATAGAGATAGGTAGGTAGGTAGATAGATAGATACAGATAGGTAGGTAGGTAGATTGATAGATACAGATAGGTAGGTAGGTAGATAGATAGATAGAGAGATAGATAGGTAGGTAGATTGATAGAGACAGACAGGTAGGTAGGTAGATAGATAGATAGATAGAGATAGGTAGGTAGGTAGATTGATAGATACAGATAGGTAGGTAGGTAGATAGATAGATACAGATAGGTAGGTAGGTAGATAGATAGATAGAGATAGATAGGTAGGTAGATTGATAGAGACAAATAGGTAGGTAGGTAGATAGATAGATACAGATAGGTAGGTAGGTAGGTAGATAGATAGATACAGATAGGTAGGTAGGTAGGTAGGTAGATAGATAGATACAGATAGGTAGGTAGGTAGATAGATAGAGATAGGTAGGTAGGTAGATTGATAGATACAGATAGGTAGGTAGGTAAGTAGATAGATAGAGATAGGTAGGTAAGTAGGTAGATAGATAGAGATAGGTAGGTATGTAGATAGATAGATAGAGATAGGTAGGTAGGTAGATTGATAGTTACAGAAAGGTAGGTAGGTAGATAGATAGATACAGATAGGTAGGTAGGTAGGTAGATAGATAGATAGAGATAGGTAGGTAGGTAGATAGATAGATAGATAGACATAGGTAGGTAGCTAGATTGATAGATACAGATAGGTAGGTAGGTAGATAGATACAGATAGGTAGGTAGGTAGATAGATAGATAGAGATAGGTAGGTAGGTAGATAGATAGAGATAGGTAGGTAGGTAGGTAGATAGATAGATACAGATATGTAGGTATGTAGGTAGATAGATAGATACAGATAGGTAGGTAGGTAGGTAGATAGATAGATACAGATAGGTAGGTAGGTAGATAGACAGAGAGAGGTAGGTAGGTAGGTAGATAGATAGAGATAGGTAGGTAGGTAGATAGATAGACAGAGATAGGTAGGTAGGTAGTTTGATAGATACAGATAGGTAGGTAGGTAGATAGATAGATACAGATAGGTAGGTAGGTAGATAGATAGATAGAGATAGGTAGGTAGGTAAATAGATAGATACAGATATGTAGGTATGTAGGTAGATAGATAGATACAGATAGGTAGGTAGGTAGGTAGATAGATAGATACAGATAGGTAGGTAGGTAGATAGATAGATACAGATAGGTAGGTAGGTAGATTGATAGATACAGATAGGTAGGTAGGTAGATAGACAGAGAGAGGTAGGTAGGTAGGTAGATAGACAGAGATAGGTAGGTAGGTAGATAGATAGACAGAGATAGGTAGGTAGGTAGTTTGATAGATACAGATAGGTAGGTAGGTAGGTAGATAGATACAGATAGGTAGGTAGGTAGATAGATAGATAGATAGAGATAGGTAGGTAGGTAGATAGATAAATACAGATAGGTAGGTAGGAAGATAGATAGATAGAGATAGGTAGGTAGGTAGATTGATAGATACAGATAGGTAGATAGGTAGATAGATAGATACAGATAGGTAGGTAGGTACATAGATAGATACAGATAGGTAGGTAGGTAGATAGATAAATACAGATAGGTAGGTAGGTAGATTGATAGAGACAGATAGGTAGGTCGGTAGATAGATAGATAGAGATAGGTAGGTAGGTAGATTGATAGATACATATAGGTAGGTAGATAGATAGATACAGATAGGTAGGTAGGTAGATAGACAGAGATAGGTAGGTAGATTGATAGATACAGATAGGTATGTAGGTAGATAGATGAATACAGATAGGTAGGTAGATTGATAGATACAGATAGGTAGGTAGGTAGATAGATAGATACAGATAGTTAGGTAGGTAGATAGATAGATAGAGATAAGTAGGTAGGTAGATAGATAAATACAGATAGGTAGGTAGGTAGGTAGATAGATATACATAGGTAGGTAGGTAGATAGATAGACATAGGTAGGTAGGTAGGTAGATTGATAGATACAGATAGGTAGGTAGGTAGATAGATAGATACAGATAGGTAGGTAGGTAGATAGATAGATAGAGATAGGTAGGTAGGTAGATTGATAGATACAGATAGGTAGGTCGGTAGATAGATAGATAGGGATAGATATATAGGTAGATAGATAGATACAGATAGGTAGGTAGGTAGGTAGATAGATAGATACAGATAGGTAGGTAGGTAGATAGATAGAGATAGGTAGGTAGGTAGATTGATAGATACAGATAGGTAGGTAGGTAAGTAGATAGATAGAGATAGGTAGGTAAGTAGGTAGATAGATAGAGATAGGTAGGTAGGTAGGTAGATAGATAGAGATAGGTAGATAGGTAGTTTGATAGATACAGATAGGTAGGTAGGTAGATAGATAGATACAGATAGGTAGGTAGGTAGATAGATAGATAGATAGATAGATAGATAGATAGATAGAGATAGGTATGTAGGTAGGTAGATAGATAGATAGACATAGGTAGGTAGGTAGATTGATAGATACAGATAGGTAGGTAGGTAGATAGATAGATACAGATAGGTAGGTAGGTAGATAGATAGATAGAAATAGGTAGGTAGGTAGATAGATAAATACAGATAGGTAGGTAGGTAGGTAGGTAGATAGAGATAGGTAGGTAGGTAGATAGATAGACATAGGTAGGTAGGTAGGTAGATAGATAGAGATAGGTAGGTAGGTAGATTGATAGATACAGATAGGTAGGTAGGTAAGTAGATAGATAGAGATAGGTAGGTAAGTAGGTAGATAGATAGAGATAGGTAGGTAGGTAGGTAGATAGATAGAGATAGGTAGATAGGTAGTTTGATAGATACAGATTGGTAGGTAGGTAGATAGATAGATACAGATAGGTAGGTAGGTAGATAGATAGATAGATAGATAGAGATAGGTATGTAGGTAGGTAGATAGATAGATAGACATAGGTAGGTAGGTAGATTGATAGATACAGATAGGTAGGTAGGTAGATAGATAGATACAGATAGGTAGGTAGGTAGATAGATAGATAGAAATAGGTAGGTAGGTAGATAGATAAATACAGATAGGTAGGTAGGTAGGTAGGGAGATAGAGATAGGTAGGTAGGTAGATAGAGAGACATAGGTAGGTAGGTAGGTAGATAGATATAGGTAGGTAGGTAGGTAGATAGATAGAGATAGGTAGGTAGGTAGATAGATAGATAGAGATAGGTAGGTAGGTAGTTTGATAGATACAGATAGGTAGGTAGATAGATAGATAGATAGATACAGATAGATAGGTAGGTAGATAGATAGATATAGATAGGTAGGTAGGTAGATTGATAGATACAGATAGGTAGGTAGGTAGGTAGATAGATAGAGATAGGTAGGTAGGTAGGTAGATAGATAGAGATAGGTAGATAGGTAGTTTGATAGATACAGATAGGTAGGTAGGTAGATAGATAGATACAGATAGGTAGGTAGGTAGATAGATAGATAGATAGAGATAGGTAGGTAGGTAGGTAGATAGATAGACATAGGTAGGTAGGTTGATTGATAGATACAGATAGGTAGGTAGGTAGATAGATAGATACAGATAGGTAGATAGGTAGATAGATAGATAGAGATAGGTAGGTAGATAGATAGATAAATACAGATAGGTAGGTAGGTAGGTAGATAGATAGAGATAGGTAGGTAGGTAGATAGATAGATAGATAGATAGATAGATAGATAGATAGATAGATAGATAGATAGATAGAGATAGGTAGGTAGGTAGGTAGATAGATAGATAGACATAGGTAGGTAGGTAGATAGATAGATAGATACAGATAGATAGGTAGGTAGATAGATAGATACAAATAGGTAGGTAGGTAGATTGATAGATACAGATAGGTAGGTAGGTAGGTAGGTAGATAGATAGAGATAGGTAGGTAGGTAGGTAGATAGATAGAGATAGGTAGGTAGGTAGGTAGATAGATAGAGATAGGTAGGTAGGTAGTTTGATAGATACAAATAGGTAGGTAGGTAGATAGATAGATACAGATAGGTAGGTAGGTAGATAGATAGATAGATAGAGATAGGTAGGTAGGTAGATAGATAGATAGACATAGGTAGGTAGGTAGATAGATAGATAGAGATAGGTAGGTAGGTAGATAGATAGATACATATAGGTAGGTAGGTAGATTGATAGATACAGATAGGTAGGTAGGTAGATAGATAGATAGAGAGATAGGTAGGTAGATTGATAGAGACAGACAGGGAGATAGGTAGATAGATAGATAGAGATAGGTAGGTAGGTAGATTGATAGATACAGATAGGTAGGTAGGTAGATAGATAGATACAGATAGGTAGGTAGGTAGATAGATAGAGATAGGTAGGTAGGTAGATTGATAGATACAGATAGGTATGTAGGTAGATAGACAAATACAGATAGGTAGGTAGGTAGATAGATAGATAGAGATAGGTAGGTAGGTAGATTGACAGATACAGATAGGTAGGTAGGTAGATAGATAGATACAGATAGGTAGGTAGGTAGATAGACAGATAGAGATAGGTACGTAGGTAGATAGATAGATACAGATAGGTAGGTAGGTAGATTGATAGATACAAATAGGTAGGTAGGTAGATAGATAGATAGATAGATACAAATAGGTAGGTAGGTAGATAGATAGATACAGATATGTAGGTAGGTAGATAGATAGATAGAGATAGGTAGGTAGGTAGATTGATAGATACAGATAGGTAGGTAGGTAGATAGATAGATACAGATAGGTAGGTAGGTAGATAGATAGATAGAAATAGGTAGGTAGGTAGATAGATAAATACAGATAGGTAGGTAGGTAGGTAGGGAGATAGAGATAGGTAGGTAGGTAGATAGATAGACATAGGTAGGTAGGTAGGTAGATAGATATAGGTAGGTAGGTAGGTAGATAGATAGAGATAGGTAGGTAGGTAGATAGATAGATAGAGATAGGTAGGTAGGTAGTTTGATAGATACAGATAGGTAGGTAGATAGATAGATAGATAGATACAGATAGATAGGTAGGTAGATAGATAGATATAGATAGGTAGGTAGGTAGATTGATAGATACAGATAGGTAGGTAGGTAGGTAGATAGATAGAGATAGGTAGGTAGGTAGGTAGATAGATAGAGATAGGTAGATAGGTAGTTTGATAGATACAGATAGGTAGGTAGGTAGATAGATAGATACAGATAGGTAGGTAGGTAGATAGATAGATAGATAGAGATAGGTAGGTAGGTAGGTAGATAGATAGACATAGGTAGGTAGGTTGATTGATAGATACAGATAGGTAGGTAGGTAGATAGATAGATACAGATAGGTAGATAGGTAGATAGATAGATAGAGATAGGTAGGTAGATAGATAGATAAATACAGATAGGTAGGTAGGTAGGTAGATAGATAGAGATAGGTAGGTAGGTAGATAGATAGATAGATAGATAGATAGATAGATAGATAGATAGATAGATAGATAGATAGATAGATAGATAGATAGATAGATAGAGATAGGTAGGTAGGTAGGTAGATAGATAGATAGACATAGGTAGGTAGGTAGATAGATAGATAGATACAGATAGATAGGTAGGTAGATAGATAGATACAAATAGGTAGGTAGGTAGATTGATAGATACAGATAGGTAGGTAGGTAGGTAGGTAGATAGATAGAGATAGGTAGGTAGGTAGGTAGATAGATAGAGATAGGTAGGTAGGTAGGTAGATAGATAGAGATAGGTAGGTAGGTAGTTTGATAGATACAAATAGGTAGGTAGGTAGATAGATAGATACAGATAGGTAGGTAGGTAGATAGATAGATAGATAGAGATAGGTAGGTAGGTAGATAGATAGATAGACATAGGTAGGTAGGTAGATAGATAGATAGAGATAGGTAGGTAGGTAGATAGATAGATACATATAGGTAGGTAGGTAGATTGATAGATACAGATAGGTAGGTAGGTAGATAGATAGATAGAGAGATAGGTAGGTAGATTGATAGAGACAGACAGGGAGATAGGTAGATAGATAGATAGAGATAGGTAGGTAGGTAGATTGATAGATACAGATAGGTAGGTAGGTAGATAGATAGATACAGATAGGTAGGTAGGTAGATAGATAGAGATAGGTAGGTAGGTAGATTGATAGATACAGATAGGTATGTAGGTAGATAGACAAATACAGATAGGTAGGTAGGTAGATAGATAGATAGAGATAGGTAGGTAGGTAGATTGACAGATACAGATAGGTAGGTAGGTAGATAGATAGATACAGATAGGTAGGTAGGTAGATAGACAGATAGAGATAGGTACGTAGGTAGATAGATAGATACAGATAGGTAGGTAGGTAGATTGATAGATACAAATAGGTAGGTAGGTAGATAGATAGATAGATAGATACAAATAGGTAGGTAGGTAGATAGATAGATACAGATATGTAGGTAGGTAGATAGATAGATAGAGATAGGTAGATAGGTAGGTAGGTAGATAGATAGAGATAGGTTGGTAGGTAGGTAGGTAGAGATAGGTGGGTAGGTAGATAGATAGATAGAGATAGGTAGGTAGGTAGATAGATAAATACAGATAGGTAGGTAGGTAGGTAGATAGATAGAGATAGGTAGGTAGGTAGATAGATAGACATAGGTAGGTAGGTAGGTAGATTGATAGATACAGATAGGTAGGTAGGTAGATAGATAGATACAGATAGGTAGGTAGGTAGATAGATAGATACAGATAGGTAGGTAGGAAGATAGATAGATAGAGATAGGTAGGTAGGTAGTTTGATAGATACAGATAGGTAGGTAGGTAGATAGATAGATACAGCTAGGTAGGTAGGTAGATAGATAGATAGATAGATAGATAGATAGATAGATAGATAGATAGATAGATAGATAGATAGATAGATAGATAGAGATAGGTAGGTAGGTAGGTAGATAGATAGATAGACATAGGTAGGTAGGTAGATTGATAACTACAGATAGGTAGGTAGGTAGATAGATAGATACAGATAGGTAGGTAGGTAGGTAGATAGATAGATAGAGATAGGTAGGTAGGTAGATAGATAAATACAGATAGGTAGGTAGGTAGGTAGATAGATAGAGATAGGTAGGTAGGTAGATAGATAGACATAGGTAGGTAGGTAGGTAGATTGATAGATACAGATAGGTAGGTAGGTAGATAGATAGATAGAGATAGGTAGGTAGGTAGATTGATAGATACAGATAGGTAGATAGGTAGATAGATAGATAGAGATAGGTAGGTAGATAGATAGATAGATAGATAGATAGATAGATAGATAGATAGATAGATAGAGATAGGTAGGTAGGTAGGTAGATAGATAGATAGACATAGGTAGGTAGGTAGATAGATAGATAGATACAGATAGATAGGTAGGTAGATAGATAGATACAAATAGGTAGGTAGGTAGATTGATAGATACAGATAGGTAGGTAGGTAGGTAGGTAGATAGATAGAGATAGGTAGGTAGGTAGGTAGATAGATAGAGATAGGTAGGTAGGTAGGTAGATAGAGATAGGTAGGTAGGTAGTTTGATAGATACAAATAGGTAGGTAGGTAGATAGATAGATACAGATAGGTAGGTAGGTAGATAGATAGATAGATAGATAGAGATAGGTAGGTAGGTAGATAGATAGATAGACATAGGTAGGTAGGTAGATAGATAGATAGAGATAGGTAGGTAGGTAGATAGATAGATACATATAGGTAGGTAGGTAGATTGATAGATACAGATAGGTAGGTAGGTAGATAGATAGATAGAGAGATAGGTAGGTAGATTGATAGAGACAGACAGGGAGATAGGTAGATAGATAGATAGAGATAGGTAGGTAGGTAGATTGATAGATACAGATAGGTAGGTAGGTAGATAGATAGATACAGATAGGTAGGTAGGTAGATAGATAGAGATAGGTAGGTAGGTAGATTGATAGATACAGATAGGTATGTAGGTAGATAGACAAATACAGATAGGTAGGTAGGTAGATAGATAGATAGAGATAGGTAGGTAGGTAGGTAGATAGATAGATAGACATAGGTAGGTAGGTAGATAGATAGAGATAGGTAGGTAGGTAGATTGATAGATACAGATAGGTATGTAGGTAGATAGACAAATACAGATAGGTAGGTAGGTAGATAGATAGATAGAGATAGGTAGGTAGGTAGGTAGATAGATAGATAGACATAGGTAGGTAGGTAGATAGATAGATACAGATAGATAGGTAGGTAGATAGATAGATACAAATAGGTAGGTAGGTAGATTGATAGATACAGATAGGTAGGTAGGTAGGTAGGTAGATAGATAGAGATAGGTAGGTAGGTAGGTAGATAGATAGAGATAGGTAGGTAGGTAGGTAGATAGATAGAGATAGGTAGGTAGGTAGTTTGATAGATACAAATAGGTAGGTAGGTAGATAGATAGATACAGATAGGTAGGTAGGTAGATAGATAGATAGATAGAGATAGGTAGGTAGGTAGATAGATAGATAGACATAGGTAGGTAGGTAGATAGATAGATAGAGATAGGTAGGTAGGTAGATAGATAGATACATATAGGTAGGTAGGTAGATTGATAGATACAGATAGGTAGGTAGGTAGATAGATAGATAGAGAGATAGGTAGGTAGATTGATAGAGACAGACAGGGAGATAGGTAGATAGATAGATAGAGATAGGTTGGTAGGTAGATTGATAGATACAGATAGGTAGGTAGGTAGATAGATAGATACAGATAGGTAGGTAGGTAGATAGATAGAGATAGGTAGGTAGGTAGATTGATAGATACAGATAGGTATGTAGGTAGATAGACAAATACAGATAGGTAGGTAGGTAGATAGATAGATAGAGATAGGTAGGTAGGTAGATTGATAGATACAGATAGGTAGGTAGGTAGATAGATAGATACAGATAGGTAGGTAGGTAGATAGACAGATAGAGATAGGTACGTAGGTAGATAGATAGATACAGATAGGTAGGTAGGTAGATTGATAGATACAAATAGGTAGGTAGGTAGATAGATAGATAGATAGATACAAATAGGTAGGTAGGTAGATAGATAGATACAGATATGTAGGTAGGTAGATAGATAGATAGAGATAGGTAGATAGGTAGGTAGGTAGATAGATAGAGATAGGTTGGTAGGTAGGTAGGTAGAGATAGGTGGGTAGGTAGATAGATAGATAGAGATAGGTAGGTAGGTAGATAGATAAATACAGATAGGTAGGTAGGTAGGTAGATAGATAGAGATAGGTAGGTAGGTAGATAGATAGACATAGGTAGGTAGGTAGGTAGATTGATAGATACAGATAGGTAGGTAGGTAGATAGATAGATACAGATAGGTAGGTAGGTAGATAGATAGATACAGATAGGTAGGTAGGAAGATAGATAGATAGAGATAGGTAGGTAGGTAGTTTGATAGATACAGATAGGTAGGTAGGTAGATAGATAGATACAGCTAGGTAGGTAGGTAGATAGATAGATAGATAGATAGATAGATAGATAGATAGATAGATAGATAGATAGATAGATAGATAGATAGATAGATAGATAGATAGATAGAGATAGGTAGGTAGGTAGGTAGATAGATAGATAGACATAGGTAGGTAGGTAGATTGATAACTACAGATAGGTAGGTAGGTAGATAGATAGATACAGATAGGTAGGTAGGTAGGTAGATAGATAGATAGAGATAGGTAGGTAGGTAGATAGATAAATACAGATAGGTAGGTAGGTAGGTAGATAGATAGAGATAGGTAGGTAGGTAGATAGATAGACATAGGTAGGTAGGTAGGTAGATTGATAGATACAGATAGGTAGGTAGGTAGATAGATAGATAGAGATAGGTAGGTAGGTAGGTAGATTGATAGATACAGATAGGTAGATAGGTAGATAGATAGATACAGATAGGTAGGTAGGTAGATAGATAGATAGAGATAGGTAAGTAGGTAGATAGATAGATACAGATAGGTAGGTAGGTAGATTGATAGATACAGATAGGTAGGTAGGTAGATAGATAGATAGAGAGATAGGTAGGTAGGTAGGTAGATTGATAGATACAGATAGGTAGGTAGGTAGATAGATAGATACAGATAGGTAGGTAGGTAGGTAGATAGATAGAGATAGGTAGGTAGATAGATAGATAGATAGATAGATAGATAGATAGATAGAGATAGGTAGGTAGGTAGATTGATAGATACAGATAGGTAGGTAGGTAGATAGATAGATAGAGATAGATAGGTAGGTAGATTGATAGAGACAAATAGGTAGGTAGGTAGATAGATAGATAGAGATAGGTAGGTAGGTAGATAGATAGATACAGATAGGTAGGTAGGTAGGTAGATAGATAGATACAGATAGGTAGGTAGGTAGGTAGATAGATAGATACAGATAGGTAGGTAGGTAGATAGATAGAGATAGGTAGGTAAGTAGATTGATAGATACAGATAGGTAGGTAGGTAAGTAGATAGATAGAGATAGGTAGGTAAGTAGGTAGATAGATAGAGATAGGTAAGTATGTAGATAGATAGATAGAGATAGGTAGGTAGGTAGATTGATAGATACAGAAAGGTAGGTAGGTAGATAGATAGATACAGATAGGTAGGTAGGTAGGTAGATAGATAGAGAGAGATAGGTAGGTAGGTAGATAGATAGATAGACATAGGTAGGTAGCTAGATTGATAGATACAGATAGGTAGGTAGGTAGATAGATACAGATAGGTAGGTAGGTAGATAGATAGATAGAGATAGGTAGGTAGGTAGATAGATAGAGATAGGTAGGTAGGTAGGTAGATAGATAGATACAGATATGTAGGTATGTAGGTAGATAGATAGATACAGATAGGTAGGTAGGTAGGTAGATAGATATATACAGATAGGTAGGTAGGTAGATAGATAGATACAGATAGGTAGGTAGATTGATAGATACAGATAGGTAGGTAGGTAGGTAGATAGACAGAGAGAGGTAGGTAGGTAGGTAGGTAGATAGAGATAGGTAGGTAGGTAGATAGATAGACAGAGATAGGTAGGTAGGTAGTTTGATAGATACAGATAGGTAGGTAGGTAGATAGATAGATACAGATAGGTAGGTAGGTAGATAGATAGATAGAGATAGGTAGGTAGGTAGATTGATAGATACAAATAGGTAGGTAGATAGATAGATAGATAGATACAAATAGGTAGGTAGGTAGATAGATAGATACAGATATGTAGGTAGGTAGATAGATAGATAGAGATAGGTAGATAGGTAGGTAGGTAGATAGATAGAGATAGGTAGGTAGGTAGGTAGGTAGGTAGAGATAGGTGGGTAGGTAGATAGATAGATAGAGATAGGTAGGTAGGTAGATAGATAAATACAGATAGGTAGGTAGGTAGGTAGATAGATAGAGATAGGTAGGTAGGTAGATAGACATAAGTAGGTAGGTAGGTAGATTGATAGATACAGATACGTAGGTAGGTAGATAGATAGATACAGATAGGTAGGTAGGTAGATAGATAGATACAGATAGGTAGGTAGGAAGATAGATAGATAGAGATAGGTAGGTAGGTAGTTTGATAAATACAGATAGGTAGGTAGGTAGATAGATAGATACAGCTAGGTAGGTAGGTAGATAGATAGATAGATAGATAGATAGAGATAGGTAGGTAGGTAGATAGATAGATAGACATAGGTAGGTAGGTAGATTGATAACTACAGATAGGTAGGTAGGTAGATAGATAGATACAGATAGGTAGGTAGGTAGGTAGATAGATAGATAGAGATAGGTAGGTAGGTAGATAGATAAATACAGATAGGTAGGTAGGTAGGTAGATAGATAGAGATAGGTAGGTAGGTAGATAGATAGATATAGGTAGGTTGGTAGGTAGATTGATAGATACAGATAGGTAGGTAGGTAGATAGATAGATACAGATAGGTAGGTAGGTAGATAGATAGATAGATAGATAGAGATAGGTAGGTAGGTAGATAGATAGAGATAGGTAGGTAGGTAGATTGATAGATACAGATAGGTAGGTAGGTAGATTGATAGATACAGATAGGTAGGTAGGTAGATAGATAGATAGAGAGATAGGTAGGTAGGTAGATTGATAGATACAGATAGGTAGGTAGGTAGATAGATAGATACAGATAGGTAGGTAGGTAGATAGATAGAGATAGGTAGGTAGGTAGATAGATAGATAGAGAGATAGGTAGGTAGGTAGATTGATAGATACAGATAGGTAGGTAGCTAGATTGATAGATACAGATAGGTAGGTAGGTAGATAGATACAGATAGGTAGGTAGGTAGATAGATAGATAGAGATAGGTAGGTAGGTAGATAGATAGAGATAGGTAGGTAGGTAGGTAGATAGATAGATACAGATATGTAGGTATGTAGGTAGATAGATAGATACAGATAGGTAGGTAGGTAGGTAGATAGATAGATACAGATAGGTAGGTAGGTAGATAGACAGAGAGAGGTAGGTAGGTAGGTAGATAGATAGAGATAGGTAGGTAGGTAGATAGATAGACAGAGATAGGTAGGTAGGTAGTTTGATAGATACAGATAGGTAGGTAGGTAGATAGATAGATACAGATAGGTAGGTAGGTAGATAGATAGATAGAGATAGGTAGGTAGGTAAATAGATAGATACAGATATGTAGGTATGTAGGTAGATAGATAGATACAGATAGGTAGGTAGGTAGGTAGATAGATAGATACAGATAGGTAGGTAGGTAGATAGATAGATACAGATAGGTAGGTAGGTAGATTGATAGATACAGATAGGTAGGTAGGTAGATAGACAGAGAGAGGTAGGTAGGTAGGTAGATAGACAGAGATAGGTAGGTAGGTAGATAGATAGACAGAGATAGGTAGGTAGGTAGTTTGATAGATACAGATAGGTAGGTAGGTAGGTAGATAGATACAGATAGGTAGGTAGGTAGATAGATAGATAGATAGAGATAGGTAGGTAGGTAGATAGATAAATACAGATAGGTAGGTAGGAAGATAGATAGATAGAGATAGGTAGGTAGGTAGATTGATAGATACAGATAGGTAGATAGGTAGATAGATAGATACAGATAGGTAGGTAGGTACATAGATAGATACAGATAGGTAGGTAGGTAGATAGATAAATACAGATAGGTAGGTAGGTAGATTGATAGAGACAGATAGGTAGGTCGGTAGATAGATAGATAGAGATAGGTAGGTAGGTAGATTGATAGATACATATAGGTAGGTAGATAGATAGATACAGATAGGTAGGTAGGTAGATAGACAGAGATAGGTAGGTAGATTGATAGATACAGATAGGTATGTAGGTAGATAGATGAATACAGATAGGTAGGTAGATTGATAGATACAGATAGGTAGGTAGGTAGATAGATAGATACAGATAGTTAGGTAGGTAGATAGATAGATAGAGATAAGTAGGTAGGTAGATAGATAAATACAGATAGGTAGGTAGGTAGGTAGATAGATATACATAGGTAGGTAGGTAGATAGATAGACATAGGTAGGTAGGTAGGTAGATTGATAGATACAGATAGGTAGGTAGGTAGATAGATAGATACAGATAGGTAGGTAGGTAGATAGATAGATAGAGATAGGTAGGTAGGTAGATTGATAGATACAGATAGGTAGGTCGGTAGATAGATAGATAGGGATAGATATATAGGTAGATAGATAGATACAGATAGGTAGGTAGGTAGGTAGATAGATAGATACAGATAGGTAGGTAGGTAGATAGATAGAGATAGGTAGGTAGGTAGATTGATAGATACAGATAGGTAGGTAGGTAAGTAGATAGATAGAGATAGGTAGGTAAGTAGGTAGATAGATAGAGATAGGTAGGTAGGTAGGTAGATAGATAGAGATAGGTAGATAGGTAGTTTGATAGATACAGATAGGTAGGTAGGTAGATAGATAGATACAGATAGGTAGGTAGGTAGATAGATAGATAGATAGATAGATAGATAGATAGATAGAGATAGGTATGTAGGTAGGTAGATAGATAGATAGACATAGGTAGGTAGGTAGATTGATAGATACAGATAGGTAGGTAGGTAGATAGATAGATACAGATAGGTAGGTAGGTAGATAGATAGATAGAAATAGGTAGGTAGGTAGATAGATAAATACAGATAGGTAGGTAGGTAGGTAGGTAGATAGAGATAGGTAGGTAGGTAGATAGATAGACATAGGTAGGTAGGTAGGTAGATAGATAGAGATAGGTAGGTAGGTAGATTGATAGATACAGATAGGTAGGTAGGTAAGTAGATAGATAGAGATAGGTAGGTAAGTAGGTAGATAGATAGAGATAGGTAGGTAGGTAGGTAGATAGATAGAGATAGGTAGATAGGTAGTTTGATAGATACAGATAGGTAGGTAGGTAGATAGATAGATACAGATAGGTAGGTAGGTAGATAGATAGATAGATAGATAGAGATAGGTATGTAGGTAGGTAGATAGATAGATAGACATAGGTAGGTAGGTAGATTGATAGATACAGATAGGTAGGTAGGTAGATAGATAGATACAGATAGGTAGGTAGGTAGATAGATAGATAGAAATAGGTAGGTAGGTAGATAGATAAATACAGATAGGTAGGTAGGTAGGTAGGGAGATAGAGATAGGTAGGTAGGTAGATAGATAGACATAGGTAGGTAGGTAGGTAGATAGATATAGGTAGGTAGGTAGGTAGATAGATAGAGATAGGTAGGTAGGTAGATAGATAGATAGAGATAGGTAGGTAGGTAGTTTGATAGATACAGATAGGTAGGTAGATAGATAGATAGATAGATACAGATAGATAGGTAGGTAGATAGATAGATATAGATAGGTAGGTAGGTAGATTGATAGATACAGATAGGTAGGTAGGTAGGTAGATAGATAGAGATAGGTAGGTAGGTAGGTAGATAGATAGAGATAGGTAGATAGGTAGTTTGATAGATACAGATAGGTAGGTAGGTAGATAGATAGATACAGATAGGTAGGTAGGTAGATAGATAGATAGATAGAGATAGGTAGGTAGGTAGGTAGATAGATAGACATAGGTAGGTAGGTTGATTGATAGATACAGATAGGTAGGTAGGTAGATAGATAGATACAGATAGGTAGATAGGTAGATAGATAGATAGAGATAGGTAGGTAGATAGATAGATAAATACAGATAGGTAGGTAGGTAGGTAGATAGATAGAGATAGGTAGGTAGGTAGATAGATAGATAGATAGATAGATAGATAGATAGATAGATAGATAGATAGATAGATAGATAGATAGATAGAGATAGGTAGGTAGGTAGGTAGATAGATAGATAGACATAGGTAGGTAGGTAGATAGATAGATAGATACAGATAGATAGGTAGGTAGATAGATAGATACAAATAGGTAGGTAGGTAGATTGATAGATACAGATAGGTAGGTAGGTAGGTAGGTAGATAGATAGAGATAGGTAGGTAGGTAGGTAGATAGATAGAGATAGGTAGGTAGGTAGGTAGATAGATAGAGATAGGTAGGTAGGTAGTTTGATAGATACAAATAGGTAGGTAGGTAGATAGATAGATACAGATAGGTAGGTAGGTAGATAGATAGATAGATAGAGATAGGTAGGTAGGTAGATAGATAGATAGACATAGGTAGGTAGGTAGATAGATAGATAGAGATAGGTAGGTAGGTAGATAGATAGATACATATAGGTAGGTAGGTAGATTGATAGATACAGATAGGTAGGTAGGTAGATAGATAGATAGAGAGATAGGTAGGTAGATTGATAGAGACAGACAGGGAGATAGGTAGATAGATAGATAGAGATAGGTAGGTAGGTAGATTGATAGATACAGATAGGTAGGTAGGTAGATAGATAGATACAGATAGGTAGGTAGGTAGATAGATAGAGATAGGTAGGTAGGTAGATTGATAGATACAGATAGGTATGTAGGTAGATAGACAAATACAGATAGGTAGGTAGGTAGATAGATAGATAGAGATAGGTAGGTAGGTAGATTGACAGATACAGATAGGTAGGTAGGTAGATAGATAGATACAGATAGGTAGGTAGGTAGATAGACAGATAGAGATAGGTACGTAGGTAGATAGATAGATACAGATAGGTAGGTAGGTAGATTGATAGATACAAATAGGTAGGTAGGTAGATAGATAGATAGATAGATACAAATAGGTAGGTAGGTAGATAGATAGATACAGATATGTAGGTAGGTAGATAGATAGATAGAGATAGGTAGATAGGTAGGTAGGTAGATAGATAGAGATAGGTTGGTAGGTAGGTAGGTAGAGATAGGTGGGTAGGTAGATAGATAGATAGAGATAGGTAGGTAGGTAGATAGATAAATACAGATAGGTAGGTAGGTAGGTAGATAGATAGAGATAGGTAGGTAGGTAGATAGATAGACATAGGTAGGTAGGTAGGTAGATTGATAGATACAGATAGGTAGGTAGGTAGATAGATAGATACAGATAGGTAGGTAGGTAGATAGATAGATACAGATAGGTAGGTAGGAAGATAGATAGATAGAGATAGGTAGGTAGGTAGTTTGATAGATACAGATAGGTAGGTAGGTAGATAGATAGATACAGCTAGGTAGGTAGGTAGATAGATAGATAGATAGATAGATAGATAGATAGATAGATAGATAGATAGATAGATAGATAGATAGATAGATAGATAGATAGATAGAGATAGGTAGGTAGGTAGGTAGATAGATAGATAGACATAGGTAGGTAGGTAGATTGATAACTACAGATAGGTAGGTAGGTAGATAGATAGATACAGATAGGTAGGTAGGTAGGTAGATAGATAGATAGAGATAGGTAGGTAGGTAGATAGATAAATACAGATAGGTAGGTAGGTAGGTAGATAGATAGAGATAGGTAGGTAGGTAGATAGATAGACATAGGTAGGTAGGTAGGTAGATTGATAGATACAGATAGGTAGGTAGGTAGATAGATAGATAGAGATAGGTAGGTAGGTAGATTGATAGATACAGATAGGTAGATAGGTAGATAGATAGATAGAGATAGGTAGGTAGATAGATAGATAGATAGATAGATAGATAGATAGATAGATAGATAGATAGATAGATAGATAGATAGAGATAGGTAGGTAGGTAGGTAGATAGATAGATAGACATAGGTAGGTAGGTAGATAGATAGATAGATACAGATAGATAGGTAGGTAGATAGATAGATACAAATAGGTAGGTAGGTAGATTGATAGATACAGATAGGTAGGTAGGTAGGTAGGTAGATAGATAGAGATAGGTAGGTAGGTAGGTAGATAGATAGAGATAGGTAGGTAGGTAGGTAGATAGAGATAGGTAGGTAGGTAGTTTGATAGATACAAATAGGTAGGTAGGTAGATAGATAGATACAGATAGGTAGGTAGGTAGATAGATAGATAGATAGATAGAGATAGGTAGGTAGGTAGATAGATAGATAGACATAGGTAGGTAGGTAGATAGATAGATAGAGATAGGTAGGTAGGTAGATAGATAGATACATATAGGTAGGTAGGTAGATTGATAGATACAGATAGGTAGGTAGGTAGATAGATAGATAGAGAGATAGGTAGGTAGATTGATAGAGACAGACAGGGAGATAGGTAGATAGATAGATAGAGATAGGTAGGTAGGTAGATTGATAGATACAGATAGGTAGGTAGGTAGATAGATAGATACAGATAGGTAGGTAGGTAGATAGATAGAGATAGGTAGGTAGGTAGATTGATAGATACAGATAGGTATGTAGGTAGATAGACAAATACAGATAGGTAGGTAGGTAGATAGATAGATAGAGATAGGTAGGTAGGTAGGTAGATAGATAGATAGACATAGGTAGGTAGGTAGATAGATAGAGATAGGTAGGTAGGTAGATTGATAGATACAGATAGGTATGTAGGTAGATAGACAAATACAGATAGGTAGGTAGGTAGATAGATAGATAGAGATAGGTAGGTAGGTAGGTAGATAGATAGATAGACATAGGTAGGTAGGTAGATAGATAGATAGATACAGATAGATAGGTAGGTAGATAGATAGATACAAATAGGTAGGTAGGTAGATTGATAGATACAGATAGGTAGGTAGGTAGGTAGGTAGATAGATAGAGATAGGTAGGTAGGTAGGTAGATAGATAGAGATAGGTAGGTAGGTAGGTAGATAGATAGAGATAGGTAGGTAGGTAGTTTGATAGATACAAATAGGTAGGTAGGTAGATAGATAGATACAGATAGGTAGGTAGGTAGATAGATAGATAGATAGAGATAGGTAGGTAGGTAGATAGATAGATAGACATAGGTAGGTAGGTAGATAGATAGATAGAGATAGGTAGGTAGGTAGATAGATAGATACATATAGGTAGGTAGGTAGATTGATAGATACAGATAGGTAGGTAGGTAGATAGATAGATAGAGAGATAGGTAGGTAGATTGATAGAGACAGACAGGGAGATAGGTAGATAGATAGATAGAGATAGGTTGGTAGGTAGATTGATAGATACAGATAGGTAGGTAGGTAGATAGATAGATACAGATAGGTAGGTAGGTAGATAGATAGAGATAGGTAGGTAGGTAGATTGATAGATACAGATAGGTATGTAGGTAGATAGACAAATACAGATAGGTAGGTAGGTAGATAGATAGATAGAGATAGGTAGGTAGGTAGATTGATAGATACAGATAGGTAGGTAGGTAGATAGATAGATACAGATAGGTAGGTAGGTAGATAGACAGATAGAGATAGGTACGTAGGTAGATAGATAGATACAGATAGGTAGGTAGGTAGATTGATAGATACAAATAGGTAGGTAGGTAGATAGATAGATAGATAGATACAAATAGGTAGGTAGGTAGATAGATAGATACAGATATGTAGGTAGGTAGATAGATAGATAGAGATAGGTAGATAGGTAGGTAGGTAGATAGATAGAGATAGGTTGGTAGGTAGGTAGGTAGAGATAGGTGGGTAGGTAGATAGATAGATAGAGATAGGTAGGTAGGTAGATAGATAAATACAGATAGGTAGGTAGGTAGGTAGATAGATAGAGATAGGTAGGTAGGTAGATAGATAGACATAGGTAGGTAGGTAGGTAGATTGATAGATACAGATAGGTAGGTAGGTAGATAGATAGATACAGATAGGTAGGTAGGTAGATAGATAGATACAGATAGGTAGGTAGGAAGATAGATAGATAGAGATAGGTAGGTAGGTAGTTTGATAGATACAGATAGGTAGGTAGGTAGATAGATAGATACAGCTAGGTAGGTAGGTAGATAGATAGATAGATAGATAGATAGATAGATAGATAGATAGATAGATAGATAGATAGATAGATAGATAGATAGATAGATAGAGATAGGTAGGTAGGTAGGTAGATAGATAGATAGACATAGGTAGGTAGGTAGATTGATAACTACAGATAGGTAGGTAGGTAGATAGATAGATACAGATAGGTAGGTAGGTAGGTAGATAGATAGATAGAGATAGGTAGGTAGGTAGATAGATAAATACAGATAGGTAGGTAGGTAGGTAGATAGATAGAGATAGGTAGGTAGGTAGATAGATAGACATAGGTAGGTAGGTAGGTAGATTGATAGATACAGATAGGTAGGTAGGTAGATAGATAGATAGAGATAGGTAGGTAGGTAGGTAGATTGATAGATACAGATAGGTAGATAGGTAGATAGATAGATACAGATAGGTAGGTAGGTAGATAGATAGATAGAGATAGGTAAGTAGGTAGATAGATAGATACAGATAGGTAGGTAGGTAGATTGATAGATACAGATAGGTAGGTAGGTAGATAGATAGATAGAGAGATAGGTAGGTAGGTAGGTAGATTGATAGATACAGATAGGTAGGTAGGTAGATAGATAGATACAGATAGGTAGGTAGGTAGGTAGATAGATAGAGATAGGTAGGTAGATAGATAGATAGATAGATAGATAGATAGATAGATAGATAGAGATAGGTAGGTAGGTAGATTGATAGATACAGATAGGTAGGTAGGTAGATAGATAGATAGAGATAGATAGGTAGGTAGATTGATAGAGACAAATAGGTAGGTAGGTAGATAGATAGATAGAGATAGGTAGGTAGGTAGATAGATAGATACAGATAGGTAGGTAGGTAGGTAGATAGATAGATACAGATAGGTAGGTAGGTAGGTAGATAGATAGATACAGATAGGTAGGTAGGTAGATAGATAGAGATAGGTAGGTAAGTAGATTGATAGATACAGATAGGTAGGTAGGTAAGTAGATAGATAGAGATAGGTAGGTAAGTAGGTAGATAGATAGAGATAGGTAAGTATGTAGATAGATAGATAGAGATAGGTAGGTAGGTAGATTGATAGATACAGAAAGGTAGGTAGGTAGATAGATAGATACAGATAGGTAGGTAGGTAGGTAGATAGATAGAGAGAGATAGGTAGGTAGGTAGATAGATAGATAGACATAGGTAGGTAGCTAGATTGATAGATACAGATAGGTAGGTAGGTAGATAGATACAGATAGGTAGGTAGGTAGATAGATAGATAGAGATAGGTAGGTAGGTAGATAGATAGAGATAGGTAGGTAGGTAGGTAGATAGATAGATACAGATATGTAGGTATGTAGGTAGATAGATAGATACAGATAGGTAGGTAGGTAGGTAGATAGATATATACAGATAGGTAGGTAGGTAGATAGATAGATACAGATAGGTAGGTAGATTGATAGATACAGATAGGTAGGTAGGTAGGTAGATAGACAGAGAGAGGTAGGTAGGTAGGTAGGTAGATAGAGATAGGTAGGTAGGTAGATAGATAGACAGAGATAGGTAGGTAGGTAGTTTGATAGATACAGATAGGTAGGTAGGTAGATAGATAGATACAGATAGGTAGGTAGGTAGATAGATAGATAGAGATAGGTAGGTAGGTAGATTGATAGATACAAATAGGTAGGTAGATAGATAGATAGATAGATACAAATAGGTAGGTAGGTAGATAGATAGATACAGATATGTAGGTAGGTAGATAGATAGATAGAGATAGGTAGATAGGTAGGTAGGTAGATAGATAGAGATAGGTAGGTAGGTAGGTAGGTAGGTAGAGATAGGTGGGTAGGTAGATAGATAGATAGAGATAGGTAGGTAGGTAGATAGATAAATACAGATAGGTAGGTAGGTAGGTA
Organism: Crotalus helleri; assembly: GCA_024509115.1. NCBI lineage: Eukaryota > Metazoa > Chordata > Lepidosauria > Squamata > Viperidae > Crotalus > Crotalus helleri. Next base: position 54,691 of record JAKSXO010000096.1, read on the forward strand.
GATAGATAGAGATAGGTAGGTAGGTAGATAGACATAAGTAGGTAGGTAGGTAGATTGATAGATACAGATACGTAGGTAGGTAGATAGATAGATACAGATAGGTAGGTAGGTAGATAGATAGATACAGATAGGTAGGTAGGAAGATAGATAGATAGAGATAGGTAGGTAGGTAGTTTGATAAATACAGATAGGTAGGTAGGTAGATAGATAGATACAGCTAGGTAGGTAGGTAGATAGATAGATAGATAGATAGATAGAGATAGGTAGGTAGGTAGATAGATAGATAGACATAGGTAGGTAGGTAGATTGATAACTACAGATAGGTAGGTAGGTAGATAGATAGATACAGATAGGTAGGTAGGTAGGTAGATAGATAGATAGAGATAGGTAGGTAGGTAGATAGATAAATACAGATAGGTAGGTAGGTAGGTAGATAGATAGAGATAGGTAGGTAGGTAGATAGATAGATATAGGTAGGTTGGTAGGTAGATTGATAGATACAGATAGGTAGGTAGGTAGATAGATAGATACAGATAGGTAGGTAGGTAGATAGATAGATAGATAGATAGAGATAGGTAGGTAGGTAGATAGATAGAGATAGGTAGGTAGGTAGATTGATAGATACAGATAGGTAGGTAGGTAGATTGATAGATACAGATAGGTAGGTAGGTAGATAGATAGATAGAGAGATAGGTAGGTAGGTAGATTGATAGATACAGATAGGTAGGTAGGTAGATAGATAGATACAGATAGGTAGGTAGGTAGATAGATAGAGATAGGTAGGTAGGTAGATAGATAGATAGATAGATAGATAGATAGATAGATAGATAGATAGATAGATAGATAGATAGAGATAGGTAGGTAGGTAGGTAGATTGATAGATACAGATAGGTAGGTAGGTAGATAGATAGATAGAGATAGATAGGTAGGTAGATTGATAGAGACAAATAGGAAGGTAGGTATATAGATAGATAGAGATAGGTAGGTAGGTAGATAGATAGATACAGATAGGTAGGTAGGTAGGTAGATAGATAGATACAGATAGGTAGGTAGGTAGGTAGGTAGATAGATAGATACAGATAGGTAGGTAGGTAGATAGATAGAGATAGGTAGGTAGGTAGATAGATAGATACAGATAGGTAGGTAGGAAGATAGATAGATAGAGATAGGTAGGTAGGTAGTTTGATAGATACAGCTAGGTAGGTAGGTAGATAGATAGATAGATAGATAGATAGATAGAGATAGGTAGGTAGGTATATAGATAGATAGTCATAGGTAGGTAGGTAGATTGATAACTACAGATAGGTAGGTAGGTAGATAGATAGATACAGATAGGTAGGTAGGTAGATAGATAGATAGAGATAGGTAGGTAGGTAGATAGATAAATACAGATAGGTAGGTAGGTAGGTAGATAGATAGAGATAGGTAGGTAGGTAGATAGATAGACATAGGTAGGTAGGTAGGTAGATTGATAGATACAGATAGGTAGGTAGGTAGATAGATAGATAGAGATAGGTAGGTAGGTAGATTGATAGATAGAGATAGGTAGATAGGTAGATAGATAGATACAGATAGGTAGGTAGGTAGATAGATAGATAGAGATAGGTAAGTAGGTAGATAGATAGATACAGATAGGTAGGTAGGTAGATTGATAGATACAGATAGGTAGGTATGTAGATAGATAGATAGATAGAGAGATAGGTAGGTAGGTAGATTGATAGATACAGATAGGTAGGTAGGTAGATAGATAGATACAGATAGGTAGGTAGGTAGATAGATAGAGATAGGTAGGTAGATAGATAGATAGATAGATAGAGATAGGTAGGTAGGTAGATTGATAGATACAGATAGGTAGGTAGGTAGATAGATAGATAGAGATAGATAGGTAGGTAGATTGATAGAGACAAATAGGTAGGTAGGTAGATAGATAGATAGAGATAGGTAGGTAGGTAGATAGATAGATACAGATAGGTAGGTAGGTAGGTAGGTAGGTAGATAGATAGATACAGATAGGTAGGTAGGTAGGTAGATAGATAGATACAGATAGGTAGGTAGGTAGATAGATAGAGATAGGTAGGTAGGTAGATTGATAGATACAGATAGGTAGGTAGGTAAGTAGATAGATAGAGATAGGTAGGTAAGTAGGTAGATAGATAGAGATAGGTAAGTATGTAGATAGATAGATACAGATAGGTAGGTAGGTAGATAGATAGATAGATAGAGAGATAGGTAGGTAGGTAAATTGATAGATACAGATAGGTAGGTAGGTAGATAGATAGATACAGATAGGTAGGTAGGTAGGTAGATAGATAGAGAGAGATAGGTAGGTAGGTAGATAGATAGATAGACATAGGTAGGTAGCTAGATTGATAGATACAGATAGGTAGGTAGGTAGATAGATACAGATAGGTAGGTAGGTAGATAGATAGATAGAGATAGGTAGGTAGGTAGATAGATAGAGATAGGTAGGTAGGTAGGTAGGTAGATAGATAGATACAGATATGTAGGTATGTAGGTAGATAGATAGATACAGATAGGTAGGTAGGTAGGTAGATAGATATATACAGATAGGTAGGTAGGTAGATAGATAGATACAGATAGGTAGGTAGATTGATAGATACAGATAGGTAGGTAGGTAGGTAGATAGACAGAGAGAGGTAGGTAGGTAGGTAGGTAGATAGAGATAGGTAGGTAGGTAGATAGATAGACAGAGATAGGTAGGTAGGTAGTTTGATAGATACAGATAGGTAGGTAGGTAGATAGATAGATACAGATAGGTAGGTAGGTAGATAGATAGATAGAGATAGGTAGGTAGGTAGATTGATAGATACAAATAGGTAGGTAGATAGATAGATAGATAGATAGATAGATAGATAGATACAAATAGGTAGGTAGGTAGATAGATAGATACAGATATGTAGGTAGGTAGATAGATAGATAGAGATAGGTAGATAGGTAGGTAGGTAGATAGATAGAGATAGGTAGGTAGGTAGGTAGGTAGAGATAGGTGGGTAGGTAGATAGATAGATAGAGATAGGTAGGTAGGTAGATAGATAAATACAGATAGGTAGGTAGGTAGGTAGATAGATAGAGATAGGTAGGTAGGTAGATAGATAGACATAGGTAGGTAGGAAGGTAGATTGATAGATACAGATAGGTAGGTAGGTAGATAGATAGATACAGATAGGTAGGTAGGTAGATAGATAGATACAGATAGGTAGGTAGGAAGATAGATAGATAGAGATAGGTAGGTAGGTAGTTTGATAGATACAGATAGGTAGGTAGGTAGATAGATAGATACAGCTAGGTAGGTAGGTAGATAGATAGATAGATAGATAGATAGAGATAGGTAGGTAGGTAGATAGATAGATAGACATAGGTAGGTAGGTAGATTGATAACTACAGATAGGTAGGTAGGTAGATAGATAGATACAGATAGGTAGGTAGGTAGGTAGATAGATAGATAGAGATAGGTAGGTAGGTAGATAGATAAATACAGATAGGTAGGTAGGTAGGTAGATAGATAGAGATAGGTAGGTAGGTAGATAGATAGACATAGGTAGGTAGGTAGGTAGATTGATAGATACAGATAGGTAGGTAGGTAGATAGATAGATACAGATAGGTAGGTAGGTAGATAGATAGATAGATAGATAGAGATAGGTAGGTAGGTAGATAGATAGATAGAGATAGGTAGGTAGGTAGATTGATAGATACAGATAGGTAGATAGGTAGATAGATAGATACAGATAGGTAGGTAGGTAGATAGATAGATAGAGATAGGTAAGTAGGTAGATAGATAGATACAGATAGGTAGGTAGGTAGATTGATAGATACAGATAGGTAGGTAGGTAGATAGATAGATAGAGAGATAGGTAGGTAGGTAAATTGATAGATACAGATAGGTAGGTAGGTAGATAGATAGATACAGATAGGTAGGTAGGTAGATAGATAGAGATAGGTAGGTAGATAGATAGATAGATAGATAGATAGATAGATAGATAGAGATAGGTAGGTAGGTAGATTGATAGATACAGATAGGTAGGTAGGTAGATAGATAGATAGATAGAGATAGATAGGTAGGTAGATTGATAGAGACAAATAGGTAGGTAGGTATATAGATAGATAGAGATAGGTAGGTAGGTAGATAGATAGATACAGGTAGGTAGGTAGGTAGGTAGATAGATAGATACAGATAGGTAGGTAGGTAGGTAGGTAGATAGATAGATACAGATAGGTAGGTAGGTAGATAGATAGAGATAGGTAGGTAGGTAGATTGATAGATACAGATAGGTTGGTAGGTAAGTAGATAGATAGAGATAGGTAGGTAAGTAGGTAGATAGATAGAGATAGGTAAGTATGTAGATAGATAGATAGAGATAGGTAGGTAGGTAGATTGATAGATACAGAAAGGTAGGTAGGTAGATAGATAGATACAGATAGGTAGGTAGGTAGGTAGATAGATAGATAGAGATAGGTAGGTAGGTAGATAGATAGATAGATAGACATAGGTAGGTAGCTAGATTGATAGATAGAGATAGGTAGGTAGGTAGATAGATACAGATAGGTAGGTAGGTAGATAGATAGATAGAGATAGGTAGGTAGATAGATAGATAGAGATAGGTAGGTAGGTAGGTAGATAGATAGATACAGATATGTAGGTATGTAGGTAGATAGATAGATACAGATAGGTAGGTAGGTAGGTAGATAGATATATACAGATAGGTAGGTAGGTAGATAGATAGATACAGATAGGTAGGTAGATTGATAGATACAGATAGGTAGGTAGGTAGGTAGATAGACAGAGAGAGGTAGGTAGGTAGGTAGGTAGATAGAGATAGGTAGGTAGGTAGATAGATAAATACAGATAGGTAGGTAGGTAGGTAGATAGATAGAGATAGGTAGGTAGGTAGATAGATAGACATAGGTAAGTAGGTAGGTAGATTGATAGATACAGATAGGTAGGTAGGTAGATAGATAGATACAGATAGGTAGGTAGGTAGATAGATAGATACAGATAGGTAGGTAGGAAGATAGATAGATAGAGATAGGTAGGTAGGTAGTTTGATAGATACAGATAGGTAGGTAGGTAGATAGATAGATACAGCTAGGTAGGTAGGTAGATAGATAGATAGATAGATAGATAGATAGAGGTAGGTAGGTAGATAGATAGATAGACATAGGTAGGTAGGTAGATTGATAACTACAGATAGGTAGGTAGGTAGATAGATAGATACAGATAGGTAGGTAGGTAGGTAGATAGATAGATAGAGATAGGTAGGTAGGTAGGTAGATAAATACAGATAGGTAGGTAGGTAGGTAGATAGATAGAGATAGGTAGGTAGGTAGATAGATAGACATAGGTACGTAGGTAGGTAGATTGATAGATACAGATAGGTAGGTAGGTAGATAGATAGATACAGATAGGTAGGTAGGTAGATAGATAGATAGATAGATAGAGATAGGTAGGTAGGTAGATAGATAGATAGAGATAGGTAGGTAGGTAGATTGATAGATACAGATAGGTAGATAGGTAGATAGATAGATACAGATAGGTAGGTAGGTAGATTGATAGATACAGATAGGTAGGTAGGTAGATAGATAGATAGAGAGATAGGTAGGTAGGTAGATTGATAGATACAGATAGGTAGGTAGGTAGATAGATAGATACAGATAGGTAGGTAGGTAGATAGATAGAGATAGGTAGGTAGATAGATAGATAGATAGATAGATAGATAGATAGATAGATAGATAGATAGATAGAGATAGGTAGGTAGGTAGATTGATAGATACAGATAGGTAGGTAGGTAGATAGATAGATAGAGATAGATAGGTAGGTAGATTGATAGAGACAAATAGGTAGGTAGGTATATAGATAGATAGAGATAGGTAGGTAGGTAGATAGATAGATACAGATAGGTAGGTAGGTAGGTAGATAGATAGATACAGATAGGTAGGTAGGTAGGTAGGTAGGTAGATAGATAGATACAGATAGGTAGGTATGTAGATAGATAGAGATAGGTAGGTAGGTAGATTGATAGATACAGATAGGTAGGTAGGTAAGTAGATAGATAGAGATAGGTAGGTAAGTAGGTAGATAGATAGAGATAGGTAAGTATGTAGATAGATAGATAGAGATAGATAGGTAGGTAGATTGATAGAGACAAATAGGTAGGTAGGTATATAGATAGATAGAGATAGGTAGGTAGGTAGATAGATAGATACAGGTAGGTAGGTAGGTAGGTAGATAGATAGATACAGATAGGTAGGTAGGTAGGTAGGTAGATAGATAGATACAGATAGGTAGGTAGGTAGATAGATAGAGATAGGTAGGTAGGTAGATTGATAGATACAGATAGGTAGGTAGGTAAGTAGATAGATAGAGATAGGTAGGTAAGTAGGTAGATAGATAGAGATAGGTAAGTATGTAGATAGATAGATAGAGATAGGTAGGTAGGTAGATTGATAGATACAGAAATGTAGGTAGGTAGATAGATAGATACAGATAGGTAGGTAGGTAGGTAGATAGATAGATAGAGATAGGTAGGTAGGTAGGTAGATAGATACAGATAGGTAGGTAGGTAGATAGATAGATAGAGATAGGTAGGTAGGTAGATAGATAGAGATAGGTAGGTAGGTAGGTAGATAGATAGATACAGATATGTAGGTATGTAGGTAGATAGATAGATACAGATAGGTAGGTAGGTAGGTAGATAGATATATACAGATAGGTAGGTAGGTAGATAGATAGATACAGATAGGTAGGTAGATTGATAGATACAGATAGGTAGGTAGGTAGGTAGATAGACAGAGAGAGGTAGGTAGGTAGGTAGGTAGATAGAGATAGGTAGGTAGGTAGATAGATAAATACAGATAGGTAGGTAGGTAGGTAGATAGATAGAGATAGGTAGGTAGGTAGATAGATAGACATAGGTAGGTAGGTAGGTAGATTGATAGATACAGATAGGTAGGTAGGTAGATAGATAGATACAGATAGGTAGGTAGGTAGATAGATAGATACAGATAGGTAGGTAGGAAGATAGATAGATAGAGATAGGTAGGTAGGTAGTTTGATAGATACAGATAGGTAGGTAGGTAGATAGATAGATACAGCTAGGTAGGTAGGTAGATAGATAGATAGATAGATAGATAGATAGATAGATAGATAGATAGATAGATAGATAGATAGATAGAGATAGGTAGGTAGGTAGATAGATAGATAGACATAGGTAGGTAGGTAGATTGATAACTACAGATAGGTAGGTAGGTAGATAGATAGATACAGATAGGTAGGTAGGTAGGTAGATAGATAGATAGAGATAGGTAGGTAGGTAGATAGATAAATACAGATAGGTAGGTAGGTAGGTAGATAGATAGAGATAGGTAGGTAGGTAGATAGATAGACATAGGTACGTAGGTAGGTAGATTGATAGATACAGATAGGTAGGTAGGTAGATAGATAGATACAGATAGGTAGGTAGGTAGGTAGATAGATAGATAGATAGATAGAGATAGGTAGGTAGGTAGATAGATAGATAGAGATAGGTAGGTAGGTAGATTGATAGATACAGATAGGTAGATAGGTAGATAGATAGATACAGATAGGTAGGTAGGTAGATAGATAGATAGAGATAGGTAAGTAGGTAGATAGATAGATACAGATAGGTAGGTAGGTAGATTGATAGATACAGATAGGTAGGTAGGTAGATAGATAGATAGAGAGATAGGTAGGTAGGTAGATTGATAGATACAGATAGGTAGGTAGGTAGATAGATAGATACAGATAGGTAGGTAGGTAGATAGATAGAGATAGGTAGGTAGATAGATAGATAGATAGATAGAGATAGGTAGGTAGGTAGATTGATAGATACAGATAGGTAGGTAGGTAGATAGATAGATAGAGATAGATAGGTAGGTAGATTGATAGAGACAAATAGGTAGGTAGGTATATAGATAGATAGAGATAGGTAGGTAGGTAGATAGATAGATACAGATAGGTAGGTAGGTAGGTAGATAGATAGATACAGATAGGTAGGTAGGTAGGTAGGTAGATAGATAGATACAGATAGGTAGGTAGGTAGATAGATAGAGATAGGTAGGTAGGTAGATTGATAGATACAGATAGGTAGGTAGGTAAGTAGATAGATAGAGATAGGTAGGTAAGTAGGTAGATAGATAGAGATAGGTAAGTATGTAGATAGATAGATAGAGATAGGTAGGTAGGTAGATTGATAGATACAGAAAGGTAGGTAGGTAGATAGATAGATACAGATAGGTAGGTAGGTAGGTAGATAGATAGATAGAGATAGGTAGGTAGGTAGATAGATAGATAGACATAGGTAGGTAGCTAGATTGATAGATAGAGATAGGTAGGTAGGTAGATAGATACAGATAGGTAGGTAGGTAGATAGATAGATAGAGATAGGTAGGTAGGTAGATAGATAGAGATAGGTAGGTAGGTAGGTAGATAGATAGATACAGATATGTAGGTATGTAGGTAGATAGATAGATACAGATAGGTAGGTAGGTAGGTAGGTAGATAGATATATACAGATAGGTAGGTAGGTAGATAGATAGATACAGATAGGTAGGTAGATTGATAGATACAGATAGGTAGGTAGGTAGGTAGATAGACAGAGAGAGGTAGGTAGGTAGGTAGGTAGATAGAGATAGGTAGGTAGGTAGATAGATAGACAGAGATAGGTAGGTAGGTAGTTTGATAGATACAGATAGGTAGGTAGGTAGATAGATAGATACAGATAGGTAGGTAGGTAGATAGATAGATAGAGATAGGTAGGTAGGTAAATAGATAGATACAGATATGTAGGTATGTAGGTAGATAGATAGATACAGATAGGTAGGTAGGTAGGTAGATAGATAGATACAGATAGGTAGGTAGGTAGGTAGATAGATACAGATAGGTAGGTAGGTAGATTGATAGATACAGATAGGTAGGTAGGTAGATAGACAGAGAGAGGTAGGTAGGTAGGTAGATAGACAGAGATAGGTAGGTATGTAGATAGATAGACAGAGATAGGTAGGTAGGTAGTTTGATAGATACAGATAGGTAGGTAGGTAGGTAGATAGATACAGATAGGTAGGTAGGTAGATAGATAGATAGATAGATAGATAGAGATAGGTAGGTAGGTAGATAGATAAATACAGATAGGTAGGTAGGAAGATAGATAGATAGAGATAGGTAGGTAGGTAGATTGATAGATACAGATAGGTAGATAGGTAGATAGATAGATACAGATAGGTAGGTAGGTACATAGATAGATACAGATAGGTAGGTAGGTAGATAGATAAATACAGATAGGTAGGTAGGTAGATTGATAGAGACAGATAGGTAGGTCGGTAGATAGATAGATAGAGATAGGTAGGTAGGTAGATAGATAGATAGAGATAGGTAAGTAGGTAGATAGATAGATACAGATAGGTAGGTAGGTAGATTGATAGATAGAGAGATAGGTAGGTAGGTAGATTGATAGATACAGATAGGTAGATTGATAGATACATATAGGTAGGTAGGTAGATAGATAGATACAGATAGGTAGGTAGGTAGATAGACAGAGATAGGTAGGTAGGTAGATTGATAGATACAGATAGGTATGTAGGTAGATAGATAAATACAGATAGGTAGGTAGATTGATAGATACAGATAGGTAGGTAGGTAGATAGATAGATACAGATAGGTAGGTAGATAGATAGATAGAGATAGGTAGGTAGGTAGATAGATAAATACAGATAGGTAGGTAGGTAGGTAGATAGATAGAGATAGGTAGGTAGGTAGATAGATAGACATAGGTAGGTAGGTAGGTAGATTGATAGATACAGATAGGTAGGTAGGTAGATAGATAGATACAGATAGGTAGGTAGGTAGATAGATAGATAGAGATAGGAAAGTAGGTAGATTGATAGATACAGACAGGTAGGTCGGTAGATAGATAGATAGAGATAGATATGTAGGTAGATAGATAGATACAGATAGGTAGGTAGGTAGGTAGATTGATAGATACAGATAGGTAGGTAGGTAGATAGATAGAGATAGGTAGGTAGGTAGATTGATAGATACAGATAGGTAGGTAGGTAAGTAGATAGATAGAGATAGGTAGGTAAGTAGGTAGATAGATAGAGATAGGTAGGTAGGTAGGTAGATAGATAGAGATAGGTAGATAGGTAGTTTGATAGATACAGATAGGTAGGTAGGTAGATAGATAGATACAGATAGGTAGGTAGGTAGATAGATAGATAGATAGATAGATAGATAGAGATAGGTAGCTAGGTAGATAGATAGATAGATAGACATAGGTAGGTAGGTAGATTGATAGATACAGATAGGTAGGTAGGTAGATAGATAGATACAGATAGGTAGGTAGGTAGATAGATAGATAGAGATAGGTAGGTAGGTAGATAGATAAATACAGATAGGTAGGTAGGTAGGTAGGTAGATAGAGATAGGTAGGTAGGTAGATAGATAGACATAGGTAGGTAGGTAGGTAGATAGATATAGGTAGGTAGGTAGGTAGATAGATAGAGATAGGTAGGTAGGTAGATAGATAGATAGAGATAGGTAGGTAGGTAGTTTGATAGATACAGATAGGTAGGTAGATAGATAGATAGATAGATACAGATAGATAGGTAGGTAGATAGATAGATACAGATAGGTAGGTAGGTAGATTGATAGATACAGATAGGTAGGTAGGTAGGTAGATAGATAGAGATAGGTAGGTAGGTAGATAGATAGAGATAGGTAGATAGGTAGTTTGATAGATACAGATAGATAGGTAGGTAGATAGATAGAGATAGGTAGGTAGGTAGATAGATAGATAGATAGAGATAGGTAGGTAGGTAGATAGATAGATAGACATAGGTAGGTAGGTAGATTGATAGATACAGATAGGTAGGTAGGTAGATAGATAGATACAGATAGGTAGATAGGTAGATAGATAGATAGAGATAGGTAGGTAGATAGATAGATAAATACAGATAGGTAGGTAGGTAGGTAGATAGATAGAGATAGGTACGTAGGTAGATAGATAGACATAGGTAGGTAGGAAGGTAGATTGATAGATACAGATATGTAGGTAGGTAGATAGATAGATACAGATAGGTAGGTAGGTAGATAGATAGATAGAGATAGGTAGGTAGGTAGATAGATAGATAGAGATAGGTAGGTAGGTAGATTGATAGATACAGATAGGTAGATAGGTAGATAGATAGATAGAGATAGGTAGGTAGATAGATAGATAGATAGATAGATAGATAGATAGATAGATAGATAGATAGATAGATAGATAGATAGATAGAGATAGGTAGGTAGGTAGATAGATAGATAGACATAGGTAGGTAGGTAGATAGATAGATAGATACAGATAGATAGGTAGGTAGATAGATAGATACAGATAGGTAGGTAGGTAGATTGATAGATACAGATAGGTAGGTAGGTAGGTAGGTAGATAGATAGAGATAGGTAGGTAGGTACGTAGATAGATAGAGATAGGTAGGTAGGTAGGTAGATAGATAGAGATAGGTAGGTAGGTAGTTTGATAGATACAGATAGGTAGGTAGGTAGATAGATAGATACAGATAGGTAGGTAGGTAGGTAGATAGATAGATAGATAGATAGAGATAGGTAGGTAGGTAGATAGATAGATAGACATAGGTAGGTAGGTAGATTGATAGATACAGATAGGTAGGTAGGTAGATAGATAGATACAGATAGGTAGGTAGGTAGATAGATAGATAGAGATAGGTAGGTAGGTATATAGATAGATAGAGGTAGGTAGGTAGGTAGATTGATAGATACAGATAGGTAGATAGGTAGATAGTTAGATAGAGATAGGTAGGTAGGTAGATAGATAGATAGAGATAGGTAGGTAGGTAGATAGATAGATACAGATAGGTAGGTAGGTAGATTGATAGATACAGATAGGTAGGTAGGTAGATAGATAGATAGAGAGATAGATAGGTAGGTAGATTGATAGAGACAGACAGGTAGATAGGTAGATAGATAGATAGAGATAGGTAGGTAGGTAGATTGATAGATACAGATAGGTAGGTAGGTAGATAGATAGATACAGATAGGTAGGTAGGTAGATAGATAGAGATAGGTAGGTAGGTAGATTGATAGATACAGATAGGTATGTAGGTAGATAGACAAATACAGATAGGTAGGTAGGTAGATAGATAGATAGAGATAGGTAGGTAGGTAGATTGATAGATACAGATAGGTAGGTAGGTAGATAGATAGATACAGATAGGTAGGTAGGTAGATAGACAGATAGAGATAGGTACGTAGGTAGATAGATAGATACAGATAGGTAGGTAGGTAGATTGATAGATACAAATAGGTAGGTAGGTAGATAGATAGATAGATAGATAGATAGATAGATAGATAGATAGATAGATAGATAGATAGATAGATAGATAGATAGATACAAATAGGTAGGTAGGTAGATAGATAGATACAGATATGTAGGTAGGTAGATAGATAGATAGAGATAGGTAGATAGGTAGGTAGGTAGGTAGATAGAGAGAGGTAGGTAGGTAGGTAGGTAGGTAGAGATAGGTAGGTAGGTAGATAGATAGATAGAGATAGGTAGGTAGGTAGATTGATAGATACAGATAGGTAGGTAGGTAGGTAGATAGATAGAGATAGGTAGGTAGGTAGGTAGATAGATAGAGATAGGTAGGTAGGTAGGTAGATAGATAGAGATAGGTAGGTAGGTAGTTTGATAGATACAGATAGGTAGTTAGGTAGATAGCTAGATACAGATAGGTAGGTAGGTAGGTAGATAGATAGATAGATAGATAGAGATAGGTAGGTAGGTAGATAGATAGATAGACATAGGTAGGTAGGTAGATTGATAGATACAGATAGGTAGGTAGGTAGATAGATAGATACAGATAGGTAGGTAGGTAGATAGATAGATAGAGATAGGTAGGTAGGTATATAGATAGATAGAGGTAGGTAGGTAGGTAGATTGATAGATACAGATAGGTAGGTAGGTAGATAGATAGACATAGGTAGGTAGGTAGGTAGATAGATATAGGTAGGTAGGTAGGTAGATAGATAGAGATAGGTAGGTAGGTAGATAGATAGATAGAGATAGGTAGGTAGGTAGTTTGATAGATACAGATAGGTAGGTAGATAGATAGATAGATAGATACAGATAGATAGGTAGGTAGATAGATAGATACAGATAGGTAGGTAGGTAGATTGATAGATACAGATAGGTAGGTAGGTAGGTAGATAGATAGAGATAGGTAGGTAGGTAGATAGATAGAGATAGGTAGATAGGTAGTTTGATAGATACAGATAGGTAGGTAGGTAGATAGATAGAGATAGGTAGGTAGGTAGATAGATAGATAGATAGAGATAGGTAGGTAGGTAGATAGATAGATAGATAGACATAGGTAGGTAGGTAGATTGATAGATACAGATAGGTAGGTAGGTAGATAGATAGATACAGATAGGTAGATAGGTAGATAGATAGATAGAGATAGGTAGGTAGATAGATAGATAGACATAGGTAGGTAGGTAGGTAGATTGATAGATACAGATATGTAGGTAGGTAGATAGATAGATACAGATAGGTAGGTAGGTAGATAGATAGATAGAGATAGGTAGGTAGGTAGATAGATAGATAGAGATAGGTAGGTAGGTAGATTGATAGATACAGATAGGTAGATAGGTAGATAGATAGATAGAGATAGGTAGATAGATAGATAGATAGATAGATAGATAGATAGATAGATAGATAGATAGATAGATAGATAGATAGATAGATAGAGATAGGTAGGTAGGTAGATAGATAGATAGACATAGGTAGGTAGGTAGATAGATAGATAGATACAGATAGATAGGTAGGTAGATAGATAGATACAGATAGGTAGGTAGGTAGATTGATAGATACAGATAGGTAGGTAGGTAGGTAGGTAGATAGATAGAGATAGGTAGGTAGGTAGGTAGATAGATAGAGATAGGTAGGTAGGTAGGTAGATAGATAGAGATAGGTAGGTAGGTAGTTTGATAGATACAGATAGGTAGGTAGGTAGATAGATAGATACAGATAGGTAGGTAGGTAGGTAGATAGATAGATAGATAGATAGATAGAGATAGGTAGGTAGGTAGATAGATAGATAGACATAGGTAGGTAGGTAGATTGATAGATACAGATAGGTAGGTAGGTAGATAGATAGATACAGATAGGTAGGTAGGTAGATAGATAGATAGAGATAGGTAGGTAGGTATATAGATAGATAGAGGTAGGTAGGTAGGTAGATTGATAGATACAGATAGGTAGATAGGTAGATAGTTAGATAGAGATAGGTAGGTAGGTAGATAGATAGATAGAGATAGGTAGGTAGGTAGATAGATAGATACAGATAGGTAGGTAGGTAGATAGATAGAGATAGGTAGGTAGGTAGATTGATAGATACAGATAGGTATGTAGGTAGATAGACAAATACAGATAGGTAGGTAGGTAGATAGATAGATAGAGATAGGTAGGTAGGTAGATTGATAGATACAGATAGGTAGGTAGATAGATAGATACAGATAGGTAGGTAGGTAGATAGACAGATAGAGATAGGTACGTAGGTAGATAGATAGATACAGATAGGTAGGTAGGTAGATTGATAGATACAAATAGGTAGGTAGATAGATAGATAGATAGATAGATAGATAGATAGATACAAATAGGTAGGTAGGTAGATAGATAGATACAGATATGTAGGTAGGTAGATAGATAGATAGAGATAGGTAGATAGGTAGGTAGGTAGATAGATAGAGATAGGTAGGTAGGTAGGTAGGTAGGTAGGTAGAGATAGGTAGGTAGGTAGATAGATAGATAGAGATAGGTAGGTAGGTAGATTGATAGATACAGATAGGTAGGTAGGTAGATAGATAGATAGAGAGATAGATAGGTAGGTAGATTGATAGAGACAGACAGGTAGGTAGGTAGATAGATAGATACAGATAGGTAGGTAGGTAGATTGATAGATACAGATAGGTAGGTAGGTAGATAGATAGATACAGATAGGTAGGTAGGTAGGTAGATAGATACAGATAGGTAGGTAGGTAGATTGATAGATACAGATAGGTAGGTAGGTAGGTAGATAGATAGAGATAGGTAGGTAGGTAGGTAGATAGATAGAGATAGGTAGGTAGGTAGATAGATAGATAGAGATAGGTAGGTAGGTAGTTTGATAGATACAGATAGGTAGGTAGGTAGGTAGATAGATACAGATAGGTAGGTAGGTAGATAGATAGATAGATAGATAGATAGAGATAGGTAGGTAGGTAGATAGATAAATACAGATAGGTAGGTAGGTAGATAGATAGAGATAGGTAGGTAGGTAGATAGATAGACATAGGTAGGTAGGTAGGTAGATTGATAGATACAGATAGGTAGGTAGGTAGATAGATAGATACAGATAGGTAGGTAGGTAGATAGATAGATACAGATAGGTAGGTAGGAAGATAGATAGATAGAGATAGGTAGGTAGGTAGTTTGATAGATACAGATAGGTAGGTAGGTAGATAGATAGATACAGATAGGTAGGTAGGTAGATAGATAGATAGATAGATAGATAGATAGATAGATAGATAGATAGATAGATAGATAGATAGATAGATAGATAGATAGATAGAGATAGGTAGGTAGGTAGATAGATAGATAGACATAGGTAGGTAGGTAGATTGATAGATACAGATAGGTAGGTAGGTAGATAGATAGATACAGATAGGTAGGTAGGTAGGTAGATAGATAGATAGAGATAGGTAGGTAGGTAGATAGATAAATACAGATAGGTAGGTAGGTAGGTAGATAGATAGAGATAGGTAGGTAGGTAGATAGATAGACATAGGTAGGTAGGTAGGTAGATTGATAGATACAGATAGGTAGGTAGGTAGATAGATAGATACAGATAGGTAGGTAGGTAGATAGATAGATACAGATAGGTAGGTAGGTATATAGATAGATAGAGATAGGTAGGTAGGTAGATTGATAGATACAGATAGGTAGATAGGTAGATAGATAGATAGAGATAGGTAGGTAGGTAGATAGATAGAGATAGGTAGGTAGGTAGATTGATAGATACAGATAGGTATGTAGGTAGATAGACAAATACAGATAGGTAGGTAGGTAGATAGATAGATAGAGATAGGTAGGTAGGTAGATTGATAGATACAGATAGGTAGGTAGGTAGATAGATAGATACAGATAGGTAGGTAGGTAGATAGACAGATAGAGATAGGTACGTAGGTAGATAGATAGATACAGATAGGTAGGTAGGTAGATTGATAGATACAAATAGGTAGGTAGGTAGGTAGATAGATAGATAGATAGATAGATAGATAGATAGATAGATAGATAGATAGATAGATAGATAGATACAAATAGGTAGGTAGGTAGATAGATAGATACAGATATGTAGGTAGGTAGATAGATAGATAGAGATAGGTAGGTAGGTAGATTGATAGATACAGATAGGTATGTAGGTAGATAGATAAATACAGATAGGTAGGTAGGTAGATAGATAGAGATAGGTAGGTAGGTAGATTGATAGATACAGATAGGTAGGTAGGTAGATAGATAGATACAGATAGGTAGGTAGGTAGATAGATAGATAGAGATAGGTAGGTAGGTAGGTAGATAGATACAGATAGGTAGGTAGGTAGATAGATAGATACAGATAGGTAGGTAGGTAGGTAGGCAGATACAGCTAGGTAGGTAGGTAGATAGATAGATAGATACAGATAGGTAGGTAGGTAGATAGATAGATACAGATATGTAGGTAGGTAGATAGATAGAGATAGGTAGGTAGGTAGGTAGGTAGATAGAGATATGTAGGTAGGTAGGTAGGTAGATAGATAGATAGATAGATAGATAGATAGATAGATAGATAGATAGATAGATAGATAGATAGATAGATAGATAGAAGATAGATAGATAGGTTGATTGATAGATACAGATAGGTAGGTAGGTAGATTGATAGATACAGATAGGTAGGTAGGTAGATAGATAGATAGAGAGATAGATAGGTAGGTAGATTGATAGAGACAGACAGGTAGATAGGTAGATAGATAGATAGAGATAGGTAGGTAGGTAGATTGATAGATACAGATAGGTAGGTAGGTAGATAGATAAATACAGATAGGTAGGTAGGTAGATAGATAGAGATAGGTAGGTAGGTAGGTAGGCAGATACAGCTAGGTAGGTAGGTAGATAGATAGATAGATACAGATAGGTAGGTAGGTAGATAGATAGATACAGATATGTAGGTAGGTAGATAGATAGATAGAGATAGGTAGGTAGGTAGGTAGGTAGATAGATAGAGATAGGTAGGTAGGTAGGTAGGTAGAGATAGGTAGGTAGGTAGATAGATAGAGATAGGTAGGTAGGTAGATTGATAGATACAGATAGGTAGGTAGGTAGATAGATAGATAGAGATAGATAGGTAGGTATATTGATAGAGACAGATAGGTAGGTAGGTAGATAGATAGATAGAGATAGGTAGGTAGGTAGATAGATACAGATAGGTAGGTAGGTAGGTAGATAGATAGATACAGATAGGTAGGTAGGTAGATTGATAGAGACAGATAGGTAGGTAGGTAGATAGATAGATAGAGATAGGTAGGTAGGTAGGTAGATAGATACAGATAGGTAGGTAGGTAGATAGATAGATACAGATAGGTAGGTAGGTAGGTAGGTAGGCAGATACAGCTAGGTAGGTAGGTAGATAGATAGATAGATACAGATAGGTAGGTAGGTAGATAGATAGATACAGATATGTAGGTAGGTAGATAGATAGATAGATAGAGATAGGTAGGTAGGTAGGTAGGTAGATAGATAGAGATATGTAGATAGATAGATAGATAGATAGATAGATAGATAGATAGATAGATAGATAGATTTAGATAGAGATAGGTAGGTAGGTAGATTGATAGATACAGATAGGTAGGTAGGTAGATTGATAGATACAGATAGGTAGGTACGTAGATAGATAGATAGAGAGATAGATAGGTAGGTAGATTGATAGAGACAGACAGGTAGATAGGTAGATAGATAGATAGAGATAGGTAGGTAGGTAGATTGATAGATACAGATAGGTAGGTAGGTAGATAGATAGATACAGATAGGTAGGTAGGTAGATAGATAGAGATAGGTAGGTAGGTAGATTGATAGATACAGATAGGTATGTAGGTAGATAGATAAATACAGATAGGTAGGTAGGTAGATAGATAGAGATAGGTAGGTAGGTAGATTGATAGATACAGATAGGTAATTAGGTAGATAGATAGATAGAGATAGGTAGGTAGGTAGATTGATAGATACAGATAGGTAGGTAGGTAGATTGATAGATACAGCTAGGTAGGTAGGTAGTTAGATAGATAGATACAGATAGGTAGGTAGGTAGATAGATAGATACAGATATGTAGGTAGGTAGATAGATAGATAGAGATAGGTAGGTAGGTAGGTAGGTAGATAGATAGAGATATGTAGGTAGGTAGGTAGATAGATAGATAGATAGATAGATAGATAGATAGATAGATAGATAGATAGATAGATAGATAGATTTAGATAGAGATAGGTAGGTAGGTAGATTGATAGATACAGATAGGTAGGTAGGTAGATAGATAGATACAGATAGGTAGGTAGGTAGATAGATAGAGATAGGTAGGTAGGTAGATTGATAGATACAGATAGGTAATTAGGTAGATAGATAGATACAGATAGGTAGGTAGATAGATAGATAGAGATAGGTAGGTAGGTAGATTGATAGATACAGATAGGTAGGTAGGTAGATTGATAGATACAGATAGGTAGGTAGGTAGGTAGATAGATAGATACAGATAGGTAGGTAGGTAGATAGATAGAGATAGGTAGGTAGGTAGATAGATAGATACAGATAGGTAGGTAGGTAGATAGATAGATAGAGATAAATAGGTAGGTAGATAGATAGACATAGGTAGGTAGGTAGATAGATAGATACAGATAGGTAGGTAGGTAGGTAGATAGATACAGATAGGTAGGTAGGTAGATAGATAGATACAGATAGGTAGGTAGATTGATAGATACAGATAGGTAGGTAGGTAGGTAGATAGACAGAGAGAGGTAGGTAGGTAGGTAGATAGATAGAGATAGGTAGGTAGGTAGATAGATAGACAGAGATAGGTAGGTAGGTAGTTTGATAGATACAGATAGGTAGGTAGGTAGATAGATAGATACAGATAGGTAGGTAGGTAGATAGATAGATAGATAGAGATAGGTAGGTAGGTAGATAGATAGATAGACATAGGTAGGTAGGTAGATTGATAGATACAGATAGGTAGATAGGTAGATAGATAGATAGATACAGATAGGTAGGTAGGTAGATAGATAGATACAGATAGGTAGGTAGGTAGATTGATAGATACAGATAGGTAGGTAGGTAGATAGATAGATAGAGAGATAGATAGGTAGGTAGATTGATAGAGACAGACAGGTAGGTAGGTAGATAGATAGATAGAGATAGGTAGGTAGGTAGATTGATAGATACAGATAGGTAGGTAGGTAGATAGATAGATACAGATAGGTAGGTAGGTAGATAGATAGATACAGATATGTAGGTAGGTAGATAGATAGATACAGATAGGTAGGTAGGTAGATAGATAGATACAGATAGGTAGGTAGGAAGATAGATAGATAGAGATAGGTAGGTAGGTAGATTGATAGATACAGATAGGTAGATAGGTAGATAGATAGATACAGATAGGTAGGTGGGTAGATAGATAGATAGAGATAGGTAGGTAGGTAGATAGAGAAATACAGATAGGTAGGTAGGTAGATTGATAGAGACAGATAGGTAGGTCGGTAGATAGATAGATAGAGATAGGTAGGTAGGTAGATTGATAGATACAGATAGGTAGGTAGGTAGATAGATAGATACAGATAGGTAGGTAGGTAGATAGACAGAGATAGGTAGGTAGGTAGATTGATAGATACAGATAGGTATGTAGGTAGATAGATAAATACAGATAGGTAGGTAGATTGATAGATACAGATAGGTAGGTAGGTAGATAGATAGATAGATAGTTAGGTAGGTAGAGATAGAGATAGGTAGGTAGGTAGATAGATAAATACAGATAGGTAGGTAGGTAGGTAGATAGATAGAGATAGGTAGGTAGGTAGATAGATAGACATAGGTAGATAGGTAGGTAGATTGATAGATACAGATAGGTAGGTATTTAGATAGATAGATACAGATAGGTAGGTAGGTAGATAGATAGATAGAGATAGGTAGGTAAGTAGGTAGATAGATAGAGATAGGTAGGTACGTAGATAGATAGATAGACATAGGTAGGTAGGTAGTTTGATAGATACAGATAGGTAGGTAGGTAGGTAGATAGATAGATACAGATAGGTAGGTAGGTAGGTAGGTAGATAGATAGATAGACATAGGTAGGTAGGTAGATTGATAGATACAGATAGGTAGGTAGGTAGATAGATAGATACAGATAGGTAGGTAGGTAGATAGATAGATACAGATAGGTAGGTAGGTAGATAGATAGATACAGATAGGTAGGTATTTAGATAGATAGATACAGATAGGTAGGTAGGTAGGTAGGTAGATAGATAGATAGATAGATAGATAGATAGATAGATAGATAGATAGATAGATAGATAGAGATAGGTAGGTAGGTAGATAGATAGATAGACATAGGTAGGTAGGTAGATTGATAGATACAGATAGGTAGGTAGGTAGATAGATAGATACAGATAGGTAGGTAGGTAGATAGATAGATAGAGATAGGTAGTTAGGTAGATTGATAGATACAGATAGGTAGGTAGGTAAGTAGATAGATAGAGATAGGTAGGTAAGTAGGTAGATAGATAGAGATAGGTAGGTACGTAGATAGATAGATAGACATAGGTAGGTAGGTAGTTTGATAGATACAGAAATGTAGGTAGGTAGATAGATAGATACAGATAGGTAGGTAAGTAGATAGATAGATAGATATAGGTAGGTAGGTAGATTGATAGATAGATAGACATAGGTAGGTAGGTAGATTGATAGATACAGATAGGTAGGTAGGTAGATAGATAGATACAGATAGGTAGGTAGGTAGATAGATAGATAGATAGAGATAGGTAGGTAGGTAGATAGATAAATACAGATAGGTAGGTTGGTAGGTAGATCGATAGAGATAGGTAGGTAGGTAGATAGATAGACATAGGTAGGTAGGTAGGTAGGTAGATTGATAGATACAGATAGATAGGTAGGTAGATAGATAGATACAGATAGGTAGGTAGGTAGATAGATAGATAGAGATAGGTAGGTAGGTAGATAGATAGATAGAGATAGGTAGATAGATAGATAGATACAGATAGATAGGTAGGTAGATTGATAGAGACAGACATGTAGGTAGGTAGATAGATAGATAGAGATAGGTAGGTAGGTAGATTGATAGATACAGATAGGTAGGTAGGTAGATAGATAGGTACAGATAGGTAGGTAGGTAGGTAGGTAGATAGATAGAGATAGGTAGGTAGGTAGATTGATAGATACAGATAGGTATGTAGGTAGATAGATAAATACAGATAGGTAGGTAGGTAGATAGATAGATAGAGATAGGTAGGTAGGTAGATTGATAGATACAGATAGGTAGGTAGGAAGATAGATAGATACAGATAGGTAGGTAGGTAGATAGACAGATAGATATAGGTACGTAGGTAGATAGATAGATACAGATAGGTAGGTAGGTATATTGAAAGATACAGATAGGTAGGTAGGTAGATAGGTAGGTAGATAGATAGATAGATAGATAGATAGATAAATAGATAGATAGATAGATAGATAGATAGATAGAGATAGGTGGGTAGGTAGATAGATAGATACAAATAGGTAGGTAGGTAGATAGATAGATACAGATATGTAGGTAGGTAGATAGATAGATAGAGATAGGTAGGTAGGTAGGTAGGTAGGTAGGTAGATAGATAGATAGAGATAGGTAGGTAGGTAGAGATAGGTAGGTAGGTAGATAGATAGATAGAGATAGGTAGGTAGGTAGATTGATAGATACAGATAGGTAGGTAGGTAGATAGATAGATAGAGATAGATAGGTAGGTAGATTGATAGAGACAGATAGGTAGGTAGGTAGATAGATAGATAGAGATAGGTAGGTAGGTAGATAGATAGATACAGATAGGTAGGTACATAGGTAGATAGATAGATACAGATAGGTAGGTAAGTAGGTAGATAGATAGAGAAAAGTAGGTAGGTAGATAGAGATAGGTAGGTAGGTAGATAGATAGATAAAGATAGGTAGGTAGGTAAGTAGATAGAGATAGGTAGGTAAGTAGGTAGATAGATAGAGATAGGTAGGTAGGTAGATAGATAGAAAGACATAGGTAGGTAGCTAGATTGATAGATACAGATAGGTAGGTAGGTAGATAGATACAGATAGGTAGGTAGGTAGATAGATAGATAGAGATAGGTAGGTAGGTAGATAGATAGACATAGGTAGGTAGGTAGATAGATAGATACAGATATGTAGGTATGTAGGTAGATAGATAGATACAGATAGGTAGGTAGGTAGGTAGATAGATACAGATAGGTAGGTAGGTAGATAGATAGATACAGATAGGTAGGTAGATTGATAGATACAGATAGGTAGGTAGGTAGGTAGATAGACAGAGAGAGGTAGGTAGGTAGGTAGATAGATACAGATAGGTAGGTAGGTAGATAGATACAGATAGGTAGGTAGGTAGGTAGATAGATAGATAGATAGAGATAGGTAGGTAGGTAGATAGATAAAGATAGGTAGGTAGGTAGGTAGATAGATAGATACAGATATGTAGGTATGTAGGTAGATAGATAGATACAGATAGGTAGGTAGGTAGGTAGGTAGATAGATAGATAGATAGAGATAGGTAGGTAGGTAGATAGATAGATACAGATAGGTAGGTAGGTAGATTGATAGATACAGATAGGTAGGTAGGTAGGTAGGTAGATAGACAGAGAGAGGTAGGTAGGTAGGTAGATAGATAGAGATAGGTAGGTAGGTAGATAGATAGAGATAGGTAGGTAGGTAGTTTGATAGATACAGATAGGTAGGTAGGTAGATAGATAGATACAGATAGGTAGGTAGGTAGGTAGATAGATAGATAGATAGATAGATAGAGATAGGTAGGTAGGTAGATAGATAGATAGACATAGGTAGGTAGGTAGATTGATAGATACAGATAGGTAGGTAGGTAGATAGATAGATACAGATAGATAGGTAGGTAGATAGATAGATAGAGATAGGTAGGTAGGTAGATAGATAAATACAGATAGGTAGGTAGGTAGGTAGATAGATAGAGATAGGTAGGTAGGTAGATAGATAGACATAGGTAGGTAGGTAGGTAGATTGATAGATACAGATATGTAGGTAGGTAGATAGATAGATACAGATAGGTAGGTAGGTAGATAGATAGATACAGATAGGTAGGTAGGAAGATAGATAGATAGAGATAGGTAGGTAGGTAGATTGATAGATACAGATAGGTAGATAGGTAGATAGATAGATACAGATAGGTAGGTGGGTAGATAGATAGATAGAGATAGGTAGGTAGGTAGATAGAGAAATACAGATAGGTAGGTAGGTAGATTGATAGAGACAGATAGGTAGGTCGGTAGATAGATAGATAGAGATAGGTAGGTAGGTAGATTGATAGATACAGATAGGTAGGTAGGTAGATAGATAGATACAGATAGGTAGGTAGGTAGATAGACAGAGATAGGTAGGTAGGTAGATTGATAGATACAGATAGGTATGTAGGTAGATAGATAAATACAGATAGGTAGGTAGATTGATAGATACGGATAGGTAGGTAGGTAGATAGATAGATAGATAGTTAGGTAGGTAGAGATAGAGATAGGTAGGTAGGTAGATAGATAAATACAGATAGGTAGGTAGGTAGGTAGATAGATAGAGATAGGTAGGTAGGTAGATAGATAGACATAGGTAGATAGGTAGGTAGATTGATAGATACAGATAGGTAGGTATTTAGATAGATAGATACAGATAGGTAGGTAGGTAGATAGATAGATAGAGATAGGTAGGTAAGTAGGTAGATAGATAGAGATAGGTAGGTACGTAGATAGATAGATAGACATATGTAGGTAGGTAGTTTGATAGATACAGATAGGTAGGTAGGTAGGTAGATAGATAGATACAGATAGGTAGGTAGGTAGGTAGATAGATAGATAGATAGATAGATAGATAGATAGATAGATAGATAGATAGATAGATAGAGATAGGTAGGTAGGTAGATAGATAGATAGACATAGGTAGGTAGGTAGATTGATAGATACAGATAGGTAGGTAGGTAGATAGATAGATACAGATAGGTAGGTAGGTAGATAGATAGATAGAGATAGGTAGGTAGGTAGATAGATAAATACAGATAGGTAGGTAGGTAGGTAGATAGATAGAGATAGGTAGGTAGGTAGATAGATAGACATAGGTAGGTAGGTAGATTGATAGATACAGATAGGTAGGTAGGTAGATAGATAGATAGATAGAGATAGGTAGGTAGGTAGATAGATAGATAGAGATAGGTAGGTAGGTAGGTAGATAGATAGATACAGATAGGTAGGTAGGTAGATAGATAGATACAGATAGGTAGGTATTTAGATAGATAGATACAGATAGGTAGGTAGGTAGATAGATAGATAGAGATAGGTAGGTAAGTAGGTAGATAGATAGAGATAGGTAGGTACGTAGATAGATAGACATAGGTAGGTAGGTAGTTTGATAGATACAGATAGGTAGGTATGTAGATAGATAGATACAGATAGGTAGGTAGGTAGGTAGGTAGGTAGATAGATAGATAGATAGATAGATAGATAGATAGATAGATAGATAGATAGATAGATAGATAGAGATAGGTAGGTAGGTAGATAGATAGATAGACATAGGTAGGTAGGTAGATTGATAGATACAGATAGGTAGGTAGGTAGATAGATAGATACAGATAGGTAGGTAGGTAGATAGATAGATAGAGATAGGTAGTTAGGTAGATAGATAAATACAGATAGGTAGGTAGGTAGGTAGATAGATAGAGATAGGTAGGTAGGTAGATAGATAGACATAGGTAGGTAGGTAGGTAGATTGATAGATACAGATAGGTAGGTAGGTAGATAGATAGATACAGATAGGTAGGTAGGTAGGTAGATAGATAGATAGAGATAGGTAGGTAGGTAGATAGATGGTGGAATCAACTTCCCCCCGAGGTTCGAACAACTCCCACCCTGCCGGCCTTTAAGAAGGCTGTTAAAACCCTCCTGTTCCGGCAGGCCTGGGGCTGATGTCCCCGGGGGGGCCGGGATATGATCGGACTCGCGGTATGACTGTAGTATGACTGCTTTATTTTACTGTTTATCATTGCTTTTAACTTTTTTAACTTTGTACGCCGCCCTGAGTCCTTTGGGATTGGGCGGCATATAAATACTGTAAATAAATAAATAAATAAATAAATAGATAGATAGAGATAGGTAGGTAGGTAGATAGATAGATAGATACAGATAGGTAGGTAGGTAGATAGATAGAGATAGGTAGGTAGGTAGATTGATAGATACAGATAGGTAGGTAGGTAAGTAGATAGATAGAGATAGGTAGGTAAGTAGGTAGATAGATAGAGATAGGTAGGTACGTAGATAGATAGATAGACATAGGTAGGTAGGTAGTTTGATAGATACAGAAATGTAGGTAGGTAGATAGATAGATACAGATAGGTAGGTAAGTAGATAGATAGATAGATATAGGTAGGTAGGTAGATTGATAGATAGATAGACATAGGTAGGTAGGTAGATTGATAGATACAGATAGGTAGGTAGGTAGATAGATAGATACAGATAGGTAGGTAGGTAGATAGATAGATAGATAGAGACAGGTAGGTAGGTAGATAGATAAATACAGATAGGTAGGTTGGTAGGTAGATCGATAGAGATAGGTAGGTAGGTAGATAGATAGACATAGGTAGGTAGGTAGGTAGGTAGATAGATACAGATAGATAGGTAGGTAGATTGATAGAGACAGACATGTAGGTAGGTAGATAGATAGATAGAGATAGGTAGGTAGGTAGATTGATAGATACAGATAGGTAGGTAGGTAGATAGATAGGTACAGATAGGTAGGTAGGTAGGTAGGTAGATAGACAGAGATAGGTAGGTAGGTAGATTGATAGATACAGATAGGTATGTAGGTAGATAGATAAATACAGATAGGTAGGTAGGTAGATAGATAGATAGAGATAGGTAGGTAGGTAGATTGATAGATACAGATAGGTAGGTAGGAAGATAGATAGATACAGATAGGTAGGTAGGTAGATAGACAGATAGATATAGGTACGTAGGTAGATAGATAGATACAGATAGGTAGGTAGGTAGATTGAAAGATACAGATAGGTAGGTAGGTAGGTAGGTAGGTAGATAGATAGATAGATAGATAGATAGATAGATAGATAGATAGATAGATAGATAGATAGATAGATAGATAGATAGAGATAGGTGGGTAGGTAGATAGATAGATACAAATAGGTAGGTAGGTAGATAGATAGATACAGATATGTAGGTAGGTAGATAGATAGATAGATAGAGATAGGTAGGTAGGTAGGTAGGTAGATAGATAGAGATAGGTAGGTAGGTAGGTAGGTAGGTAGAGATAGGTAGGTAGGTAGATAGATAGATAGAGATAGGTAGGTAGGTAGATTGATAGATACAGATAGGTAGGTAGGTAGATAGATAGATAGAGATAGATAGGTAGGTAGATTGATAGAGACAGATAGGTAGGTAGGTAGATAGATAGATAGAGATAGGTAGGTAGGTAGATAGATAGATACAGATAGGTAGGTACATAGGTAGATAGATAGATACAGATAGGTAGGTAAGTAGGTAGATAGATAGAGAAAAGTAGGTAGGTAGATAGAGATAGGTAGGTAGGTAGATAGATAGATAAAGATAGGTAGGTAGGTAAGTAGATAGAGATAGGTAGGTAAGTAGGTAGATAGATAGAGATAGGTAGGTAGGTAGATAGATAGATAGACATAGGTAGGTAGCTAGATTGATAGATACAGATAGGTAGGTAGGTAGATAGATACAGATAGGTAGGTAGGTAGATAGATAGATAGAGATAGGTAGGTAGGTAGATAGATAGACATAGGTAGGTAGGTAGATAGATACAGATATGTAGGTATGTAGGTAGATAGATAGATACAGATAGGTAGGTAGGTAGGTAGATAGATACAGATAGGTAGGTAGGTAGATAGATAGATACAGATAGGTAGGTAGATTGATAGATACAGATAGGTAGGTAGGTAGGTAGATAGACAGAGAGAGGTAGGTAGGTAGGTAGATAGATAGAGATAGGTAGGTAGGTAGATAGATAGACAGAGATAGGTAGGTAGGTAGTTTGATAGATACAGATAGGTAGGTAGGTAGATAGATAGATACAGATAGGTAGGTAGGTAGATAGATAGATAGATAGAGATAGGTAGGTAGGTAGATAGATAGATAGACATAGGTAGGTAGGTAGATTGATAGATACAGATAGGTAGGTAGGTAGATAGATAGATAGAGATAGGTAGGTAGGTAGATAGATAAATACAGATAGGTAGGTAGGTAGGTAGATAAATAGAGATAGGTAGGTAGGTACATAGATAGACATAGGTAGGTAGGTAGGTAGGTAGATTGATAGATACAGAGGTAGGTAGGTAGATAGATAGATACAGATAGGTAGGTAGGTAGATAGATAGATACAGATAGGTAGGTAGGTAGATAGATAGATAGATAGATAGATAGATAGATAGATAGATAGATAGATAGATAGATAGATAGATAGATAGATAGAGATAGGTAGGTAGGTAGATAGATAGATAGACATAGGTAGGTAGGTAGATTGATAGATACAGATAGGTAGGTAGGTAGGTAGATAGATAAATACAGATAGGTAGGTAGGTAGGTAGATCGATAGAGATAGGTAGGTAGGTAGATAGATAGACATAGGTAGGTAGGTAGGTAGGTAGATTGATAGATACAGATAGGTTGGTAGGTACATAGATAGATACAGATAGGTAGGTAGGTAGATAGATAGATAGAGATAGGTAGGTAGGTAGATAGATAGATAGAGATAGGTAGATAGATAGATAGATAGATAGATACAGATAGATAGGTAGGTAGATTGATAGAGACAGACAGGTAGGTAGGTAGATAGATAGATAGAGATAGGTAGGTAGGTAGGTAGATTGATAGATACAGATAGGTAGGTAGGTAGATAGATAGATAGATACAGATAGGTAGGTAGGTAGGTAGGTAGGTAGATAGAGATAGGTAGGTAGGTAGATTGATAGATACAGATAGGTATGTAGGTAGATAGATAAATACAGATAGGTAGGTAGGTAGATAGATAGATAGAGATAGCTAGGTAGGTAGATTGATAGATACAGATAGGTAGGTAGGAAGATAGATAGATACAGATAGGTAGGTAGGTAGATAGACAGATAGATATAGGTACGTAGGTAGATAGATAGATACAGATAGGTAGGTAGGTAGATTGAAAGATACAGATAGGTAGGTAGGTAGGTAGATAGATAGATAGATAGATAGATAGATAGATAGATAGATAGATAGATAGATAGATAGATAGATAGATAGATAGATAGATAGATAGATAGATAGATAGATAGAGATAGGTGGGTAGGTAGATAGATAGATACAAATAGGCAGGTAGGTAGATAGATAGATACAGATATGTAGGTAGGTAGATAGATAGATAGAGATAGGTAGGTAGGTAGGTAGGTAGGTAGGTAGGTAGGTAGATAGATAGAGATAGGTAGGTAGGTAGGTAGGTAGGTAGAGATAGGTAGGTAGGTAGATTAGATAGATAGAGATAGGTAGGTAGGTAGATTGATAGATACAGATAGGTAGGTAGGTAGATAGATAGATAGAGATAGATAGGTAGGTAGATTGATAGAGACAGATAGGTAGGTAGGTAGATAGATAGATAGAGATAGGTAGGTAGGTAGATAGATAGATACAGATAGGTAGGTACATAGGTAGATAGATAGATACAGATAGGTAGGTAAGTAGGTAGATAGATAGAGAAAAGTAGGTAGGTAGATAGAGATAGGTAGGTAGGTAGATAGATAGATAAAGATAGGTAGGTAGGTAAGTAGATAGAGATAGGTAGGTAAGTAGGTAGATAGATAGAGATAGGTAGGTAGGTAGATAGATAGATAGACATAGGTAGGTAGCTAGATTGATAGATACAGATAGGTAGGTAGGTAGATAGATACAGATAGGTAGGTAGGTAGATAGATAGATAGAGATAAATAGGTAGGTAGATAGATAGACATAGGTAGGTAGGTAGATAGATAGATACAGATAGGTAGGTAGGTAGGTAGATAGATACAGATAGGTAGGTAGGTAGATTGATAGATACAGATAGGTAGGTAGGTAGGTAGATAGACAGAGAGAGGTAGGTAGGTAGGTAGATAGATAGAGATAGGTAGGTAGGTAGATAGATAGACAGAGATAGGTAGGTAGGTAGTTTGATAGATACAGATAGGTAGGTAGGTAGATAGATAGATACAGATAGGTAGGTAGGTAGATAGATAGATAGATAGAGATAGGTAGGTAGGTAGATAGATAGATAGACATAGGTAGGTAGGTAGATTGATAGATACAGATAGGTAGATAGGTAGATAGATAGATACAGATAGGTAGGTAGGTAGATAGATAGATACAGATAGGTAGGTAGGTAGATTGATAGATACAGATAGGTAGGTAGGTAGATAGATAGATAGAGAGATAGATAGGTAGGTAGATTGATAGAGACAGACAGGTAGGTAGGTAGATAGATAGATAGATAGAGATAGGTAGGTAGGTAGATTGATAGATACAGATAGGTAGGTAGGTAGATAGATAGATACAGATAGGTAGGTAGGTAGATAGATAGATAGAGATAGATAGGTAGGTAGATTGATAGAGACAAATAGGTAGGTAGGTAGATAGATAGATACAGATAGGTAGGTAGGTAGGTAGATAGATAGATACAGATAGGTAGGTAGGTAGGTAGGTAGATAGATAGATACAGTTAGGTAGGTAGGTAGATAGATAGAGATAGGTAGGTAGGTAGATTGATAGATACAGATAGGTAGGTAGGTAAGTAGATAGATAGAGATAGGTAGGTAAGTAGGTAGATAGATAGAGATAGGTAGGTATGTAGATAGATAGATAGATAGAGATAGGTAGGTAGGTAGATTGATAGTTACAGAAAGGTAGGTAGGTAGATAGATAGATACAGATAGGTAGGTAGGTAGGTAGATAGATAGATAGAGATAGGTAGGTAGGTAGATAGATAGATAGATAGACATAGGTAGGTAGCTAGATTGATAGATACAGATAGGTAGGTAGGTAGATAGATACAGATAGGTAGGTAGGTAGATAGATAGATAGAGATAGGTAGGTAGGTAGATAGATAGAGATAGGTAGGTAGGTAGGTAGATAGATAGATACAGATATGTAGGTATGTAGGTAGATAGATAGATACAGATAGGTAGGTAGGTAGGTAGATAGATAGATACAGATAGGTAGGTAGGTAGATAGACAGAGAGAGGTAGGTAGGTAGGTAGATAGATAGAGATAGGTAGGTAGGTAGATAGATAGACAGAGATAGGTAGGTAGGTAGTTTGATAGATACAGATAGGTAGGTAGGTAGATAGATACAGATAGGTAGGTAGGTAGATAGATAGATAGAGATAGGTAGGTAGGTAAATAGATAGATACAGATATGTAGGTATGTAGGTAGATAGATAGATACAGATAGGTAGGTAGGTAGGTAGATAGATAGATACAGATAGGTAGGTAGGTAGATAGATAGATACAGATAGGTAGGTAGGTAGATTGATAGATACAGATAGGTAGGTAGGTAGATAGATACAGATAGGTAGGTAGGTAGGTAGATAGACAGAGAGAGGTAGGTAGGTAGGTAGATAGATAGAGATAGGTAGGTAGGTAGATAGATAGACAGAGATAGGTAGGTAGGTAGTTTGATAGATACAGATAGGTAGGTAGGTAGATAGATAGATAGATACAGATAGGTAGGTAGGTAGATAGATAGATAGATAGAGATAGGTAGGTAGGTAGATAGATAGATAGACATAGGTAGGTAGGTAGATTGATAGATACAGATAGGTAGATAGGTAGATAGATAGATACAGATAGGTAGGTAGGTAGATAGATAGATACAGATAGGTAGGTAGGTAGATTGATAGATACAGATAGGTAGGTAGGTAGATAGATAGATAGAGAGATAGATAGGTAGGTAGATTGATAGAGACAGACAGGTAGGTAGGTAGATAGATAGATAGAGATAGGTAGGTAGGTAGATTGATAGATACAGATAGGTAGGTAGGTAGATAGATAGATACAGATAGGTAGGTAGGTAGATAGATAGATAGAGATAGATAGGTAGGTAGATTGATAGAGACAAATAGGTAGGTAGGTAGATAGATAGATACAGATAGGTAGGTAGGTAGGTAGATAGATAGATACAGATAGGTAGGTAGGTAGGTAGGTAGGTAGATAGATACAGTTAGGTAGGTAGGTAGATAGATAGAGATAGGTAGGTAGGTAGATTGATAGATACAGATAGGTAGGTAGGTAAGTAGATAGATAGAGATAGGTAGGTAAGTAGGTAGATAGATAGAGATAGGTAGGTATGTAGATAGATAGATAGATAGAGATAGGTAGGTAGGTAGATTGATAGTTACAGAAAGGTAGGTAGGTAGATAGATAGATACAGATAGGTAGGTAGGTAGGTAGATAGATAGATATAGATAGGTAGGTAGATAGATAGATAGATAGACATAGGTAGGTAGCTAGATTGATAGATACAGATAGGTAGGTAGGTAGATAGATACAGATAGGTAGGTAGGTAGATAGATAGATAGAGATAGGTAGGTAGGTAGATAGATAGAGATAGGTAGGTAGGTAGGTAGATAGATAGATACAGATATGTAGGTATGTAGGTAGATAGATAGATACAGATAGGTAGGTAGGTAGGTAGATAGATAGATACAGATAGGTAGGTAGGTAGATAGACAGAGAGAGGTAGGTAGGTAGGTAGATAGATAGAGATAGGTAGGTAGGTAGATAGATAGACAGAGATAGGTAGGTAGGTAGTTTGATAGATACAGATAGGTAGGTAGGTAGATAGATAGATACAGATAGGTAGGTAGGTAGATAGATAGATAGATAGAGATAGGTAGGTAGGTAAATAGATAGATACAGATATGTAGGTATGTAGGTAGATAGATAGATACAGATAGGTAGGTAGGTAGGTAGATAGATAGATACAGATAGGTAGGTAGGTAGATAGATAGATACAGATAGGTAGGTAGGTAGATTGATAGATACAGATAGGTAGGTAGGTAGATAGACAGAGAGAGGTAGGTAGGTAGGTAGATAGACAGAGATAGGTAGGTAGGTAGATAGATAGACAGAGATAGGTAGGTAGGTAGTTTGATAGATACAGATAGGTAGGTAGGTAGGTAGATAGATACAGATAGGTAGGTAGGTAGATAGATAGATAGATAGATAGAGATAGGTAGGTAGGTAGATAGATAAATACAGATAGGTAGGTAGGAAGATAGATAGATAGAGATAGGTAGGTAGGTAGATTGATAGATACAGATAGGTAGATAGGTAGATAGATAGATACAGATAGGTAGGTAGGTACATAGATAGATACAGATAGGTAGGTAGGTAGATAGATAAATACAGATAGGTAGGTAGGTAGATTGATAGAGACAGATAGGTAGGTCGGTAGATAGATAGATAGAGATAGGTAGGTAGGTAGATTGATAGATACATATAGGTAGGTAGATAGATAGATACAGATAGGTAGGTAGGTAGATAGACAGAGATAGGTAGGTAGGTAGATTGATAGATACAGATAGGTATGTAGGTAGATAGATGAATACAGATAGGTAGGTAGATTGATAGATACAGATAGGTAGGTAGGTAGATAGATAGATACAGATAGTTAGGTAGGTAGATAGATAGATAGAGATAAGTAGGTAGGTAGATAGATAAATACAGATAGGTAGGTAGGTAGGTAGATAGATAGACATAGGTAGGTAGGTAGATAGATAGACATAGGTAGGTAGGTAGGTAGATTGATAGATACAGATAGGTAGGTAGGTAGATAGATAGATACAGATAGGTAGGTAGGTAGATAGATAGATAGAGATAGGTAGGTAGGTAGATTGATAGATACAGATAGGTAGGTCGGTAGATAGATAGATAGAGATAGATATGTAGGTAGATAGATAGATACAGATAGGTAGGTAGGTAGGTAGATAGATAGATACAGATAGGTAGGTAGGTAGATAGATAGAGATAGGTAGGTAGGTAGATTGATAGATACAGATAGGTAGGTAGGTAAGTAGATAGATAGAGATAGGTAGGTAAGTAGGTAGATAGATAGAGATAGGTAGGTAGGTAGATAGATAGATACAGATAGGTAGGTAGGTAGATAGATAGATACAGATAGGTAGGTAGGTAGATAGATAGATAGATAGATAGATAGATAGATAGATAGATAGATAGATAGATAGAGATAGGTATGTAGGTAGGTAGATAGATAGATAGACATAGGTAGGTAGGTAGATTGATAGATACAGATAGGTAGGTAGGTAGATAGATAGATACAGATAGGTAGGTAGGTAGATAGATAGATAGAAATAGGTAGGTAGGTAGATAGATAAATACAGATAGGTAGGTAGGTAGGTAGGTAGATAGAGATAGGTAGGTAGGTAGATAGATAGACATAGGTAGGTAGGTAGGTAGATAGATATAGGTAGGTAGGTAGGTAGATAGATAGAGATAGGTAGGTAGGTAGATAGATAGATAGAGATAGGTAGGTAGGTAGATTGATAGATACAGATAGGTAGGTAGATAGATAGATAGATAGATAGATACAGATAGATAGGTAGGGAGATAGATAGATATAGATAGGTAGGTAGGTAGATTGATAGATACAGATAGGTAGGTAGGTAGGTAGATAGGTAGAGATAGGTAGGTAGGTAGGTAGATAGATAGACATAGGTAGGTAGGTAGTTTGATAGATACAGATAGGTAGGTAGGTAGATAGATAGATACAGATAGGTAGGTAGGTAGATAGATAGATAGAGATAGGTAGGTAGATAGATAGATAAATACAGATAGGTAGGTAGGTAGATAGATAGATATAGGTACGTAGGTAGATAGATAGATACAGATAGGTAGGTAGGTAGATTGAAAGATACAGATAGGTAGGTAGGTAGGTAGGTAGGTAGATAGATAGATAGATAGATAGATAGATAGATAGATAGATAGATAGATAGATAGACAGACAGACAGACAGACAGACAGACAGACAGACAGACAGATAGATAGATAGATAGATAGATAGATAGATAGATAGAGATAGGTGGGTAGGTAGATAGATACAAATAGGTAGGTAGGTAGATAGATAGATACAGATATGTAGGTAGGTAGATAGATAGATAGAGATAGGTAGGTAGGTAGGTAGGTAGATAGATAGAGATAGGTAGGTAGGTAGGTAGGTAGGTAGGTAGGTAGGTAGGTAGAGATAGGTAGGTAGGTAGATAGATAGATAGAGATAGGTAGGTAGGTAGATTGATAGATACAGATAGGTAGGTAGGTAGATAGATAGATAGAGATAGATAGGTAGGTAGATTGATAGAGACAGATAGGTAGGTAGGTAGATAGATAGATAGAGATAGGTAGGTAGGTAGATAGATAGATACAGATAGGTAGGTAGGTAGGTAGATAGATAGATACAGATAGGTAGGTAGATAGATAGAGATAGGTAGGTAGGTAGATTGATAGATAAAGATAGGTAGGTAGGTAAGTAGATAGATAGAGATAGGTAGGTAAGTAGGTAGATAGATAGAGATAGGTAGGTAGGTAGGTAGATAGATAGATAGACATAGGTAGGTAGCTAGATTGATAGATACAGATAGGTAGGTAGGTAGATAGATACAGATAGGTAGGTAGGTAGATAGATAGATAGAGATAGGTAGGTAGGTAGATAGATAGAGATAGGTAGGTAGGTAGATAGATAGATACAGATATGTAGGTATGTAGGTAGATAGATAGATACAGATAGGTAGGTAGGTAGGTATATAGATAGATACAGATAGGTAGGTAGGTAGATAGATAGATACAGATAGGTAGGTAGATAGATAGAGATAGGTAGGTAGGTAGATTGATAGATAAAGATAGGTAGGTAGGTAAGTAGATAGATAGAGATAGGTAGGTAAGTAGGTAGATAGATAGAGATAGGTAGGTAGGTAGGAAGATAGATAGATAGACATAGGTAGGTAGCTAGATTGATAGATACAGATAGGTAGGTAGGTAGATAGATACAGATAGGTAGGTAGGTAGATAGATAGATAGAGATAGGTAGGTAGGTAGATAGATAGAGATAGGTAGGTAGGTAGATAGATAGATACAGATATGTAGGTATGTAGGTAGATAGATAGATACAGATAGGTAGGTAGGTAGGTATATAGATAGATACAGATAGGTAGGTAGGTAGATAGATAGATACAGATAGGTAGGTAGATTGATAGATACAGATAGGTAGGTAGGTAGGTAGATAGACAGAGAGAGGTAGGTAGGTAGGTAGATAGATAGAGATAGGTAGGTAGGTAGATAGATAGACAGAGATAGGTAGGTAGGTAGTTTGATAGATACAGATAGGTAGGTAGGTAGATAGATAGATACAGATAGGTAGGTAGGTAGATAGATAGATAGATAGATAGATAGATAGATAGATAGATAGATAGATAGATAGATAGATAGATAGATAGATAGATAGATAGATAGAGATAGGTAGGTAGGTAGATAGATAGATAGATAGACATAGGTAGGTAGGTAGATTGATAGATACAGATAGGTAGGTAGGTAGGTAGATAGATAAATACATATAGGTAGGTAGGTAGGTAGATCGATAGAGATAGGTAGGTAGGTAGATAGATAGACATAGGTAGGTAGGTAGGTAGGTAGATTGATAGATACAGATAGGTTGGTAGGTACATAGATAGATACAGATAGGTAGGTAGGTAGATAGATAGATAGAGATAGGTAGGTAGGTAGATAGATAGATAGAGATAGGTAGATAGATAGATAGATACAGATAGATAGGTAGGTAGATTGATAGAGACAGACAGGTAGGTAGGTAGATAGATAGATAGAGATAGGTAGGTAGGTAGATTGATAGATACAGATAGGTAGGTAGGTAGATAGATAGATAGATACAGATAGGTAGGTAGGTAGGTAGGTAGATAGAGATAGGTAGGTAGGTAGATTGATAGATACAGATAGGTATGTAGGTAGATAGATAAATACAGATAGGTAGGTAGGTAGATAGATAGATAGAGATAGGTAGGTAGGTAGATTGATAGATACAGATAGGTAGGTAGGAAGATAGATAGATACAGATAGGTAGGTAGGTAGATAGACAGATAGATATAGGTACGTAGGTAGATAGATAGATACAGATAGGTAGGTAGGTAGATTGAAAGATACAGATAGGTAGGTAGGTAGGTAGGTAGATAGATAGATAGATAGATAGATAGATAGATAGATAGATAGATAGATAGATAGATAGATAGATAGATAGATAGAGATAGGTGGGTAGGTAGATAGATAGATACAAATAGGTAGGTAGGTAGATAGATAGATACAGATATGTAGGTAGGTAGATAGATAGATAGAGATAGGTAGGTAGGTAGGTAGGTAGGTAGATAGATAGAGATAGGTAGGTAGGTAGGTAGGTAGAGATAAGTAGGTAGGTAGATAGATAGATAGAGATAGGTAGGTAGGTAGATTGATAGATACAGATAGGTAGGTAGGTAGATAGATAGATAGAGATAGATAGGTAGGTAGATTGATAGAGACAGATAGGTAGGTAGGTAGATAGATAGATAGAGATAGGTAGGTAGGTAGATAGATAGATACAGATAGGTAGGTACATAGGTAGATAGATAGATACAGATAGGTAGGTAAGTAGGTAGATAGATAGAGAAAAGTAGGTAGGTAGATAGAGATAGGTAGGTAGGTAGATAGATAGATAAAGATAGGTAGGTAGGTAAGTAGATAGAGATAGGTAGGTAAGTAGGTAGATAGATAGAGATAGGTAGGTAGGTAGATAGATAGATAGACATAGGTAGGTAGCTAGATTGATAGATACAGATAGGTAGGTAGGTAGGTAGATACAGATAGGTAGGTAGGTAGATAGATAGATAGAGATAGGTAGGTAGGTAGATAGATAGACATAGGTAGGTAGGTAGATAGATAGATACAGATATGTAGGTATGTAGGTAGATAGATAGATACAGATAGGTAGGTAGGTAGGTAGATAGATACAGATAGGTAGGTAGGTAGATAGATAGATACAGATAGGTAGGTAGATTGATAGATACAGATAGGTAGGTAGGTAGGTAGATAGACAGAGAGAGGTAGGTAGGTAGGTAGATAGATAGAGATAGGTAGGTAGGTAGGTAGATAGATAGACAGAGATAGGTAGGTAGGTAGGTAGTTTGATAGATACAGATAGGTAGGTAGGTAGATAGATAGATACAGATAGGTAGGTAGGTAGATAGATAGATAGATAGATAGATAGATAGAGATAGGTAGGTAGGTAGATAGATAGATAGACATAGGTAGGTAGGTAGATTGATAGATACAGATAGGTAGGTAGGTAGATAGATAGATAGAGATAGGTAGGTAAGTAGATAGATAAATACAGATAGGTAGGTAGGTAGGTAGATAAATAGAGATAGGTAGGTAGGTACATAGATAGACATAGGTAGGTAGGTAGGTAGGTAGGTAGATTGATAGATACAGAGGTAGGTAGGTAGATAGATAGATAGAGATAGATAGGTAGGTAGATTGATAGAGACAGATAGGTAGGTAGGTAGATAGATAGATAGAGATAGGTAGGTAGGTAGATAGATAGATACAGATAGGTAGGTAGGTAGGTAGATAGATAGATACAGATAGGTAGGTAGATAGATAGAGATAGGTAGGTAGGTAGATTGATAGATAAAGATAGGTAGGTAGGTAAGTAGATAGATAGAGATAGGTAGGTAAGTAGGTAGATAGATAGAGATAGGTAGGTAGGTAGGTAGATAGATAGATAGACATAGGTAGGTAGCTAGATTGATAGATACAGATAGGTAGGTAGGTAGATAGAGACAGATAGGTAGGTAGGTAGATAGATAGATAGAGATAGGTAGGTAGGTAGATAGATAGAGATAGGTAGGTAGGTAGATAGATAGATACAGATATGTAGGTATGTAGGTAGATAGATAGATACAGATAGGTAGGTAGGTAGGTATATAGATAGATACAGATAGGTAGGTAGGTAGATAGATAGATACAGATAGGTAGGTAGATAGATAGAGATAGGTAGGTAGGTAGATTGATAGATAAAGATAGGTAGGTAGGTAAGTAGATAGATAGAGATAGGTAGGTAAGTAGGTAGATAGATAGAGATAGGTAGGTAGGTAGGTAGATAGATAGATAGACATAGGTAGGTAGCTAGATTGATAGATACAGATAGGTAGGTAGGTAGATAGATACAGATAGGTAGGTAGGTAGATAGATAGATAGAGATAGGTAGGTAGGTAGATAGATAGAGATAGGTAGGTAGGTAGATAGATAGATACAGATATGTAGGTATGTAGGTAGATAGATAGATACAGATAGGTAGGTAGGTAGGTAGGTATATAGATAGATACAGATAGGTAGGTAGGTAGATAGATAGATACAGATAGGTAGGTAGATTGATAGATACAGATAGGTAGGTAGGTAGGTAGATAGACAGAGAGAGGTAGGTAGGTAGGTAGATAGATAGAGATAGGTAGGTAGGTAGATAGATAGACAGAGATAGGTAGGTAGGTAGTTTGATAGATACAGATAGGTAGGTAGGTAGATAGATAGATACAGATAGGTAGGTAGGTAGATAGATAGATAGATAGATAGATAGATAGATAGATAGATAGATAGATAGATAGATAGATAGATAGATAGATAGATAGATAGATAGAGATAGGTAGGTAGGTAGATAGATAGATAGACATAGGTAGGTAGGTAGATTGATAGATACAGATAGGTAGGTAGGTAGGTAGATAGATAAATACAGATAGGTAGGTAGGTAGGTAGATCGATAGAGATAGGTAGGTAGGTAGATAGATAGACATAGGTAGGTAGGTAGGTAGGTAGATTGATAGATACAGATAGGTTGGTAGGTACATAGATAGATACAGATAGGTAGGTAGGTAGATAGATAGATAGAGATAGGTAGGTAGGTAGATAGATAGATAGAGATAGGTAGATAGATAGATAGATACAGATAGATAGGTAGGTAGATTGATAGAGACAGACAGGTAGGTAGGTAGATAGATAGATAGAGATAGGTAGGTAGGTAGATTGATAGATACAGATAGGTAGGTAGGTAGATAGATAGATAGATACAGATAGGTAGGTAGGTAGGTAGGTAGATAGAGATAGGTAGGTAGGTAGATTGATAGATACAGATAGGTATGTAGGTAGATAGATAAATACAGATAGGTAGGTAGGTAGATAGATAGATAGAGATAGATAGGTAGGTAGATTGATAGATACAGATAGGTAGGTAGGAAGATAGATAGATACAGATAGGTAGGTAGGTAGATAGACAGATAGATATAGGTACGTAGGTAGATAGATAGATACAGATAGGTAGGTAGGTAGATTGAAAGATACAGATAGGTAGGTAGGTAGGTAGGTAGATAGATAGATAGATAGATAGATAGATAGATAGATAGATAGATAGATAGATAGATAGATAGATAGATAGAGATAGGTGGGTAGGTAGATAGATAGATACAAATAGGTAGGTAGGTAGATAGATAGATACAGATATGTAGGTAGGTAGATAGATAGATAGAGATAGGTAGGTAGGTAGGTAGGTAGGTAGGTAGATAGATAGAGATAGGTAGGTAGGTAGGTAGGTAGAGATAAGTAGGTAGGTAGATAGATAGATAGAGATAGGTAGGTAGGTAGATTGATAGATACAGATAGGTAGGTAGGTAGATAGATAGATAGAGATAGATAGGTAGGTAGATTGATAGAGACAGATAGGTAGGTAGGTAGATAGATAGATAGAGATAGGTAGGTAGGTAGATAGATAGATACAGATAGGTAGGTACATAGGTAGATAGATAGATACAGATAGGTAGGTAAGTAGGTAGATAGATAGAGAAAAGTAGGTAGGTAGATAGAGATAGGTAGGTAGGTAGATAGATAGATAAAGATAGGTAGGTAGGTAAGTAGATAGAGATAGGTAGGTAAGTAGGTAGATAGATAGAGATAGGTAGGTAGGTAGATAGATAGATAGACATAGGTAGGTAGCTAGATTGATAGATACAGATAGGTAGGTAGGTAGATAGATACAGATAGGTAGGTAGGTAGATAGATAGATAGAGATAGGTAGGTAGGTAGATAGATAGACATAGGTAGGTAGGTAGATAGATAGATACAGATATGTAGGTATGTAGGTAGATAGATAGATACAGATAGGTAGGTAGGTAGGTAGATAGATACAGATAGGTAGGTAGGTAGATAGATAGATACAGATAGGTAGGTAGATTGATAGATACAGATAGGTAGGTAGGTAGGTAGATAGACAGAGAGAGGTAGGTAGGTAGGTAGATATATAGAGATAGGTAGGTAGGTAGGTAGATAGATAGACAGAGATAGGTAGGTAGGTAGGTAGTTTGATAGATACAGATAGGTAGGTAGGTAGATAGATAGATACAGATAGGTAGGTAGGTAGATAGATAGATAGATAGAGATAGGTAGGTAGGTAGATAGATAGATAGACATAGGTAGGTAGGTAGATTGATAGATACAGATAGGTAGGTAGGTAGATAGATAGATAGAGATAGGTAGGTAAGTAGATAGATAAATACAGATAGGTAGGTAGGTAGGTAGATAAATAGAGATAGGTAGGTAGGTACATAGATAGACATAGGTAGGTAGGTAGGTAGGTAGGTAGATTGATAGATACAGAGGTAGGTAGGTAGATAGATAGATACAGATAGGTAGGTAGGTAGATAGATAGATACAGATAGGTAGGAAGGTATATAGATAGATAGATAGATAGATAGATAGATAGATAGATAGATAGATAGATAGATAGATAGATAGATAGATAGATAGAGATAGGTAGGTAGGTAGATTGATAGATACAGATAGGTAGATAGGTAGATAGATAGATACAGATAGGTAGGTAGGTAGATACATAGATAGAGATAGGTAGGTAGGTAGATAGATAAATACAGATAGGTAGGTAGGTAGATTGATAGATACAGATAGGTAGGTAGGTAGACAGATAGAGAGATAGATAGGTAGGTAGATTGATAGAGACAGATAGGTAGGTCGGTAGATAGATAGATACAGATAGTTAGGTAGGTAGATAGATAGATAGAGATAGGTAGGTAGGTAGAAAGATAAATATAGATAGGTAGGTAGGTAGGTAGATAGATACAGATAGGTAGGTAGGTAGATTGATAGATACAGATAGGTAGGTAGGTAGATAGATAGATACAGATAGGTAGGTAGGTAGATAGACAGAGATAGGTAGGTAGGTAGATTGATAGATACAGATAGGTATGTAGGTAGATAGATAAATACAGATAGGTAGGTAGATTGATAGATACAGATAGGTAGGTAGGTAGATAGATAGATACAGATAGTTAGGTAGGTAGATAGATAGATAGAGATAGGTAGGTAGGTAGATAGATAAATATAGATAGGTAGGTAGGTAGGTAGATAGATAGACATAGGTAGGTAGGTAGTTAGATTGATAGATACAGATAGGTAGGTAGGTAGATAGATAGATAGAGATAGGTAGGTAGGTAGATAGATAGATAGAGATAGGTAGGTAGGTAGATTGATAGATACAGATAGGTAGGTCGGTAGATTGATAGATAGAGATAGATATGTAGGTAGATAGATAGATAGAGATAGGTAGGTAGGTAGGTAGATAGATAGATAGAGATAGGTAGGTAGGTAGATAGATAGAGATAGGTAGGTAGGTAGATTGATAGATACAGATAGGTAGGTAGGTAAGTAGATAGATAGAGATAGGTAGGTAAGTAGGTAGATAGATAGAGATAGGTAGGTACGTAGATAGATAGATAGAGATAGGTAGGTAGGTAGATTGATAGATACAGATAGGTAGGTAGGTAGATAGATAGATACAGATAGGTAGGTAGGTAGATAGATAGATAGATAGAGATAGGTAGGTAGGTAGATAGATAAATACAGATAGGTAGGTAGGTAGGTAGATAGATAGAGATAGGTAGGTAGGTAGATAGATAGACATAGGTAGTTAGGTAGGTAGATTGATAGATACAGATAGGTAGGTAGGTAGATAGATAGATACAGATAGGTAGGTAGGTAGATAGATAGATAGATAGAGATAGGTAGGTAGGTAGATAGATAGATAGAGATAGGTAGGTAGGTAGATAGATAGATACAGATAGGTAGGTAGGTAGATTGATAGATACAGATAGGTAGGTAGGTAGATAGATAGATAGAGAGATAGATAGGTAGGTAGATTGATAGAGACAGACAGGTAGGTAGGTAGATAGATAGATAGAGATAGGTAGGTAGGTAGATTGATAGATACAGATAGGTAGGTAGGTAGATAGATAGATACAGATAGGTAGGTAGGTAGATAGATAGATAGAGATAGATAGGTAGGTAGATTGATAGAGACAAATAGGTAGGTAGGTAGATAGATAGATACAGATAGGTAGGTAGGTAGGTAGATAGATAGATACAGATAGGTAGGTAGGTAGGTAGGTAGATAGATAGATACAGATAGGTAGGTAGGTAGATAGATAGAGATAGGTAGGTAGGTAGATTGATAGATACAGATAGGTAGGTAGGTAAGTAGATAGATAGAGATAGGTAGGTAAGTAGGTAGATAGATAGAGATAGGTAGGTATGTAGATAGATAGATAGAGATAGGTAGGTAGGTAGATTGATAGTTACAGAAAGGTAGGTAGGTAGATAGATAGATACAGATAGGTAGGTAGGTAGGTAGATAGATAGATAGAGATAGGTAGGTAGGTAGATAGATAGATAGATAGACATAGGTAGGTAGCTAGATTGATAGATACAGATAGGTAGGTAGGTAGATAGATACAGATAGGTAGGTAGGTAGATAGATAGATAGATAGAGATAGGTAGGTAGGTAGATAGATAGAGATAGGTAGGTAGGTAGGTAGATAGATAGATACAGATATGTAGGTATGTAGGTAGATAGATAGATACAGATAGGTAGGTAGGTAGGTAGATAGATAGATACAGATAGGTAGGTAGGTAGATAGACAGAGAGAGGTAGGTAGGTAGGTAGATAGATAGAGATAGGTAGGTAGGTAGATAGATAGACAGAGATAGGTAGGTAGGTAGTTTGATAGATACAGATAGGTAGGTAGGTAGATAGATAGATACAGATAGGTAGGTAGGTAGATAGATAGATAGAGATAGGTAGGTAGGTAAATAGATAGATACAGATATGTAGGTATGTAGGTAGATAGATAGATACAGATAGGTAGGTAGGTAGGTAGATAGATAGATACAGATAGGTAGGTAGGTAGATAGATAGATACAGATAGGTAGGTAGGTAGATTGATAGATACAGATAGGTAGGTAGGTAGATAGACAGAGAGAGGTAGGTAGGTAGGTAGATAGACAGAGATAGGTAGGTAGGTAGATAGATAGACAGAGATAGGTAGGTAGGTAGTTTGATAGATACAGATAGGTAGGTAGGTAGGTAGATAGATACAGATAGATAGGTAGGTAGATAGATAGATAGATAGAGATAGGTAGGTAGGTAGATAGATAAATACAGATAGGTAGGTAGGAAGATAGATAGATAGAGATAGGTAGGTAGGTAGATTGATAGATACAGATAGGTAGATAGGTAGATAGATAGATACAGAT
Organism: Crotalus helleri; assembly: GCA_024509115.1. Classification (NCBI taxonomy): domain Eukaryota; kingdom Metazoa; phylum Chordata; class Lepidosauria; order Squamata; family Viperidae; genus Crotalus; species Crotalus helleri. The sequence goes on from JAKSXO010000096.1 coordinate 98,798, forward strand.
AGGTAGGTAAGTACATAGATAGATACAGATAGGTAGGTAGGTAGATAGATAAATACAGATAGGTAGGTAGGTAGATTGATAGAGACAGATAGGTAGGTCGGTAGATAGATAGATAGAGATAGGTAGGTAGGTAGATTGATAGATACATATAGGTAGGTAGATAGATAGATACAGATAGGTAGGTAGGTAGATAGACAGAGATAGGTAGGTAGGTAGATTGATAGATACAGATAGGTATGTAGGTAGATAGATGAATACAGATAGGTAGGTAGATTGATAGATACAGATAGGTAGGTAGGTAGATAGATAGATACAGATAGTTAGGTAGGTAGATAGATAGATAGAGATAAGTAGGTAGGTAGATAGATAAATACAGATAGGTAGGTAGGTAGGTAGATAGATAGACATAGGTAGGTAGGTAGATAGATAGACATAGGTAGGTAGGTAGGTAGATTGATAGATACAGATAGGTAGGTAGGTAGATAGATAGATACAGATAGGTAGGTAGGTAGATAGATAGATAGAGATAGGTAGGTAGGTAGATTGATAGATACAGATAGGTAGGTCGGTAGATAGATAGATAGAGATAGATATATAGGTAGATAGATAGATACAGATAGGTAGGTAGGTAGGTAGATAGATAGATACAGATAGGTAGGTAGGTAGATAGATAGAGATAGGTAGGTAGGTAGATTGATAGATACAGATAGGTAGGTAGGTAAGTAGATAGATAGAGATAGGTAGGTAAGTAGGTAGATAGATAGAGATAGGTAGGTAGGTAGGTAGATAGATAGAGATAGGTAGATAGGTAGTTTGATAGATACAGATAGGTAGGTAGGTAGATAGATAGATACAGATAGGTAGGTAGGTAGGTAGGTAGATAGATAGATAGATAGATAGATAGATAGATAGATAGATAGATAGATAGATAGATAGAGATAGGTATGTAGGTAGGTAGATAGATAGATAGACATAGGTAGGTAGGTAGATTGATAGATACAGATAGGTAGGTAGGTAGATAGATAGATACAGATAGGTAGGTAGGTAGATAGATAGATAGAAATAGGTAGGTAGGTAGATAGATAAATACAGATAGGTAGGTAGGTAGGTAGGTAGATAGAGATAGGTAGGTAGGTAGATAGATAGACATAGGTAGGTAGGTAGGTAGATAGATAGAGATAGGTAGGTAGGTAGATTGATAGATACAGATAGGTAGGTAGGTAAGTAGATAGATAGAGATAGGTAGGTAAGTAGGTAGATAGATAGAGATAGGTAGGTAGGTAGGTAGATAGATAGAGATAGGTAGATAGGTAGTTTGATAGATACAGATAGGTAGGTAGGTAGATAGATAGATACAGATAGGTAGGTAGGTAGATAGATAGATAGATAGATAGAGATAGGTATGTAGGTAGGTAGATCGATAGATAGACATAGGTAGGTAGGTAGATTGATAGATACAGATAGGTAGGTAGGTAGATAGATAGATACAGATAGGTAGGTAGGTAGATAGATAGATAGAAATAGGTAGGTAGGTAGATAGATAAATACAGATAGGTAGGTAGGTAGGTAGGGAGATAGAGATAGGTAGGTAGGTAGATAGATAGACATAGGTAGGTAGGTAGGTAGATAGATATAGGTAGGTAGGTAGGTAGATAGATAGAGATAGGTAGGTAGGTAGATAGATAGATAGAGATAGGTAGGTAGGTAGTTTGATAGATACAGATAGGTAGGTAGATAGATAGATAGATAGATACAGATAGATAGGTAGGTAGATAGATAGATATAGATAGGTAGGTAGGTAGATTGATAGATACAGATAGGTAGGTAGGTAGGTAGATAGATAGAGATAGGTAGGTAGGTAGGTAGATAGATAGAGATAGGTAGATAGGTAGTTTGATAGATACAGATAGGTAGGTAGGTAGATAGATAGATACAGATAGGTAGGTAGGTAGATAGATAGATAGATAGAGATAGGTAGGTAGGTAGGTAGATAGATAGACATAGGTAGGTAGGTTGATTGATAGATACAGATAGGTAGGTAGGTAGATAGATAGATACAGATAGGTAGATAGGTAGATAGATAGATAGAGATAGGTAGGTAGATAGATAGATAAATACAGATAGGTAGGTAGGTAGGTAGATAGATAGAGATAGGTAGGTAGGTAGATAGAGAGACATAGGTAGGTAGGTAGATTGATAGATACAGATATGTAGGTAGGTAGATAGATAGATACAGATAGGTAGGTAGGTAGATAGATAGAGATAGGTAGGTAGGTAGATAGATAGATAGAGATAGGTAGGTAGGTAGATTGATAGATACAGATAGGTAGATAGGTAGATAGATAGATAGAGATAGGTAGGTAGATAGATAGATAGATAGATAGATAGATAGATAGATAGATAGATAGATAGATAGATAGATAGATAGATAGATAGATAGAGATAGGTAGGTAGGTAGGTAGATAGATAGATAGACATAGGTAGGTAGGTAGATAGATAGATAGATACAGATAGATAGGTAGGTAGATAGATAGATACAAATAGGTAGGTAGGTAGATTGATAGATACAGATAGGTAGGTAGGTAGGTAGGTAGATAGATAGAGATAGGTAGGTAGGTAGGTAGATAGATAGAGATAGGTAGGTAGGTAGGTAGATAGATAGAGATAGGTAGGTAGGTAGTTTGATAGATACAAATAGGTAGGTAGGTAGATAGATAGATACAGATAGGTAGGTAGGTAGATAGATAGATAGATAGAGATAGGTAGGTAGGTAGATAGATAGATAGACATAGGTAGGTAGGTAGATAGATAGATAGAGATAGGTAGGTAGGTAGATAGATAGATACATATAGGTAGGTAGGTAGATTGATAGATACAGATAGGTAGGTAGGTAGATAGATAGATAGAGAGATAGGTAGGTAGATTGATAGAGACAGACAGGGAGATAGGTAGATAGATAGATAGAGATAGGTAGGTAGGTAGATTGATAGATACAGATAGGTAGGTAGGTAGATAGATAGATACAGATAGGTAGGTAGGTAGATAGATAGAGATAGGTAGGTAGGTAGATTGATAGATACAGATAGGTATGTAGGTAGATAGACAAATACAGATAGGTAGGTAGGTAGATAGATAGATAGAGATAGGTAGGTAGGTAGATTGATAGATACAGATAGGTAGGTAGGTAGATAGATAGATACAGATAGGTAGGTAGGTAGATAGACAGATAGAGATAGGTACGTAGGTAGATAGATAGATACAGATAGGTAGGTAGGTAGATTGATAGATACAAATAGGTAGGTAGGTAGATAGATAGATAGATAGATACAAATAGGTAGGTAGGTAGATAGATAGATACAGATATGTAGGTAGGTAGATAGATAGATAGAGATAGGTAGATAGGTAGGTAGGTAGATAGATAGAGATAGGTTGGTAGGTAGGTAGGTAGAGATAGGTGGGTAGGTAGATAGATAGATAGAGATAGGTAGGTAGGTAGATAGATAAATACAGATAGGTAGGTAGGTAGGTAGATAGATAGAGATAGGTAGGTAGGTAGATAGATAGACATAGGTAGGTAGGTAGGTAGATTGATAGATACAGATAGGTAGGTAGGTAGATAGATAGATACAGATAGGTAGGTAGGTAGATAGATAGATACAGATAGGTAGGTAGGAAGATAGATAGATAGAGATAGGTAGGTAGGTAGTTTGATAGATACAGATAGGTAGGTAGGTAGATAGATAGATAGATAGATAGATAGATAGATAGATAGATAGATAGAGATAGGTAGGTAGGTAGGTAGATAGATAGATAGACATAGGTAGGTAGGTAGGTAGATTGATAACTACAGATAGGTAGGTAGGTAGATAGATAGATACAGATAGGTAGGTATGTAGGTAGATAGATAGATAGAGATAGGTAGGTAGGTAGATAGATAAATACAGATAGGTAGGTAGGTAGGTAGATAGATAGAGATAGGTAGGTAGGTAGATAGATAGACATAGGTAGGTAGGTAGGTAGATTGATAGATACAGATAGGTAGGTAGGTAGATAGATAGATAGAGATAGGTAGGTAGGTAGATTGATAGATACAGATAGGTAGATAGGTAGATAGATAGATAGAGATAGGTAGGTAGATAGATAGATAGATAGATAGATAGATAGATAGAGATAGGTAGGTAGGTAGGTAGATAGATAGATAGACATAGGTAGGTAGGTAGATAGATAGATAGATACAGATAGATAGGTAGGTAGATAGATAGATACAAATAGGTAGGTAGGTAGATTGATAGATACAGATAGGTAGGTAGGTAGGTAGGTAGATAGATAGAGATAGGTAGGTAGGTAGGTAGATAGATAGAGATAGGTAGGTAGGTAGGTAGATAGATAGAGATAGGTAGGTCGGTAGTTTGATAGATACAAATAGGTAGGTAGGTAGATAGATAGATACAGATAGGTAGGTAGGTAGATAGATAGATAGATAGAGATAGGTAGGTAGGTAGATAGATAGATAGACATAGGTAGGTAGGTAGATAGATAGATAGAGATAGGTAGGTAGGTAGATAGATAGATACATATAGGTAGGTAGGTAGATTGATAGATACAGATAGGTAGGTAGGTAGATAGATAGATAGAGAGATAGGTAGGTAGATTGATAGAGACAGACAGGGAGATAGGTAGATAGATAGATAGAGATAGGTAGGTAGGTAGATTGATAGATACAGATAGGTAGGTAGGTAGATAGATAGATACAGATAGGTAGGTAGGTAGATAGATAGAGATAGGTAGGTAGGTAGATTGATAGATACAGATAGGTATGTAGGTAGATAGACAAATACAGATAGGTAGGTAGGTAGATAGATAGATAGAGATAGGTAGGTAGGTAGGTAGATAGATAGATAGACATAGGTAGGTAGGTAGATAGATAGAGATAGGTAGGTAGGTAGATTGATAGATACAGATAGGTATGTAGGTAGATAGACAAATACAGATAGGTAGGTAGGTAGATAGATAGAAAGAGATAGGTAGGTAGGTAGGTAGATAGATAGATAGACATAGGTAGGTAGGTAGATAGATAGATAGATACAGATAGATAGGTAGGTAGATAGATAGATACAAATAGGTAGGTAGGTAGATTGATAGATACAGATAGGTAGGTAGGTAGGTAGGTAGGTAGATAGATAGAGATAGGTAGGTAGGTAGGTAGATAGATAGAGATAGGTAGGTAGGTAGGTAGATAGATAGAGATAGGTAGGTAGGTAGTTTGATAGATACAAATAGGTAGGTAGGTAGATAGATAGATACAGATAGGTAGGTAGGTAGATAGATAGATAGATAGAGATAGGTAGGTAGGTAGATAGATAGATAGACATAGGTAGGTAGGTAGATAGATAGATAGAGATAGGTAGGTAGGTAGATAGATAGATACATATAGGTAGGTAGGTAGATTGATAGATACAGATAGGTAGGTAGGTAGATAGATAGATAGAGAGATAGGTAGGTAGATTGATAGAGACAGACAGGGAGATAGGTAGATAGATAGATAGAGATAGGTAGGTAGGTAGATTGATAGATACAGATAGGTAGGTAGGTAGATAGATAGATACAGATAGGTAGGTAGGTAGATAGATAGAGATAGGTAGGTAGGTAGATTGATAGATACAGATAGGTATGTAGGTAGATAGACAAATACAGATAGGTAGGTAGGTAGATAGATAGATAGAGATAGGTAGGTAGGTAGATTGATAGATACAGATAGGTAGGTAGGTAGATAGATAGATACAGATAGGTAGGTAGGTAGATAGACAGATAGAGATAGGTACGTAGGTAGATAGATAGATACAGATAGGTAGGTAGGTAGATTGATAGATACAAATAGGTAGGTAGGTAGATAGATAGATAGATAGATACAAATAGGTAGGTAGGTAGATAGATACAGATATGTAGGTAGGTAGATAGATAGATAGAGATAGGTAGATAGGTAGGTAGGTAGATAGATAGAGATAGGTTGGTAGGTAGGTAGGTAGAGATAGGTGGGTAGGTAGATAGATAGATAGAGATAGGTAGGTAGGTAGATAGATAAATACAGATAGGTAGGTAGGTAGGTAGATAGATAGAGATAGGTAGGTAGGTAGATAGATAGACATAGGTAGGTAGGTAGGTAGATTGATAGATACAGATAGGTAGGTAGGTAGATAGATAGATACAGATAGGTAGGTAGGTAGATAGATAGATACAGATAGGTAGGTAGGAAGATAGATAGATAGAGATAGGTAGGTAGGTAGTTTGATAGATACAGATAGGTAGGTAGGTAGATAGATAGATACAGCTAGGTAGGTAGATAGATAGATAGATAGATAGATAGATAGATAGATAGATAGATAGATAGATAGATAGATAGAGATAGGTAGGTAGGTAGGTAGATAGATAGATAGACATAGGTAGGTAGGTAGATTGATAACTACAGATAGGTAGGTAGGTAGATAGATAGATACAGATAGGTAGGTAGGTAGGTAGATAGATAGATAGAGATAGGTAGGTAGGTAGATAGATAAATACAGATAGGTAGGTAGGTAGGTAGATAGATAGAGATAGGTAGGTAGGTAGATAGATAGACATAGGTAGGTAGGTAGGTAGATTGATAGATACAGATAGGTAGGTAGGTAGATAGATAGATAGAGATAGGTAGGTAGGTAGATTGATAGATACAGATAGGTAGATAGGTAGATAGATAGATACAGATAGGTAGGTAGGTAGATAGATAGATAGAGATAGGTAAGTAGGTAGATAGATAGATACAGATAGGTAGGTAGGTAGATTGATAGATACAGATAGGTAGGTAGGTAGATAGATAGATAGAGAGATAGGTAGGTAGGTAGGTAGATTGATAGATACAGATAGGTAGGTAGGTAGATAGATAGATACAGATAGGTAGGTAGGTAGGTAGATAGATAGAGATAGGTAGGTAGATAGATAGATAGATAGATAGATAGATAGATAGATAGATAGATAGATAGATAGATAGATAGATAGATAGATAGAGATAGGTAGGTAGGTAGATTGATAGATACAGATAGGTAGGTAGGTAGATAGATAGATAGAGATAGATAGGTAGGTAGATTGATAGAGACAAATAGGTAGGTAGGTAGATAGATAGATAGAGATAGGTAGGTAGGTAGATAGATAGATACAGATAGGTAGGTAGGTAGGTAGATAGATAGATACAGATAGGTAGGTAGGTAGGTAGATAGATAGATACAGATAGGTAGGTAGGTAGATAGATAGAGATAGGTAGGTAAGTAGATTGATAGATACAGATAGGTAGGTAGGTAAGTAGATAGATAGAGATAGGTAGGTAAGTAGGTAGATAGATAGAGATAGGTAAGTATGTAGATAGATAGATAGAGATAGGTAGGTAGGTAGATTGATAGATACAGAAAGGTAGGTAGGTAGATAGATAGATACAGATAGGTAGGTAGGTAGGTAGATAGATAGAGAGAGATAGGTAGGTAGGTAGATAGATAGATAGACATAGGTAGGTAGCTAGATTGATAGATACAGATAGGTAGGTAGGTAGATAGATACAGATAGGTAGGTAGGTAGATAGATAGATAGAGATAGGTAGGTAGGTAGATAGATAGAGATAGGTAGGTAGGTAGGTAGATAGATAGATACAGATATGTAGGTATGTAGGTAGATAGATAGATACAGATAGGTAGGTAGGTAGGTAGATAGATATATACAGATAGGTAGGTAGGTAGATAGATAGATACAGATAGGTAGGTAGATTGATAGATACAGATAGGTAGGTAGGTAGGTAGATAGACAGAGAGAGGTAGGTAGGTAGGTAGGTAGATAGAGATAGGTAGGTAGGTAGATAGATAGACAGAGATAGGTACGTAGGTAGTTTGATAGATACAGATAGGTAGGTAGGTAGATAGATAGATACAGATAGGTAGGTAGGTAGATAGATAGATAGAGATAGGTAGGTAGGTAGATTGATAGATACAAATAGGTAGGTAGATAGATAGATAGATAGATAGATACAAATAGGTAGGTAGGTAGATAGATAGATACAGATATGTAGGTAGGTAGATAGATAGATAGAGATAGGTAGATAGGTAGGTAGGTAGATAGATAGAGATAGGTAGGTAGGTAGGTAGGTAGAGATAGGTGGGTAGGTAGATAGATAGATAGAGATAGGTAGGTAGGTAGATAGATAAATACAGATAGGTAGGTAGGTAGGTAGATAGATAGAGATAGGTAGGTAGGTAGATAGACATAAGTAGGTAGGTAGGTAGATTGATAGATACAGATAGGTAGGTAGGTAGATAGATAGATACAGATCGGTAGGTAGGTAGATAGATAGATACAGATAGGTAGGTAGGAAGATAGATAGATAGAGATAGGTAGGTAGGTAGTTTGATAAATACAGATAGGTAGGTAGGTAGATAGATAGATACAGCTAGGTAGGTAGGTAGATAGATAGATAGATAGATAGATAGATAGAGATAGGTAGGTAGGTAGATAGATAGATAGACATAGGTAGGTAGGTAGATTGATAACTACAGATAGGTAGGTAGGTAGATAGATAGATACAGATAGGTAGGTAGGTAGGTAGATAGATAGATAGAGATAGGTAGGTAGGTAGATAGATAAATACAGATAGGTAGGTAGGTAGGTAGATAGATAGAGATAGGTAGGTAGGTAGATAGATAGATATAGGTAGGTTGGTAGGTAGATTGATAGATACAGATAGGTAGGTAGGTAGATAGATAGATACAGATAGGTAGGTAGGTAGATAGATAGATAGATAGATAGAGATAGGTAGGTAGGTAGATAGATAGAGATAGGTAGGTAGGTAGATTGATAGATACAGATAGGTAGGTAGGTAGATTGATAGATACAGATAGGTAGGTAGGTAGATAGATAGATAGAGAGATAGGTAGGTAGGTAGATTGATAGATACAGATAGGTAGGTAGGTAGATAGATAGATACAGATAGGTAGGTAGGTAGATAGATACAGATAGGTAGGTAGGTAGATAGATAGATAGAGATAGATAGGTAGGTAGATTGATAGAGACAAATAGGTAGGTAGGTATATAGATAGATAGAGATAGGTAGGTAGGTAGATAGATAGATACAGATAGGTAGGTAGGTAGGTAGATAGATAGATACAGATAGGTAGGTAGGTAGGTAGGTAGATAGATAGATACAGATAGGTAGGTAGGTAGATAGATAGAGATAGGTAGGTAGGTAGATAGATAGATACAGATAGGTAGGTAGGAAGATAGATAGATAGAGATAGGTAGGTAGGTAGTTTGATAGATACAGATAGGTAGGTAGGTAGATAGATAGATACAGCTAGGTAGGTAGGTAGATAGATAGATAGATAGATAGATAGAGATAGGTAGGTAGGTATATAGATAGATAGTCATAGGTAGGTAGGTAGATTGATAACTACAGATAGGTAGGTAGGTAGATAGATAGATACAGATAGGTAGGTAGGTAGGTAGATAGATAGATAGAGATAGGTAGGTAGGTAGATAGATAAATACAGATAGGTAGGTAGGTAGGTAGATAGATAGAGATAGGTAGGTAGGTAGATAGATAGACATAGGTAGGTAGGTAGGTAGATTGATAGATACAGATAGGTAGGTAGGTAGATAGATAGATAGAGATAGGTAGGTAGGTAGATTGATAGATAGAGATAGGTAGATAGGTAGATAGATAGATACAGATAGGTAGGTAGGTAGATAGATAGATAGAGATAGGTAAGTAGGTAGATAGATAGATACAGATAGGTAGGTAGGTAGATTGATAGATACAGATAGGTAGGTATGTAGATAGAGAGATAGATAGAGAGATAGGTAGGTAGGTAGATTGATAGATACAGATAGGTAGGTAGGTAGATAGATAGATACAGATAGGTAGGTAGGTAGATAGATAGAGATAGGTAGGTAGATAGATAGATAGATAGATAGATAGATAGATAGAGATAGGTAGGTAGGTAGATTGATAGATACAGATAGGTAGGTAGGTAGATAGATAGATAGAGATAGATAGGTAGGTAGATTGATAGAGACAAATAGGTAGGTAGGTAGATAGATAGATAGAGATAGGTAGGTAGGTAGATAGATAGATACAGATAGGTAGGTAGGTAGGTAGATAGATAGATACAGATAGGTAGGTAGGTAGGTAGATAGATAGATACAGATAGGTAGGTAGGTAGATAGATAGAGATAGGTAGGTAGGTAGATTGATAGATACAGATAGGTAGGTAGGTAAGTAGATAGATAGAGATAGGTAGGTAAGTAGGTAGATAGATAGAGATAGGTAAGTATGTAGATAGATAGATACAGATAGGTAGGTAGGTAGATAGATAGATAGAGAGATAGGTAGGTAGGTAAATTGATAGATACAGATAGGTAGGTAGGTAGATAGATGGATACAGATAGGTAGGTAGGTAGGTAGATAGATAGAGAGAGATAGGTAGGTAGGTAGATAGATAGATAGACATAGGTAGGTAGCTAGATTGATAGATACAGATAGGTAGGTAGGTAGATAGATACAGATAGGTAGGTAGGTAGATAGATAGATAGAGATAGGTAGGTAGGTAGATAGATAGAGATAGGTAGGTAGGTAGGTAGATAGATAGATACAGATATGTAGGTATGTAGTTAGATAGATAGATACAGATAGGTAGGTAGGTAGGTAGATAGATATATACAGATAGGTAGGTAGGTAGATAGATAGATACAGATAGGTAGGTAGGTAGGTAGATAGATAGATACAGATAGGTAGGTAGGTAGATAGATAGAGATAGGTAGGTAGGTAGATTGATAGATACAGATAGGTAGGTAGGTAAGTAGATAGATAGAGATAGGTAGGTAAGTAGGTAGATAGATAGAGATAGGTAAGTATGTAGATAGATAGATACAGATAGGTAGGTAGGTAGATAGATAGATAGAGAGATAGGTAGGTAGGTAAATTGATAGATACAGATAGGTAGGTAGGTAGATAGATAGATACAGATAGGTAGGTAGGTAGGTAGATAGATAGAGAGAGATAGGTAGGTAGGTAGATAGATAGATAGACATAGGTAGGTAGCTAGATTGATAGATACAGATAGGTAGGTAGGTAGATAGATACAGATAGGTAGGTAGGTAGATAGATAGATAGAGATAGGTAGGTAGGTAGATAGATAGAGATAGGTAGGTAGGTAGGTAGATAGATAGATACAGATATGTAGGTATGTAGGTAGATAGATAGATACAGATAGGTAGGTAGGTAGGTAGATAGATATATACAGATAGGTAGGTAGGTAGATAGATAGATACAGATAGGTAGGTAGATTGATAGATACAGATAGGTAGGTAGGTAGGTAGATAGACAGAGAGAGGTAGGTAGGTAGGTAGGTAGATAGAGATAGGTAGGTAGGTAGATAGATAGACAGAGATAGGTAGGTAGGTAGTTTGATAGATACAGATAGGTAGGTAGGTAGATAGATAGATACAGATAGGTAGGTAGGTAGATAGATAGATAGAGATAGGTAGGTAGGTAGATTGATAGATACAAATAGGTAGGTAGATAGATAGATAGATAGATAGATAGATAGATAGATAGATAGATAGATACAAATAGGTAGGTAGGTAGATAGATAGATACAGATATGTAGGTAGGTAGATAGATAGATAGAGATAGGTAGATAGGTAGGTAGGTAGATAGATAGAGATAGGTAGGTAGGTAGGTAGGTAGAGATAGGTGGGTAGGTAGATAGATAGATAGAGATAGGTAGGTAGGTAGATAGATAAATACAGATAGGTAGGTAGGTAGGTAGATAGATAGAGATAGGTAGGTAGGTAGATAGATAGACATAGGTAGGTAGGAAGGTAGATTGATAGATACAGATAGGTAGGTAGGTAGATAGATAGATACAGATAGGTAGGTAGGTAGATAGATAGATACAGATAGGTAGGTAGGAAGATAGATAGATAGAGATAGGTAGGTAGGTAGTTTGATAGATACAGATAGGTAGGTAGGTAGATAGATAGATACAGCTAGGTAGGTAGGTAGATAGATAGATAGATAGATAGATAGATAGAGATAGGTAGGTAGGTAGATAGATAGATAGACATAGGTAGGTAGGTAGATTGATAACTACAGATAGGTAGGTAGGTAGATAGATAGATACAGATAGGTAGGTAGGTAGGTAGGTAGATAGATAGATAGAGATAGGTAGGTAGGTAGATAGATAAATACAGATAGGTAGGTAGGTAGGTAGATAGATAGAGATAGGTAGGTAGGTAGATAGATAGACATAGGTAGGTAGGTAGGTAGATTGATAGATACAGATAGGTAGGTAGGTAGATAGATAGATACAGATAGGTAGGTAGGTAGATAGATAGATAGATAGATAGATAGATAGATAGAGATAGGTAGGTAGGTAGATAGATAGATAGAGATAGGTAGGTAGGTAGATTGATAGATACAGATAGGTAGATAGGTAGATAGATAGATACAGATAGGTAGGTAGGTAGATAGATAGATAGAGATAGGTAAGTAGGTAGATAGATAGATACAGATAGGTAGGTAGGTAGATTGATAGATACAGATAGGTAGGTAGGTAGATAGATAGATAGAGAGATAGGTAGGTAGGTAAATTGATAGATACAGATAGGTAGGTAGGTAGATAGATAGATACAGATAGGTAGGTAGGTAGATAGATAGAGATAGGTAGGTAGATAGATAGATAGATAGATAGATAGATAGATAGATAGATAGATAGAGATAGGTAGGTAGGTAGATTGATAGATACAGATAGGTAGGTAGGTAGATAGATAGATAGATAGAGATAGATAGGTAGGTAGATTGATAGAGACAAATAGGTAGGTAGGTATATAGATAGATAGAGATAGGTAGGTAGGTAGATAGATAGATACAGGTAGGTAGGTAGGTAGGTAGATAGATAGATACAGATAGGTAGGTAGGTAGGTAGGTAGGTAGATAGATAGATACAGATAGGTAGGTAGGTAGATAGATAGAGATAGGTAGGTAGGTAGATTGATAGATACAGATAGGTAGGTAGGTAAGTAGATAGATAGAGATAGGTAGGTAAGTAGGTAGATAGATAGAGATAGGTAAGTATGTAGATAGATAGATAGAGATAGGTAGGTAGGTAGATTGATAGATACAGAAAGGTAGGTAGGTAGATAGATAGATACAGATAGGTAGGTAGGTAGGTAGATAGATAGATAGAGATAGGTAGGTAGGTAGATAGATAGATAGACATAGGTAGGTAGCTAGATTGATAGATAGAGATAGGTAGGTAGGTAGATAGATACAGATAGGTAGGTAGGTAGATAGATAGATAGAGATAGGTAGGTAGATAGATAGATAGAGATAGGTAGGTAGGTAGGTAGATAGATAGATACAGATATGTAGGTATGTAGGTAGATAGATAGATACAGATAGGTAGGTAGGTAGGTAGATAGATATATACAGATAGGTAGGTAGGTAGATAGATAGATACAGATAGGTAGGTAGATTGATAGATACAGATAGGTAGGTAGGTAGGTAGATAGACAGAGAGAGGTAGGTAGGTAGGTAGGTAGATAGAGATAGGTAGGTAGGTAGATAGATAAATACAGATAGGTAGGTAGGTAGGTAGATAGATAGAGATAGGTAGGTAGGTAGATAGATAGACATAGGTAAGTAGGTAGGTAGATTGATAGATACAGATAGGTAGGTAGGTAGATAGATAGATACAGATAGGTAGGTAGGTAGATAGATAGATACAGATAGGTAGGTAGGAAGATAGATAGATAGAGATAGGTAGGTAGGTAGTTTGATAGATACAGATAGGTAGGTAGGTAGATAGATAGATACAGCTAGGTAGGTAGGTAGATAGATAGATAGATAGATAGATAGATAGAGGTAGGTAGGTAGATAGATAGATAGACATAGGTAGGTAGGTAGATTGATAACTACAGATAGGTAGGTAGGTAGATAGATAGATACAGATAGGTAGGTAGGTAGGTAGATAGATAGATAGAGATAGGTAGGTAGGTAGGTAGATAAATACAGATAGGTAGGTAGGTAGGTAGATAGATAGAGATAGGTAGGTAGGTAGATAGATAGACATAGGTACGTAGGTAGGTAGATTGATAGATACAGATAGGTAGGTAGGTAGATAGATAGATACAGATAGGTAGGTAGGTAGATAGATAGATAGATAGATAGAGATAGGTAGGTAGGTAGATAGATAGATAGAGATAGGTAGGTAGGTAGATTGATAGATACAGATAGGTAGATAGGTAGATAGATAGATACAGATAGGTAGGTAGGTAGATTGATAGATACAGATAGGTAGGTAGGTAGATAGATAGATAGAGAGATAGGTAGGTAGGTAGATTGATAGATACAGATAGGTAGGTAGGTAGATAGATAGATACAGATAGGTAGGTAGGTAGATAGATAGAGATAGGTAGGTAGATAGATAGATAGATAGATAGAGATAGGTAGGTAGGTAGATTGATAGATACAGATAGGTAGGTAGGTAGATAGATAGATAGAGATAGATAGGTAGGTAGATTGATAGATACAGATAGGTAGGTAGGTAGGTAGATAGATAGATACAGATAGGTAGGTAGGTAGGTAGGTAGATAGATAGATACAGATAGGTAGGTAGGTAGATAGATAGAGATAGGTAGGTAGGTAGATTGATAGATACAGATAGGTAGGTAGGTAAGTAGATAGATAGAGATAGGTAGGTAAGTAGGTAGATAGATAGAGATAGGTAAGTATGTAGATAGATAGATAGAGATAGATAGGTAGGTAGATTGATAGAGACAAATAGGTAGGTAGGTATATAGATAGATAGAGATAGGTAGGTAGGTAGATAGATAGATACAGGTAGGTAGGTAGGTAGGTAGATAGATAGATACAGATAGGTAGGTAGGTAGGTAGGTAGATAGATAGATACAGATAGGTAGGTAGGTAGATAGATAGAGATAGGTAGGTAGGTAGATTGATAGATACAGATAGGTAGGTAGGTAAGTAGATAGATAGAGATAGGTAAGTATGTAGATAGATAGATAGAGATAGGTAGGTAGGT
The DNA here is from genome assembly GCA_024509115.1 of Crotalus helleri. NCBI lineage: Eukaryota > Metazoa > Chordata > Lepidosauria > Squamata > Viperidae > Crotalus > Crotalus helleri. Next base: position 113,914 of record JAKSXO010000096.1, read on the forward strand.
AGATTGATAGATACAGAAATGTAGGTAGGTAGATAGATAGATACAGATAGGTAGGTAGGTAGGTAGATAGATAGATAGAGATAGGTAGGTAGGTAGGTAGATAGATACAGATAGGTAGGTAGGTAGATAGATAGATAGAGATAGGTAGGTAGGTAGATAGATAGAGATAGGTAGGTAGGTAGGTAGATAGATATATACAGATAGGTAGGTAGGTAGATAGATAGATACAGATAGGTAGGTAGATTGATAGATACAGATAGGTAGGTAGGTAGGTAGATAGACAGAGAGAGGTAGGTAGGTAGGTAGGTAGATAGAGATAGGTAGGTAGGTAGATAGATAAATACAGATAGGTAGGTAGGTAGGTAGATAGATAGAGATAGGTAGGTAGGTAGATAGATAGACATAGGTAGGTAGGTAGGTAGATTGATAGATACAGATAGGTAGGTAGGTAGATAGATAGATACAGATAGGTAGGTAGGTAGATAGATAGATACAGATAGGTAGGTAGGAAGATAGATAGATAGAGATAGGTAGGTAGGTAGTTTGATAGATACAGATAGGTAGGTAGGTAGATAGATAGATACAGCTAGGTAGGTAGGTAGGTAGATAGATAGATAGATAGATAGATAGATAGATAGATAGATAGATAGATAGATAGATAGATAGATAGATAGATAGATAGATAGATAGAGATAGGTAGGTAGGTAGATAGATAGATAGACATAGGTAGGTAGGTAGATTGATAACTACAGATAGGTAGGTAGGTAGATAGATAGATACAGATAGGTAGGTAGGTAGGTAGATAGATAGATAGTGATAGGTAGGTAGGTAGATAGATAAATACAGATAGGTAGGTAGGTAGGTAGATAGATAGAGATAGGTAGGTAGGTAGATAGATAGACATAGGTACGTAGGTAGGTAGATTGATAGATACAGATAGGTAGGTAGGTAGATAGATAGATACAGATAGGTAGGTAGGTAGATAGATAGATAGATAGATAGAGATAGGTAGGTAGGTAGATAGATAGATAGAGATAGGTAGGTAGGTAGATTGATAGATACAGATAGGTAGATAGGTAGATAGATAGATACAGATAGGTAGGTAGGTAGATAGATAGATAGAGATAGGTAAGTAGGTAGATAGATAGATACAGATAGGTAGGTAGGTAGATTGATAGATACAGATAGGTAGGTAGGTAGATAGATAGATAGAGAGATAGGTAGGTAGGTAGATTGATAGATACAGATAGGTAGGTAGGTAGATAGATAGATACAGATAGGTAGGTAGGTAGATAGATAGAGATAGGTAGGTAGATAGATAGATAGATAGATAGAGATAGGTAGGTAGGTAGATTGATAGATACAGATAGGTAGGTAGGTAGATAGATAGATAGAGATAGATAGGTAGGTAGATTGATAGAGACAAATAGGTAGGTAGGTATATAGATAGATAGAGATAGGTAGGTAGGTAGATAGATAGATACAGATAGGTAGGTAGGTAGGTAGATAGATAGATACAGATAGGTAGGTAGGTAGGTAGGTAGATAGATAGATACAGATAGGTAGGTAGGTAGATAGATAGAGATAGGTAGGTAGGTAGATTGATAGATACAGATATGTAGGTAGGTAAGTAGATAGATAGAGATAGGTAGGTAAGTAGGTAGATAGATAGAGATAGGTAAGTATGTAGATAGATAGATAGAGATAGGTAGGTAGGTAGATTGATAGATACAGAAAGGTAGGTAGGTAGATAGATAGATACAGATAGGTAGGTAGGTAGGTAGATAGATAGATAGAGATAGGTAGGTAGGTAGATAGATAGATAGACATAGGTAGGTAGCTAGATTGATAGATAGAGATAGGTAGGTAGGTAGATAGATACAGATAGGTAGGTAGGTAGATAGATAGATAGAGATAGGTAGGTAGGTAGATAGATAGAGATAGGTAGGTAGGTAGGTAGATAGATAGATACAGATATGTAGGTATGTAGGTAGATAGATAGATACAGATAGGTAGGTAGGTAGGTAGATAGATATATACAGATAGGTAGGTAGGTAGATAGATAGATACAGATAGGTAGGTAGATTGATAGATACAGATAGGTAGGTAGGTAGGTAGATAGACAGAGAGAGGTAGGTAGGTAGGTAGGTAGATAGAGATAGGTAGGTAGGTAGATAGATAGACAGAGATAGGTAGGTAGGTAGTTTGATAGATACAGATAGGTAGGTAGGTAGATAGATAGATACAGATAGGTAGGTAGGTAGATAGATAGATAGAGATAGGTAGGTAGGTAAATAGATAGATACAGATATGTAGGTATGTAGGTAGATAGATAGATACAGATAGGTAGGTAGGTAGGTAGATAGATAGATACAGATAGGTAGGTAGGTAGATAGATAGATACAGATAGGTAGGTAGGTAGATTGATAGATACAGATAGGTAGGTAGGTAGATAGACAGAGAGAGGTAGGTAGGTAGGTAGATAGACAGAGATAGGTAGGTATGTAGATAGATAGACAGAGATAGGTAGGTAGGTAGTTTGATAGATACAGATAGGTAGGTAGGTAGGTAGATAGATACAGATAGGTAGGTAGGTAGGTAGATAGATAGATAGATAGATAGAGATAGGTAGGTAGGTAGATAGATAAATACAGATAGGTAGGTAGGAAGATAGATAGATAGAGATAGGTAGGTAGGTAGATTGATAGATACAGATAGGTAGATAGGTAGATAGATAGATACAGATAGGTAGGTAGGTACATAGATAGATACAGATAGGTAGGTAGGTAGATAGATAAATACAGATAGGTAGGTAGGTAGATTGATAGAGACAGATAGGTAGGTCGGTAGATAGATAGATAGAGATAGGTAGGTAGGTAGATAGATAGATAGAGATAGGTAAGTAGGTAGATAGATAGATACAGATAGGTAGGTAGGTAGATTGATAGATAGAGAGATAGGTAGGTAGGTAGATTGATAGATACAGATAGGTAGATTGATAGATACATATAGGTAGGTAGGTAGATAGATAGATACAGATAGGTAGGTAGGTAGATAGACAGAGATAGGTAGGTAGGTAGATTGATAGATACAGATAGGTATGTAGGTAGATAGATAAATACAGATAGGTAGGTAGATTGATAGATACAGATAGGTAGGTAGGTAGATAGATAGATACAGATAGGTAGGTAGATAGATAGATAGAGATAGGTAGGTAGGTAGATAGATAAATACAGATAGGTAGGTAGGTAGGTAGATAGATAGAGATAGGTAGGTAGGTAGATAGATAGACATAGGTAGGTAGGTAGGTAGATTGATAGATACAGATAGGTAGGTAGGTAGATAGATAGATACAGATAGGTAGGTAGGTAGATAGATAGATAGAGATAGGAAAGTAGGTAGATTGATAGATACAGATAGGTAGGTCGGTAGATAGATAGATAGAGATAGATATGTAGGTAGATAGATAGATACAGATAGGTAGGTAGGTAGGTAGATAGATAGATACAGATAGGTAGGTAGGTAGATAGATAGAGATAGGTAGGTAGGTAGATTGATAGATACAGATAGGTAGGTAGGTAAGTAGATAGATAGAGATAGGTAGGTAAGTAGGTAGATAGATAGAGATAGGTAGGTAGGTAGGTAGATAGATAGAGATAGGTAGATAGGTAGTTTGATAGATACAGATAGGTAGGTAGGTAGATAGATAGATACAGATAGGTAGGTAGGTAGATAGATAGATAGATAGATAGATAGAGATAGGTAGGTAGGTAGATAGATAGATAGACATAGGTAGGTAGGTAGATTGATAGATACAGATAGGTAGGTAGGTAGATAGATAGATACAGATAGGTAGGTAGGTAGATAGATAGATAGAGATAGGTAGGTAGGTAGATAGATAAATACAGATAGGTAGGTAGGTAGGTAGGTAGATAGAGATAGGTAGGTAGGTAGATAGATAGACATAGGTAGGTAGGTAGGTAGATAGATATAGGTAGGTAGGTAGGTAGATAGATAGAGATAGGTAGGTAGGTAGATAGATAGATAGAGATAGGTAGGTAGGTAGTTTGATAGATACAGATAGGTAGGTAGATAGATAGATAGATAGATACAGATAGATAGGTAGGTAGATAGATAGATACAGATAGGTAGGTAGGTAGATTGATAGATACAGATAGGTAGGTAGGTAGGTAGATAGATAGAGATAGGTAGGTAGGTAGATAGATAGAGATAGGTAGATAGGTAGTTTGATAGATACAGATAGATAGGTAGGTAGATAGATAGAGATAGGTAGGTAGGTAGATAGATAGATAGATAGATAGAGATAGGTAGGTAGGTAGATAGATAGATAGACATAGGTAGGTAGGTAGATTGATAGATACAGATAGGTAGGTAGGTAGATAGATAGATACAGATAGGTAGATAGGTAGATAGATAGATAGAGATAGGTAGGTAGATAGATAGATAAATACAGATAGGTAGGTAGGTAGGTAGATAGATAGAGATAGGTAGGTAGGTAGATAGATAGACATAGGTAGGTAGGAAGGTAGATTGATAGATACAGATATGTAGGTAGGTAGATAGATAGATACAGATAGGTAGGTAGGTAGATAGATAGATAGAGATAGGTAGGTAGGTAGATAGATAGATAGAGATAGGTAGGTAGGTAGATTGATAGATACAGATAGGTAGATAGGTAGATAGATAGATAGAGATAGGTAGGTAGATAGATAGATAGATAGATAGATAGATAGATAGATAGATAGATAGATAGATAGATAGATAGATAGATAGATAGATAGATAGAGATAGGTAGGTAGGTAGATAGATAGATAGACATAGGTAGGTAGGTAGATAGATAGATAGATACAGATAGATAGGTAGGTAGATAGATAGATACAGATAGGTAGGTAGGTAGATTGATAGATACAGATAGGTAGGTAGGTAGGTAGGTAGATAGATAGAGATAGGTAGGTAGGTACGTAGATAGATAGAGATAGGTAGGTAGGTAGGTAGATAGATAGAGATAGGTAGGTAGGTAGTTTGATAGATACAGATAGGTAGGTAGGTAGATAGATAGATACAGATAGGTAGGTAGGTAGGTAGATAGATAGATAGATAGATAGATAGAGATAGGTAGGTAGGTAGATAGATAGATAGACATAGGTAGGTAGGTAGATTGATAGATACAGATAGGTAGGTAGGTAGATAGATAGATACAGATAGGTAGGTAGGTAGATAGATAGATAGAGATAGGTAGGTAGGTATATAGATAGATAGAGGTAGGTAGGTAGGTAGATTGATAGATACAGATAGGTAGATAGGTAGATAGTTAGATAGAGATAGGTAGGTAGGTAGATAGATAGATAGAGATAGGTAGGTAGGTAGATAGATAGATACAGATAGGTAGGTAGGTAGATTGATAGATACAGATAGGTAGGTAGGTAGATAGATAGATAGAGAGATAGATAGGTAGGTAGATTGATAGAGACAGACAGGTAGATAGGTAGATAGATAGATAGAGATAGGTAGGTAGGTAGATTGATAGATACAGATAGGTAGGTAGGTAGATAGATAGATACAGATAGGTAGGTAGGTAGATAGATAGAGATAGGTAGGTAGGTAGATTGATAGATACAGATAGGTATGTAGGTAGATAGACAAATACAGATAGGTAGGTAGGTAGATAGATAGATAGAGATAGGTAGGTAGGTAGATTGATAGATACAGATAGGTAGGTAGGTAGATAGATAGATACAGATAGGTAGGTAGGTAGATAGACAGATAGAGATAGGTACGTAGGTAGATAGATAGATACAGATAGGTAGGTAGGTAGATTGATAGATACAAATAGGTAGGTAGGTAGATAGATAGATAGATAGATAGATAGATAGATAGATAGATAGATAGATAGATAGATACAAATAGGTAGGTAGGTAGATAGATAGATACAGATATGTAGGTAGGTAGATAGATAGATAGAGATAGGTAGATAGGTAGGTAGGTAGATAGATAGAGAGAGGTAGGTAGGTAGGTAGGTAGGTAGGTAGAGATAGGTAGGTAGATAGATAGATAGAGATAGGTAGGTAGGTAGATTGATAGATACAGATAGGTAGGTAGGTAGGTAGGTAGATAGATAGAGATAGGTAGGTAGGTAGGTAGATAGATAGAGATAGGTAGGTAGGTAGGTAGATAGATAGAGATAGGTAGGTAGGTAGTTTGATAGATACAGATAGGTAGGTAGGTAGATAGATAGATACAGATAGGTAGGTAGGTAGGTAGATAGATAGATAGATAGATAGAGATAGGTAGGTAGGTAGATAGATAGATAGACATAGGTAGGTAGGTAGATTGATAGATACAGATAGGTAGGTAGGTAGATAGATAGATACAGATAGGTAGGTAGGTAGATAGATAGATAGAGATAGGTAGGTAGGTATATAGATAGATAGAGGTAGGTAGGTAGGTAGATTGATAGATACAGATAGGTAGGTAGGTAGATAGATAGACATAGGTAGGTAGGTAGGTAGATAGATATAGGTAGGTAGGTAGGTAGATAGATAGAGATAGGTAGGTAGGTAGATAGATAGATAGAGATAGGTAGGTAGGTAGTTTGATAGATACAGATAGGTAGGTAGATAGATAGATAGATAGATACAGATAGATAGGTAGGTAGATAGATAGATACAGATAGGTAGGTAGGTAGATTGATAGATACAGATAGGTAGGTAGGTAGGTAGGTAGATAGATAGAGATAGGTAGGTAGGTAGATAGATAGAGATAGGTAGATAGGTAGTTTGATAGATACAGATAGGTAGGTAGGTAGATAGATAGAGATAGGTAGGTAGGTAGATAGATAGATAGATAGATAGATAGAGATAGGTAGGTAGGTAGATAGATAGATAGATAGACATAGGTAGGTAGGTAGATTGATAGATACAGATAGGTAGGTAGGTAGATAGATAGATACAGATAGGTAGATAGGTAGATAGATAGATAGAGATAGGTAGGTAGATAGATAGATAAATACAGATAGGTAGGTAGGTAGGTAGATAGATAGAGATAGGTAGGTAGGTAGATAGATAGACATAGGTAGGTAGGTAGGTAGATTGATAGATACAGATATGTAGGTAGGTAGATAGATAGATACAGATAGGTAGGTAGGTAGATAGATAGATAGAGATAGGTAGGTAGGTAGATAGATAGATAGAGATAGGTAGGTAGGTAGATAGATAGATAGACATAGGTAGGTAGGTAGATAGATAGATAGATACAGATAGATAGGTAGGTAGATAGATAGATACAGATAGGTAGGTAGGTAGATTGATAGATACAGATAGGTAGGTAGGTAGGTAGGTAGATAGATAGAGATAGGTAGGTAGGTAGGTAGATAGATAGAGATAGGTAGGTAGGTAGGTAGATAGATAGAGATAGGTAGGTAGGTAGTTTGATAGATACAGATAGGTAGGTAGGTAGATAGATAGATACAGATAGGTAGGTAGGTAGGTAGATAGATAGATAGATAGATAGAGATAGGTAGGTAGGTAGATAGATAGATAGACATAGGTAGGTAGGTAGATTGATAGATACAGATAGGTAGGTAGGTAGATAGATAGATACAGATAGGTAGGTAGGTAGATAGATAGATAGAGATAGGTAGGTAGGTATATAGATAGATAGAGGTAGGTAGGTAGGTAGATTGATAGATACAGATAGGTAGATAGGTAGATAGTTAGATAGAGATAGGTAGGTAGGTAGATAGATAGATAGAGATAGGTAGGTAGGTAGATAGATAGATACAGATAGGTAGGTAGGTAGATAGATAGAGATAGGTAGGTAGGTAGATTGATAGATACAGATAGGTATGTAGGTAGATAGACAAATACAGATAGGTAGGTAGGTAGATAGATAGATAGAGATAGGTAGGTAGGTAGATTGATAGATACAGATAGGTAGGTAGGTAGATAGATAGATACAGATAGGTAGGTAGGTAGATAGACAGATAGAGATAGGTACGTAGGTAGATAGATAGATACAGATAGGTAGGTAGGTAGATTGATAGATACAAATAGGTAGGTAGATAGATAGATAGATAGATAGATAGATAGATAGATAGATAGATAGATAGATACAAATAGGTAGGTAGGTAGATAGATAGATACTGATATGTAGGTAGGTAGATAGATAGATAGAGATAGGTAGATAGGTAGGTAGGTAGATAGATAGAGATAGGTAGGTAGGTAGGTAGGTAGGTAGGTAGGTAGAGATAGGTAGGTAGGTAGATAGATAGATAGAGATAGGTAGGTAGGTAGATTGATAGATACAGATAGGTAGGTAGGTAGATAGATAGATAGAGAGATAGATAGGTAGGTAGATTGATAGAGACAGACAGGTAGGTAGGTAGATAGATAGATACAGATAGGTAGGTAGGTAGATTGATAGATACAGATAGGTAGGTAGGTAGATAGATAGATACAGATAGGTAGGTAGGTAGGTAGATAGATACAGATAGGTAGGTAGGTAGATTGATAGATACAGATAGGTAGGTAGGTAGGTAGATAGATAGAGATAGGTAGGTAGGTAGGTAGATAGATAGAGATAGGTAGGTAGGTAGATAGATAGATAGAGATAGGTAGGTAGGTAGTTTGATAGATACAGATAGGTAGGTAGGTAGGTAGATAGATACAGATAGGTAGGTAGGTAGATAGATAGATAGATAGATAGAGATAGGTAGGTAGGTAGATAGATAAATACAGATAGGTAGGTAGGTAGATAGATAGAGATAGGTAGGTAGGTAGATAGATAGACATAGGTAGGTAGGTAGGTAGATTGATAGATACAGATAGGTAGGTAGGTAGATAGATAGATACAGATAGGTAGGTAGATAGATAGATACAGATAGGTAGGTAGGAAGATAGATAGATAGAGATAGGTAGGTAGGTAGTTTGATAGATACAGATAGGTAGGTAGGTAGATAGATAGATACAGATAGGTAGGTAGGTAGATAGATAGATAGATAGATAGATAGATAGATAGATAGATAGATAGATAGATAGAGATAGGTAGGTAGGTAGATAGATAGATAGACATAGGTAGGTAGGTAGATTGATAGATACAGATAGGTAGGTAGGTAGATAGATAGATACAGATAGGTAGGTAGGTAGGTAGATAGATAGATAGAGATAGGTAGGTAGGTAGATAGATAAATACAGATAGGTAGGTAGGTAGGTAGATAGATAGAGATAGGTAGGTAGGTAGATAGATAGACATAGGTAGGTAGGTAGGTAGATTGATAGATACAGATAGGTAGGTAGGTAGATAGATAGATACAGATAGGTAGGTAGGTAGATAGATAGATACAGATAGGTAGGTAGGTATATAGATAGATAGAGATAGGTAGGTAGGTAGATTGATAGATACAGATAGGTAGGTAGGTAGATAGATAGATACAGATAGGTAGGTAGGTAGGTAGATAGATACAGATAGGTAGGTAGGTAGATTGATAGATACAGATAGGTAGGTAGGTAGGTAGATAGATAGAGATAGGTAGGTAGGTAGGTAGATAGATAGAGATAGGTAGGTAGGTAGATAGATAGATAGAGATAGGTAGGTAGGTAGTTTGATAGATACAGATAGGTAGGTAGGTAGGTAGATAGATACAGATAGGTAGGTAGGTAGATAGATAGATAGATAGATAGAGATAGGTAGGTAGGTAGATAGATAAATACAGATAGGTAGGTAGGTAGATAGATAGAGATAGGTAGGTAGGTAGATAGATAGACATAGGTAGGTAGGTAGGTAGATTGATAGATACAGATAGGTAGGTAGGTAGATAGATAGATACAGATAGGTAGGTAGATAGATAGATACAGATAGGTAGGTAGGAAGATAGATAGATAGAGATAGGTAGGTAGGTAGTTTGATAGATACAGATAGGTAGGTAGGTAGATAGATAGATACAGATAGGTAGGTAGGTAGATAGATAGATAGATAGATAGATAGATAGATAGATAGATAGATAGATAGATAGATAGAGATAGGTAGGTAGGTAGGTAGATAGATAGAGATAGGTAGGTAGGTAGATTGATAGATACAGATAGGTATGTAGGTAGATAGACAAATACAGATAGGTAGGTAGGTAGATAGATAGATAGAGATAGGTAGGTAGGTAGATTGATAGATACAGATAGGTAGGTAGGTAGATAGATAGATACAGATAGGTAGGTAGGTAGATAGACAGATAGAGATAGGTACGTAGGTAGATAGATAGATACAGATAGGTAGGTAGGTAGATTGATAGATACAAATAGGTAGGTAGGTAGGTAGATAGATAGATAGATAGATAGATAGATAGATAGATAGATAGATAGATAGATAGATAGATACAAATAGGTAGGTAGGTAGATAGATAGATACAGATATGTAGGTAGGTAGATAGATAGATAGAGATAGGTAGATAGGTAGGTAGGTAGATAGATAGAGAGAGGTAGGTAGGTAGGTAGGTAGGTAGGTAGAGATAGGTAGGTAGGTAGATAGATAGATAGAGATAGGTAGGTAGGTAGATTGATAGATACAGATAGGTAGGTAGGTAGGTAGGTAGATAGATAGAGATAGGTAGGTAGGTAGGTAGATAGATAGAGATAGGTAGGTAGGTAGGTAGATAGATAGAGATAGGTAGGTAGGTAGTTTGATAGATACAGATAGGTAGGTAGGTAGATAGATAGATACAGATAGGTAGGTAGGTAGGTAGATAGATAGATAGATAGATAGATAGATAGATAGATAGATAGAGATAGGTAGGTAGGTAGATAGATAGATAGACATAGGTAGGTAGGTAGATTGATAGATACAGATAGGTAGGTAGGTAGATAGATAGATACAGATAGGTAGGTAGGTAGGTAGATAGATAGATAGAGATAGGTAGGTAGGTATATAGATAGATAGAGGTAGGTAGGTAGGTAGATTGATAGATACAGATAGGTAGATAGGTAGATAGTTAGATAGAGATAGGTAGGTAGGTAGATAGATAGATAGAGATAGGTAGGTAGGTAGATAGATAGATACAGATAGGTAGGTAGGTAGATTGATAGATACAGATAGGTAGGTAGGTAGATAGATAGATAGAGAGATAGATAGGTAGGTAGATTGATAGAGACAGACAGGTAGATAGGTAGATAGATAGATAGAGATAGGTAGGTAGGTAGATTGATAGATACAGATAGGTAGGTAGGTAGATAGATAGATACAGATAGGTAGGTAGGTAGATAGATAGAGATAGGTAGGTAGGTAGATTGATAGATACAGATAGGTATGTAGGTAGATAGACAAATACAGATAGGTAGGTAGGTAGATAGATAGATAGAGATAGGTAGGTAGGTAGATTGATAGATACAGATAGGTAGGTAGGTAGATAGATAGATACAGATAGGTAGGTAGGTAGATAGACAGATAGAGATAGGTACGTAGGTAGATAGATAGATACAGATAGGTAGGTAGGTAGATTGATAGATACAAATAGGTAGGTAGGTAGATAGATAGATAGATAGATAGATAGATAGATAGATAGATAGATAGATAGATAGATAGATAGATACAAATAGGTAGGTAGGTAGATAGATAGATACAGATATGTAGGTAGGTAGATAGATAGATAGAGATAGGTAGATAGGTAGGTAGGTAGATAGATAGAGAGAGGTAGGTAGGTAGGTAGGTAGGTAGAGATAGGTAGGTAGGTAGATAGATAGATAGAGATAGGTAGGTAGGTAGATTGATAGATACAGATAGGTAGGTAGGTAGATAGATAGATAGAGAAATAGATAGGTAGGTAGATTGATAGAGACAGACAGGTAGGTAGGTAGATAGATAGATACAGATAGGTAGGTAGGTAGATTGATAGATACAGATAGGTAGGTAGGTAGATAGATAGATACAGATAGGTAGGTAGGTAGATAGATACAGATAGGTAGGTAGGTAGATTGATAGATACAGATAGGTAGGTAGGTAGGTAGATAGATAGAGATAGGTAGGTAGGTAGGTAGATAGATAGAGATAGGTAGGTAGGTAGATAGATAGATAGAGATAGGTAGGTAGGTAGTTTGATAGATACAGATAGGTAGGTAGGTAGGTAGATAGATACAGATAGGTAGGTAGGTAGATAGATAGATAGATAGATAGATAGAGATAGGTAGGTAGGTAGATAGATAAATACAGATAGGTAGGTAGGTAGGTAGATAGATAGAGATAGGTAGGTAGGTAGATAGATAGACATAGGTAGGTAGGTAGGTAGATTGATAGATACAGATAGGTAGGTAGGTAGATAGATAGATACAGATAGGTAGGTAGGTAGATAGATAGATACAGATAGGTAGGTAGGAAGATAGATAGATAGAGATAGGTAGGTAGGTAGTTTGATAGATACAGATAGGTAGGTAGGTAGATAGATAGATACAGATAGGTAGGTAGGTAGATAGATAGATAGATAGATAGAGATAGGTAGGTAGGTAGATAGATAGATAGACATAGGTAGGTAGGTAGATTGATAGATACAGATAGGTAGGTAGGTAGATAGATAGATACAGATAGGTAGGTAGGTAGGTAGATAGATAGATAGAGATAGGTAGGTAGGTAGATAGATAAATACAGATAGGTAGGTAGGTAGGTAGATAGATAGAGATAGGTAGGTAGGTAAGTAGATAGATAGAGATAGGTAGGTAAGTAGGTAGATAGATAGAGATAGGTAGGTAGGTAGATAGATAGAGATAGGTAGATAGGTAGTTTGATAGATACAGATAGGTAGGTAGGTAGATAGATAGATACAGATAGGTAGGTAGGTAGATAGATAGATAGATAGATAGATAGAGATAGGTAGGTAGGTAGATAGATAGAGATAGGTAGATAGGTAGTTTGATAGATACAGATAGGTAGGTAGGTAGATAGACAGATAGAGATAGGTACGTAGGTAGATAGATAGATACAGATAGGTAGGTAGGTAGATTGATAGATACAAATAGGTAGGTAGGTAGATAGATAGATAGATAGATAGATAGATAGATAGATAGATACAAATAGGTAGGTAGGTAGATAGATAGATACAGATATGTAGGTAGGTAGATAGATAGATAGAGATAGGTAGATAGGTAGGTAGGTAGATAGATAGAGAGAGGTAGGTAGGTAGGTAGGTAGGTAGGTAGAGATAGGTAGGTAGGTAGATAGATAGATAGAGATAGGTAGGTAGGTAGATTGATAGATACAGATAGGTAGGTAGGTAGATAGATAGATAGAGAAATAGATAGGTAGGTAGATTGATAGAGACAGACAGGTAGGTAGGTAGATAGATAGATACAGATAGGTAGGTAGGTAGATTGATAGATACAGATAGGTAGGTAGGTAGATAGATAGATACAGATAGGTAGGTAGGTAGATAGATACAGATAGGTAGGTAGGTAGATTGATAGATATAGATAGGTAGGTAGGTAGGTAGATAGATAGAGATAGGTAGGTAGGTAGGTAGATAGATAGAGATAGGTAGGTAGGTAGATAGATAGATAGAGATAGGTAGGTAGGTAGTTTGATAGATACAGATAGGTAGGTAGGTAGGTAGATAGATACAGATAGGTAGGTAGGTAGATAGATAGATAGATAGATAGAGATAGGTAGGTAGGTAGATAGATAAATACAGATAGGTAGGTAGGTAGGTAGATAGATAGAGATAGGTAGGTAGGTAGATAGATAGACATAGGTAGGTAGGTAGGTAGATTGATAGATACAGATAGGTAGGTAGGTAGATAGATAGATACAGATAGGTAGGTAGGTAGATAGATAGATACAGATAGGTAGGTAGGAAGATAGATAGATAGAGATAGGTAGGTAGGTAGTTTGATAGATACAGATAGGTAGGTAGGTAGATAGATACAGATAGGTAGGTAGGTAGATAGATAGATAGATAGATAGATAGAGATAGGTAGGTAGGTAGATAGATAGATAGACATAGGTAGGTAGGTAGATTGATAGATACAGATAGGTAGGTAGGTAGATAGATAGATACAGATAGGTAGGTAGGTAGGTAGATAGATAGATAGAGATAGGTAGGTAGGTAGATAGATAAATACAGATAGGTAGGTAGGTAGGTAGATAGATAGAGATAGGTAGGTAGGTAAGTAGATAGATAGAGATAGGTAGGTAAGTAGGTAGATAGATAGAGATAGGTAGGTAGGTAGATAGATAGAGATAGGTAGATAGGTAGTTTGATAGATACAGATAGGTAGGTAGGTAGATAGATAGATACAGATAGGTAGGTAGGTAGATAGATAGATAGATAGATAGATAGATAGATAGAGATAGGTAGGTAGGTAGATAGATAGATAGACATAGGTAGGTAGGTAGATTGATAGATACAGATAGGTAGGTAGGTAGATAGATAGATACAGATAGGTAGGTAGGTAGATAGATAGATAGAGATAGGTAGGTAGGTAGATAGATAAATACAGATAGGTAGGTAGGTAGGTAGGTAGATAGAGATAGGTAGGTAGGTAGGTAGATAGATAGAGATAGGTAGGTAGGTAGATAGATAGATAGAGATAGGTAGGTAGGTAGTTTGATAGATACAGATAGGTAGGTAGATAGATAGATAGATAGATAGATACAGATAGATAGGTAGGTAGATAGATAGATACAGATAGGTAGGTAGGTAGATTGATAGATACAGATAGGTAGGTAGGTAGGTAGATAGATAGAGATAGGTAGGTAGGTAGATAGATAGAGATAGGTAGATAGGTAGTTTGATAGATACAGATAGGTAGGTAGGTAGATAGATAGATAGAGATAGGTAGGTAGGTAGATAGATAGATAGATAGATAGAGATAGGTAGGTTGGTAGATTGATAGATACAGATAGGTAGGTAGGTAGATAGATAGATACAGATAGGTAGATAGGTAGATAGATAGATAGAGATAGGTAGGTAGATAGATAGATAAATACAGATAGGTAGGTAGGTAGGTAGATAGATAGAGATAGGTAGGTAGGTAGATAGATAGACATAGGTAGGTAGATAGGTAGATAGATAGATAGAGATAGGTAGGTAGATAGATAGATAAATACAGATAGGTAGGTAGGTAGGTAGATAGATACAGATAGGTAGATAGGTAGATAGATAGATAGAGATAGGTAGGTAGATAGATAGATAAATACAGATAGGTAGGTAGGTAGGTAGATAGATAGAGATAGGTAGGTAGGTAGATAGATAGACATAGGTAGGTAGGTAGGTAGATTGATAGATACAGATATGTAGGTAGGTAGATAGATAGATACAGATAGGTAGGTAGGTAGATAGATAGATAGAGATAGGTAGGTAGGTAGATAGATAGATAGAGATAGGTAGGTAGGTAGATTGATAGATACAGATAGGTAGATAGGTAGATAGATAGATAGAGATAGGTAGGTAGATAGATAGATAGATAGATAGATAGATAGATAGATAGATAGATAGATAGATAGATAGATAGATAGATAGATAGATAGATAGAGATAGGTAGGTAGGTAGATAGATAGATAGACATAGGTAGGTAGGTAGATAGATAGATAGATACAGATAGATAGGTAGGTAGATAGATAGATACAGATAGGTAGGTAGGTAGATTGATAGATACAGATAGGTAGGTAGGTAGGTAGGTAGGTAGATAGATAGAGATAGGTAGGTAGGTAGGTAGATAGATAGAGATAGGTAGGTAGGTAGGTAGATAGATAGAGATAGGTAGGTAGGTAGTTTGATAGATACAGATAGGTAGGTAGGTAGATAGATAGATACAGATAGGTAGGTAGGTAGGTAGATAGATAGATAGATAGAGATAGGTAGGTAGGTAGATAGATAGATAGACATAGGTAGGTAGGTAGATTGATAGATACAGATAGGTAGGTAGGTAGGTAGATAGATACAGATAGGTAGGTAGGTAGATAGATAGATAGAGATAGGTAGGTAGGTATATAGATAGATAGAGATAGGTAGGTAGGTAGATTGATAGATACAGATAGGTAGATAGGTAGATAGTTAGATAGAGATAGGTAGGTAGGTAGATAGATAGATAGAGATAGGTAGGTAGGTAGCTAGATAGATACAGATAGGTAGGTAGGTAGATTGATAGATACAGATAGGTAGGTAGGTAGATAGATAGATAGAGAGATAGATAGGTAGGTAGATTGATAGAGACAGACAGGTAGATAGGTAGATAGATAGATATAGATAGGTACGTAGGTAGATTGATAGATACAGATAGGTAGGTAGGTAGATAGATAGATACAGATAGGTAGGTAGGTAGATAGATAGAGATAGGTAGGTAGGTAGATTGATAGATACAGATAGGTATGTAGGTAGATAGAGAAATACAGATAGGTAGGTAGGTAGATAGATAGATAGAGATAGGTAGGTAGGTAGATTGATAGATACAGATAGGTAGGTAGGTAGATAGATAGATACAGATAGGTAGGTAGGTAGATAGACAGATAGAGATAGGTACGTAGGTAGATAGATAGATACAGATAGGTAGGTAGGTAGATTGATAGATACAAATAGGTAGGTAGGTAGATAGATAGATAGATAGATAGATAGATAGATAGATAGATAGATAGATACAAATAGGTAGGTAGGTAGATAGATAGATACAGATATGTAGGTAGGTAGATAGATAGATAGAGATAGGTAGATAGGTAGGTAGGTAGATAGATAGAGATAGGTAGGTAGGTAGGTAGGTAGGTAGGTAGAGATAGGTAGGTAGGTAGATAGATAGATAGAGATAGGTAGGTAGGTAGATTGATAGATACAGATAGGTAGGTAGGTAGATAGATAGATAGATAGAGAGATAGATAGGTAGGTAGATTGATAGAGACAGACAGGTAGGTAGGTAGATAGATAGATACAGATATGTAGGTAGGTAGATAGATAGATAGAGATAGGTAGATAGGTAGGTAGGTAGATAGATAGAGATAGGTAGGTAGGTAGGTAGATAGATAGAGATAGGTAGGTAGGTAGTTTGATAGATACAGATAGGTAGGTAGGTAGATAGATAGATACAGATAGGTAGGTAGGTAGGTAGATAGATAGATAGATAGATAGATAGATAGAGATAGGTAGGTAGGTAGATAGATAGATAGACATAGGTAGGTAGGTAGATTGATAGATACAGATAGGTAGGTAGGTAGATAGATAGATACAGATAGGTAGGTAGGTAGGTAGATAGATAGATAGAGATAGGTAGGTAGGTATATAGATAGATAGAGGTAGGTAGGTAGGTAGATTGATAGATACAGATAGGTAGATAGGTAGATAGTTAGATAGAGATAGGTAGGTAGGTAGATAGATAGATAGAGATAGGTAGGTAGGTAGATAGATAGATACAGATAGGTAGGTAGGTAGATTGATAGATACAGATAGGTAGGTAGGTAGATAGATAGATAGAGAGATAGATAGGTAGGTAGATTGATAGAGACAGACAGGTAGATAGGTAGATAGATAGATAGAGATAGGTAGGTAGGTAGATTGATAGATACAGATAGGTAGGTAGGTAGATAGATAGATACAGATAGGTAGGTAGGTAGATAGATAGAGATAGGTAGGTAGGTAGATTGATAGATACAGATAGGTATGTAGGTAGATAGACAAATACAGATAGGTAGGTAGGTAGATAGATAGATAGAGATAGGTAGGTAGGTAGATTGATAGATACAGATAGGTAGGTAGGTAGATAGATAGATACAGATAGGTAGGTAGGTAGATAGACAGATAGAGATAGGTACGTAGGTAGATAGATAGATACAGATAGGTAGGTAGGTAGATTGATAGATACAAATAGGTAGGTAGGTAGATAGATAGATAGATAGATAGATAGATAGATAGATAGATAGATAGATAGATACAAATAGGTAGGTAGGTAGATAGATAGATACAGATATGTAGGTAGGTAGATAGATAGATAGAGATAGGTAGATAGGTAGGTAGGTAGATAGATAGAGAGAGGTAGGTAGGTAGGTAGGTAGGTAGGTAGGTAGAGATAGGTAGGTAGGTAGATAGATAGATAGAGATAGGTAGGTAGGTAGATTGATAGATACAGATAGGTAGGTAGGTAGATAGATAGATAGAGAAATAGATAGGTAGGTAGATTGATAGAGACAGACAGGTAGGTAGGTAGATAGATAGATACAGATAGGTAGGTAGGTAGATTGATAGATACAGATAGGTAGGTAGGTAGATAGATAGATACAGATAGGTAGGTAGGTAGATAGATACAGATAGGTAGGTAGGTAGATTGATAGATACAGATAGGTAGGTAGGTAGGTAGATAGATAGAGATAGGTAGGTAGGTAGGTAGATAGATAGAGATAGGTAGGTAGGTAGATAGATAGATAGAGATAGGTAGGTAGGTAGTTTGATAGATACAGATAGGTAGGTAGGTAGGTAGATAGATACAGATAGGTAGGTAGGTAGATAGATAGATAGATAGATAGAGATAGGTAGGTAGGTAGATAGATAAATACAGATAGGTAGGTAGGTAGGTAGATAGATAGAGATAGGTAGGTAGGTAGATAGATAGACATAGGTAGGTAGGTAGGTAGATTGATAGATACAGATAGGTAGGTAGGTAGATAGATAGATACAGATAGGTAGGTAGGTAGATAGATAGATACAGATAGGTAGGTAGGAAGATAGATAGATAGAGATAGGTAGGTAGGTAGTTTGATAGATACAGATAGGTAGGTAGGTAGATAGATAGATACAGATAGGTAGGTAGGTAGATAGATAGATAGATAGATAGATAGATAGATAGAGATAGGTAGGTAGGTAGATAGATAGATAGACATAGGTAGGTAGGTAGATTGATAGATACAGATAGGTAGGTAGGTAGATAGATAGATACAGATAGGTAGGTAGGTAGGTAGGTAGATAGATAGATAGAGATAGGTAGGTAGGTAGATAGATAAATACAGATAGGTAGGTAGGTAGGTAGATAGATAGAGATAGGTAGGTAGGTAAGTAGATAGATAGAGATAGGTAGGTAAGTAGGTAGATAGATAGAGATAGGTAGGTAGGTAGATAGATAGAGATAGGTAGATAGGTAGTTTGATAGATACAGATAGGTAGGTAGGTAGATAGATAGATACAGATAGGTAGGTAGGTAGATAGATAGATAGATAGATAGAGATAGGTAGGTAGGTAGATAGATAGAGATAGGTAGATAGGTAGTTTGATAGATACAGATAGGTAGGTAGGTAGATAGACAGATAGAGATAGGTACGTAGGTAGATAGATAGATACAGATAGGTAGGTAGGTAGATTGATAGATACAAATAGGTAGGTAGGTAGATAGATAGATAGATAGATAGATAGATAGATAGATACAAATAGGTAGGTAGGTAGATAGATAGATACAGATATGTAGGTAGGTAGATAGATAGATAGAGATAGGTAGATAGGTAGGTAGGTAGATAGATAGAGAGAGGTAGGTAGGTAGGTAGGTAGGTAGGTAGGTAGAGATAGGTAGGTAGGTAGATAGATAGATAGAGATAGGTAGGTAGGTAGATTGATAGATACAGATAGGTAGGTAGGTAGATAGATAGATAGAGAAATAGATAGGTAGGTAGATTGATAGAGACAGACAGGTAGGTAGGTAGATAGATAGATACAGATAGGTAGGTAGGTAGATTGATAGATACAGATAGGTAGGTAGGTAGATAGATAGATACAGATAGGTAGGTAGGTAGATAGATACAGATAGGTAGGTAGGTAGATTGATAGATACAGATAGGTAGGTAGGTAGGTAGATAGATAGAGATAGGTAGGTAGGTAGGTAGATAGATAGAGATAGGTAGGTAGGTAGATAGATAGATAGAGATAGGTAGGTAGGTAGTTTGATAGATACAGATAGGTAGGTAGGTAGGTAGATAGATACAGATAGGTAGGTAGGTAGATAGATAGATAGATAGATAGAGATAGGTAGGTAGGTAGATAGATAAATACAGATAGGTAGGTAGGTAGGTAGATAGATAGAGATAGGTAGGTAGGTAGATAGATAGACATAGGTAGGTAGGTAGATTGATAGATACAGATAGGTAGGTAGGTAGATAGATAGATACAGATAGGTAGGTAGGTAGATAGATAGATACAGATAGGTAGGTAGGAAGATAGATAGATAGAGATAGGTAGGTAGGTAGTTTGATAGATACAGATAGGTAGGTAGGTAGATAGATAGATACAGATAGGTAGGTAGGTAGATAGATAGATAGATAGATAGAGATAGGTAGGTAGGTAGATAGATAGATAGACATAGGTAGGTAGGTAGATTGATAGATACAGATAGGTAGGTAGGTAGATAGATAGATACAGATAGGTAGGTAGGTAGGTAGATAGATAGATAGAGATAGGTAGGTAGGTAGATAGATAAATACAGATAGGTAGGTAGGTAGGTAGATAGATAGAGATAGGTAGGTAGGTAAGTAGATAGATAGAGATAGGTAGGTAAGTAGGTAGATAGATAGAGATAGGTAGGTAGGTAGATAGATAGAGATAGGTAGATAGGTAGTTTGATAGATACAGATAGGTAGGTAGGTAGATAGATAGATACAGATAGGTAGGTAGGTAGATAGATAGATAGATAGATAGATAGATAGAGATAGGTAGGTAGGTAGATAGATAGATAGACATAGGTAGGTAGGTAGATTGATAGATACAGATAGGTAGGTAGGTAGATAGATAGATACAGATAGGTAGGTAGGTAGATAGATAGATAGAGATAGGTAGGTAGGTAGATAGATAAATACAGATAGGTAGGTAGGTAGGTAGGTAGATAGAGATAGGTAGGTAGGTAGGTAGATAGATAGAGATAGGTAGGTAGGTAGATAGATAGATAGAGATAGGTAGGTAGGTAGTTTGATAGATACAGATAGGTAGGTAGATAGATAGATAGATAGATAGATACAGATAGATAGGTAGGTAGATAGATAGATACAGATAGGTAGGTAGGTAGATTGATAGATACAGATAGGTAGGTAGGTAGGTAGATAGATAGAGATAGGTAGGTAGGTAGATAGATAGAGATAGGTAGATAGGTAGTTTGATAGATACAGATAGGTAGGTAGGTAGATAGATAGATAGAGATAGGTAGGTAGGTAGATAGATAGATAGATAGATAGATAGATAGATAGAGATAGGTAGGTTGGTAGATTGATAGATACAGATAGGTAGGTAGGTAGATAGATAGATACAGATAGGTAGATAGGTAGATAGATAGATAGAGATAGGTAGGTAGATAGATAGATAAATACAGATAGGTAGGTAGGTAGGTAGATAGATAGAGATAGGTAGGTAGGTAGATAGATAGACATAGGTAGGTAGATAGGTAGATAGATAGATAGAGATAGGTAGGTAGATAGATAGATAAATACAGATAGGTAGGTAGGTAGGTAGATAGATACAGATAGGTAGATAGGTAGATAGATAGATAGAGATAGGTAGGTAGATAGATAGATAAATACAGATAGGTAGGTAGGTAGGTAGATAGATAGAGATAGGTAGGTAGGTAGATAGATAGACATAGGTAGGTAGGTAGGTAGATTGATAGATACAGATATGTAGGTAGGTAGATAGATAGATACAGATAGGTAGGTAGGTAGATAGATAGATAGAGATAGGTAGGTAGGTAGATAGATAGATAGAGATAGGTAGGTAGGTAGATTGATAGATACAGATAGGTAGATAGGTAGATAGATAGATAGAGATAGGTAGGTAGATAGATAGATAGATAGATAGATAGATAGATAGATAGATAGATAGATAGATAGATAGATAGATAGATAGATAGATAGATAGATAGATAGAGATAGGTAGGTAGGTAGATAGATAGATAGACATAGGTAGGTAGGTAGATAGATAGATAGATACAGATAGATAGGTAGGTAGATAGATACAGATAGGTAGGTAGGTAGATTGATAGATACAGATAGGTAGGTAGGTAGGTAGGTAGGTAGATAGATAGAGATAGGTAGGTAGGTAGGTAGATAGATAGAGATAGGTAGGTAGGTAGGTAGATAGATAGAGATAGGTAGGTAGGTAGTTTGATAGATACAGATAGGTAGGTAGGTAGATAGATAGATACAGATAGGTAGGTAGGTAGGTAGGTAGATAGATAGATAGATAGAGATAGGTAGGTAGGTAGATAGATAGATAGACATAGGTAGGTAGGTAGATTGATAGATACAGATAGGTAGGTAGGTAGGTAGATAGATACAGATAGGTAGGTAGGTAGATAGATAGATAGAGATAGGTAGGTAGGTATATAGATAGATAGAGATAGGTAGGTAGGTAGATTGATAGATACAGATAGGTAGATAGGTAGATAGTTAGATAGAGATAGGTAGGTAGGTAGATAGATAGATAGAGATAGGTAGGTAGGTAGCTAGATAGATACAGATAGGTAGGTAGGTAGATTGATAGATACAGATAGGTAGGTAGGTAGATAGATAGATAGAGAGATAGATAGGTAGGTAGATTGATAGAGACAGACAGGTAGATAGGTAGATAGATAGATATAGATAGGTACGTAGGTAGATTGATAGATACAGATAGGTAGGTAGGTAGATAGATAGATACAGATAGGTAGGTAGGTAGATAGATAGAGATAGGTAGGTAGGTAGATTGATAGATACAGATAGGTATGTAGGTAGATAGAGAAATACAGATAGGTAGGTAGGTAGATAGATAGATAGAGATAGGTAGGTAGGTAGATTGATAGATACAGATAGGTAGGTAGGTAGATAGATAGATACAGATAGGTAGGTAGGTAGATAGACAGATAGAGATAGGTACGTAGGTAGATAGATAGATACAGATAGGTAGGTAGGTAGATTGATAGATACAAATAGGTAGGTAGGTAGATAGATAGATAGATAGATAGATAGATAGATAGATAGATAGATAGATAGATAGATAGATAGATACAAATAGGTAGGTAGGTAGATAGATAGATACAGATATGTAGGTAGGTAGATAGATAGATAGAGATAGGTAGATAGGTAGGTAGGTAGATAGATAGAGATAGGTAGGTAGGTAGGTAGGTAGGTAGGTAGAGATAGGTAGGTAGGTAGATAGATAGATAGAGATAGGTAGGTAGGTAGATTGATAGATACAGATAGGTAGGTAGGTAGATAGATAGATAGATAGAGAGATAGATAGGTAGGTAGATTGATAGAGACAGACAGGTAGGTAGGTAGATAGATAGATACAGATAGGTAGGTAGGTAGATTGATAGATACAGATAGGTAGGTAGGTAGATAGATAGATACAGATAGGTAGGTAGGTAGGTAGATAGATACAGATAGGTAGGTAGGTAGATTGATAGATACAGATAGGTAGGTAGGTAGGTAGATAGATAGAGATAGGTAGGTAGGTAGGTAGATAGATAGAGATAGGTAGGTAGGTAGATAGATAGATAGAGATAGGTAGGTAGGTAGTTTGATAGATACAGATAGGTAGGTAGGTAGGTAGGTAGATAGATACAGATAGGTAGGTAGGTAGATAGATAGATAGATAGATAGAGATAGGTAGGTAGGTAGATAGATAAATACAGATAGGTAGGTAGGTAGATAGATACAGATAGGTAGGTAGGTAGATAGATAGATAGAGATAGGTAGGTAGGTAGATAGATAAATACAGATAGGTAGGTAGGTAGGTAGGTAGATAGAGATAGGTAGGTAGGTAGGTAGATAGATAGAGATAGGTAGGTAGGTAGATAGATAGATAGAGATAGGTAGGTAGGTAGTTTGATAGATACAGATAGGTAGGTAGATAGATAGATAGATAGATAGATACAGATAGATAGGTAGGTAGATAGATAGATACAGATAGGTAGGTAGGTAGATTGATAGATACAGATAGGTAGGTAGGTAGGTAGATAGATAGAGATAGGTAGGTAGGTAGATAGATAGAGATAGGTAGATAGGTAGTTTGATAGATACAGATAGGTAGGTAGGTAGATAGATAGATAGAGATAGGTAGGTAGGTAGATAGATAGATAGATAGATAGATAGATAGATAGAGATAGGTAGGTTGGTAGATAGATAGATAGACATAGGTAGGTAGGTAGATTGATAGATACAGATAGGTAGGTAGGTAGATAGATAGATACAGATAGGTAGATAGGTAGATAGATAGATAGAGATAGGTAGGTAGATAGATAGATAAATACAGATAGGTAGGTAGGTAGGTAGATAGATAGAGATAGGTAGGTAGGTAGATAGATAGACATAGGTAGGTAGGTAGGTAGATTGATAGATACAGATATGTAGGTAGGTAGATAGATAGATACAGATAGGTAGGTAGGTAGATAGATAGATAGAGATAGGTAGGTAGGTAGATAGATAGATAGAGATAGGTAGGTAGGTAGATTGATAGATACAGATAGGTAGATAGGTAGATAGATAGATAGAGATAGGTAGGTAGATAGATAGATAGATAGATAGATAGATAGATAGATAGATAGATAGATAGATAGAGATAGGTAGGTAGGTAGATAGATAGATAGACATAGGTAGGTAGGTAGATAGATAGATAGATACAGATAGATAGGTAGGTAGATAGATAGATACAGATAGGTAGGTAGGTAGATTGATAGATACAGATAGGTAGGTAGGTAGGTAGGTAGGTAGATAGATAGAGATAGGTAGGTAGGTAGGTAGATAGATAGAGATAGGTAGGTAGGTAGGTAGATAGATAGAGATAGGTAGGTAGGTAGTTTGATAGATACAGATAGGTAGGTAGGTAGATAGATAGATACAGATAGGTAGGTAGGTAGGTAGATAGATAGATAGATAGAGATAGGTAGGTAGGTAGATAGATAGATAGACATAGGTAGGTAGGTAGATTGATAGATACAGATAGGTAGGTAGGTAGGTAGATAGATACAGATAGGTAGGTAGGTAGATAGATAGATAGAGATAGGTAGGTAGGTATATAGATAGATAGAGATAGGTAGGTAGGTAGATTGATAGATACAGATAGGTAGATAGGTAGATAGTTAGATAGAGATAGGTAGGTAGGTAGATAGATAGATAGAGATAGGTAGGTAGGTAGCTAGATAGATACAGATAGGTAGGTAGGTAGATTGATAGATACAGATAGGTAGGTAGGTAGATAGATAGATAGAGAGATAGATAGGTAGGTAGATTGATAGAGACAGACAGGTAGATAGGTAGATAGATAGATATAGATAGGTACGTAGGTAGATTGATAGATACAGATAGGTAGGTAGGTAGATAGATAGATACAGATAGGTAGGTAGGTAGATAGATAGAGATAGGTAGGTAGGTAGATTGATAGATACAGATAGGTATGTAGGTAGATAGAGAAATACAGATAGGTAGGTAGGTAGATAGATAGATAGAGATAGGTAGGTAGGTAGATTGATAGATACAGATAGGTAGGTAGGTAGATAGATAGATACAGATAGGTAGGTAGGTAGATAGACAGATAGAGATAGGTACGTAGGTAGATAGATAGATACAGATAGGTAGGTAGGTAGATTGATAGATACAAATAGGTAGGTAGGTAGATAGATAGATAGATAGATAGATAGATAGATACAAATAGGTAGGTAGGTAGATAGATAGATACAGATATGTAGGTAGGTAGATAGATAGATAGAGATAGGTAGATAGGTAGGTAGGTAGATAGATAGAGATAGGTAGGTAGGTAGGTAGGTAGGTAGGTAGAGATAGGTAGGTAGGTAGATAGATAGATAGAGATAGGTAGGTAGGTAGATTGATAGATACAGATAGGTAGGTAGGTAGATAGATAGATAGATAGAGAGATAGATAGGTAGGTAGATTGATAGAGACAGACAGGTAGGTAGGTAGATAGATAGATACAGATAGGTAGGTAGGTAGATTGATAGATACAGATAGGTAGGTAGGTAGATAGATAGATACAGATAGGTAGGTAGGTAGGTAGATAGATACAGATAGGTAGGTAGGTAGATTGATAGATACAGATAGGTAGGTAGGTAGGTAGATAGATAGAGATAGGTAGGTAGGTAGGTAGATAGATAGAGATAGGTAGGTAGGTAGATAGATAGATAGAGATAGGTAGGTAGGTAGTTTGATAGATACAGATAGGTAGGTAGGTAGGTAGGTAGATAGATACAGATAGGTAGGTAGGTAGATAGATAGATAGATAGATAGAGATAGGTAGGTAGG
Organism: Crotalus helleri; assembly: GCA_024509115.1. Classification (NCBI taxonomy): domain Eukaryota; kingdom Metazoa; phylum Chordata; class Lepidosauria; order Squamata; family Viperidae; genus Crotalus; species Crotalus helleri. The sequence goes on from JAKSXO010000096.1 coordinate 140,143, forward strand.
TAGATAGATAAATACAGATAGGTAGGTAGGTAGATAGATAGAGATAGGTAGGTAGGTAGATAGATAGACATAGGTAGGTAGGTAGGTAGATTGATAGATACAGATAGGTAGGTAGGTAGATAGATAGATACAGATAGGTAGGTAGGTAGATAGATAGATACAGATAGGTAGGTAGGAAGATAGATAGATAGAGATAGGTAGGTAGGTAGTTTGATAGATACAGATAGGTAGGTAGGTAGATAGATAGATACAGATAGGTAGGTAGGTAGGTAGATAGATAGATAGAGATAGGTAGGTAGGTAGATAGATAAATACAGATAGGTAGGTAGGTAGGTAGATAGATAGAGATAGGTAGGTAGGTAGATAGATAGACATAGGTAGGTAGGTAGGTAGATTGATAGATACAGATAGGTAGGTAGGTAGATAGATAGATACAGATAGGTAGGTAGGTAGATAGATAGATACAGATAGGTAGGTAGGTATATAGATAGATAGAGATAGGTAGGTAGGTAGATTGATAGATACAGATAGGTAGATAGGTAGATAGATAGATAGAGATAGGTAGGTAGGTAGATAGATAGATAGAGATAGGTAGGTAGGTAGATAGATAGATACAGATAGGTAGGTAGGTAGATTGATAGATACAGATAGGTAGGTAGGTAGATAGATAGAGAGATAGATAGGTAGGTAGATAGATAAATACAGATAGGTAGGTAGGTAGGTAGATAGATAGAGATAGGTAGGTAGGTAGATAGATAGACATAGGTAGGTAGGTAGGTAGATTGATAGATAGAGATAGGTAGGTAGGTAGATAGATAGACATAGGTAGGTAGGTAGGTAGATTGATAGATACAGATAGGTAGGTAGGTAGATAGATAGATACAGATAGGTAGGTAGGTAGATAGATAGATAGAGATAGGTAGGTAGGTATATAGATAGATAGAGATAGGTAGGTACGTAGATTGATAGATAGAGATAGGTAGGTAGGTAGATAGATAGATAGAGATAGGTAGGTAGGTAGATAGATAGATACAGATAGGTAGGTAGGTAGATAGATAGATACAGATAGGTAGGTAGGTAGATAGATAGATAGAGATAGGTAGGTAGGTAGATAGATAGATAGAGATAGGTAGGTAGGTAGATTGATAGATACAGATAGGTAGATAGGTAGATAGATAGATAGAGAGATAGGTAGGTAGATTGATAGAGACAGACAGGGAGATAGGTAGATAGATAGATAGAGATAGGTAGGTAGGTAGATAGATAGATAGAGATAGGTAGGTAGGTACGTAGGTACATAGAGATATGTAGGTAGGTAGGTAGATAGATAGATAGATAGATAGATAGATAGATAGATAGATAGATAGATAGATAGATAGATAGATAGATAGATAGATAGAGATAGGTAGGTAGGTAGATTGATAGATACAGATAGGTAGGTAGGTAGATAGAGAGATAGAGAGATAGATAGGTAGGTAGATTGATAGAGACAGACAGGTAGATAGGTAGATAGATAGATAGAGATAGGTAGGTAGGTAGATTGATAGATACAGATAGGTAGGTAGGTAGATAGATAGATACAGATAGGTAGGTAGGTAGATAGATAGAGATAGGTAGGTAGGTAGATTGATAGATACAGATAGGTATGTAGGTAGATAGATAAATACAGATAGGTAGGTAGGTAGATAGATAGAGATAGGTAGGTAGGTAGATTGATAGATACAGATAGGTAGGTAGGTAGATAGATAGATACAGATAGGTAGGTAGGTAGATAGACAGATAGAGATAGGTACGTAGGTAGATAGATAGATACAGATAGGTAGGTAGGTAGATTGATAGATACAGATAGGTAGGTAGGTAGATAGATAGATAGATAGATACAGATAGGTAGGTAGGTAGATAGATAGATACAGATAGGTAGGTAGGTAGATAGATAGAGATAGGTAGGTAGGTAGGTAGGTAGATAGAGATATGTAGGTAGGTAGATAGATAGATAGATAGATAGATAGATAGAGATAGGTAGGTAGGTAGATTGATAGATACAGATAGGTAGGTAGGTAGATTGATAGATACAGGTAGGTAGGTAGGTAGGTAGATAGATAGATAGATAGATAGATAGATAGATAGATAGATAGATAGATAGATAGATAGATAGATAGGTAGGTAGATTGATAGAGACAGACAGGTAGATAGGTAGATAGATAGATAGAGATAGGTAGGTAGGTAGATTGATAGATACAGATAGGTAGGTAGGTAGATAGATAGATACAGATAGGTAGGTAGGTAGATAGATAGAGATAGGTAGGTAGGTAGATTGATAGATACAGATAGGTATGTAGGTAGATAGATAAATACAGATAGGTAGGTAGGTAGATAGATAGAGATAGGTAGGTAGGTAGGTAGGCAGATACAGCTAGGTAGGTAGGTAGATAGATAGATAGATACAGATAGGTAGGTAGGTAGATAGATAGATACAGATATGTAGGTAGGTAGATAGATAGATAGAGATAGGTAGGTAGGTAGATAGATAGATAGAGATAGGTAGGTAGGTATATAGATAGATAGAGATAGGTAGGTAGGTAGATTGATAGGTACAGATAGGTAGGTAGGTAGATAGATAGATACAGATAGGTAGGTAGGTAGATTGATAGAGACAGATAGGTAGGTAGGTAGATAGATAGATAGAGATAGGTAGGTAGGTAGAAAGATACAGATAGGTAGGTAGGTAGCTAGATAGATACAGATAGGTAGGTAGGTAGGTAGATAGATAGATACAGATAGGTAGGTAGGTAGATAGATAGATACAGATAGGTAGGTAGCTAGCTAGCTAGATAGATAGATAGATAGATAGATAGATAGATAGATAGATAGATAGATAGATAGATAGATAGATAGATAGATAGATATAGGTAGGTAGGTAGGTAGATAGATAGAGATTGGTAGGTAGGTAGGTAGGTAGGTAGGTAGGTAGAGATAGGTAGGTAGGTAGATAGATAGATAGAGATAGGTAGGTAGGTAGATAGATAGATACAGATATGTAGGTAGGTAGATAGATAGATAGAGATAGGTAAGTAGGTAGATTGATAGATACAGATAGGTAGGTAGGTAGATAGATAGATAGAGATAGATAGGTAGGTAGATTGATAGAGACAGATAGGTAGGTAGGTAGATAGATAGATAGAGATAGGTAGGTAGGTAGATAGATAGATACAGATAGGTAGGTAGGTAGGTAGGTAGATAGATAGATACAGATAGGTAGGTAGGTAGATTGATAGAGACAGATAGGTAGGTAGGTAGATAGATAGATAGATAGAGATAAGTAGGTTGGTATGTAGATAGATACAGATAGGTAGGTAGGTAGATAGATAGATACAGATAGGTAGGTAGGTAGGTAGGCAGATACAGCTAGGTAGGTAGGTAGATAGATAGATAGATACAGATAGGTAGGTAGGTAGATAGATAGATACAGATATGTAGGTAGGTAGATAGATAGATAGAGATAGGTAGGTAGGTAGGTAGGTAGATAGAGATATGTAGGTAGGTAGATAGATAGATAGATAGATAGATAGATAGATAGATAGATAGATAGATAGATAGATAGATAGATAGATAGATAGATAGATAGATAGATAGATAGATAGAGATAGGTAGGTAGGTAGGTAGATTGATAGATACAGATAGGTAGGTAGGTAGATTGATAGATACAGATAGGTAGGTAGGTAGATAGATATATAGAGAGACAGATAGGTAGGTAGATTGATAGAGACAGACAGGTAGATAGGTAGATAGATAGATAGAGATAGGTAGGTAGGTAGACTGATAGATACAGATAGGTAGGTAGGTAGATAGATAGATACAGATAGGTAGGTAGGTAGATAGATAGAGATAGGTAGGTAGGTAGATTGATAGATACAGATAGGTATGTAGGTAGATAGATAAATACAGATAGGTAGGTAGGTAGATAGATAGAGATAGGTAGGTAGGTAGATTGATAGATACAGATAGGTAGGTAGGTAGATAGATAGATACAGATAGGTAGGTAGGTAGATAGACAGATAGAGATAGGTAGGTAGGTAGATAGATAGATACAGATATGTAGGTAGGTAGATAGATAGATAGAGATAGGTAAGTAGGTAGATTGATAGATACAGATAGGTAGGTAGGTAGATAGATAGATAGAGATAGATAGGTAGGTAGATTGATAGAGACAGATAGGTAGGTAGGTAGATAGATAGATAGAGATAGGTAGGTAGGTAGATAGATAGATACAGATAGGTAGGTAGGTAGGTAGATAGATAGATACAGATAGGTAGGTAGGTAGATTGATAGAGACAGATAGGTAGGTAGGTAGATAGATAGATAGATAGAGATAAGTAGGTAGGTAGGTAGATAGATACAGATAGGTAGGTAGGTAGATAGATAGATACAGATAGGTAGGTAGGTAGGTAGGCAGATACAGCTAGGTAGGTAGGTAGATAGATAGATAGATACAGATAGGTAGGTAGGTAGATAGATAGATACAGATATGTAGGTAGGTAGGTAGATAGATAGAGATAGGTAGGTAGGTAGGTAGGTAGATAGAGATATGTAGGTAGGTAGATAGATAGATAGATAGATAGATAGATAGATAGATAGATAGATAGATAGATAGATAGATAGATAGATAGATAGATAGATAGATAGATAGAGATAGGTAGGTAGGTAGATTGATAGATAGAGATAGGTAGGTAGGTAGATTGATAGATACAAATAGGTAGGTAGGTAGATAGATAGATAGAGAGATAGATAGGTAGGTAGATTGATAGAGACAGACAGGTAGATAGGTAGATAGATAGATAGAGATAGGTAGGTAGGTAGATTGATAGATACAGATAGGTAGGTAGGTAGATAGATAGATACAGATAGGTAGGTAGGTAGATAGATAGAGATAGGTAGGTAGGTAGGTAGATTGATAGATACAGATAGGTATGTAGGTAGATAGATAAATACAGATAGGTAGGTAGGTAGATAGATAGAGATAGGTAGGTAGGTAGATTGATAGATACAGATAGGTAGGTAGGTAGATAGATAGATACAGATAGGTAGGTAGGTAGATAGACAGATAGAGATAGGTACGTAGGTAGATAGATAGATACAGATAGGTAGGTAGGTAGATTGATAGATACAGATAGGTAGGTAGGTAGATAGATAGATAGATAGATAGATAGATAGATAGATAGATAGATAGATAGATAGATAGATAGATACAGATAGGTAGGTAGGTAGATAGAGAGATACAGATAGGTAGGTAGGTAGATAGATAGAGATAGGTAGGTAGGTAGATTGATAGATACAGATAGGTATGTAGGTAGATAGATAAATACAGATAGGTAGGTAGGTAGATAGATAGAGATAGGTAGGTAGGTAGATTGATAGATACAGATAGGTAGGTAGGTAGATAGATAGATACAGATAGGTAGGTAGGTAGATAGATAGATAGAGATAGGTAGGTAGGTAGGTAGATAGATACAGATAGGTAGGTAGGTAGATAGATAGATACAGATAGGTAGGTAGGTAGGTAGGCAGATACAGCTAGGTAGGTAGGTAGATAGATAGATAGATACAGATAGGTAGGTAGGTAGATAGATAGATACAGATATGTAGGTAGGTAGATAGATAGAGATAGGTAGGTAGGTAGGTAGGTAGATAGAGATATGTAGGTAGGTAGGTAGGTAGATAGATAGATAGATAGATAGATAGATAGATAGATAGATAGATAGATAGATAGAAGATAGATAGATAGAGATAGGTAGGTAGGTTGATTGATAGATACAGATAGGTAGGTAGGTAGATTGATAGATACAGATAGGTAGGTAGGTAGATAGATAGATAGAGAGATAGATAGGTAGGTAGATTGATAGAGACAGACAGGTAGATAGGTAGATAGATAGATAGAGATAGGTAGGTAGGTAGATTGATAGATACAGATAGGTAGGTAGGTAGATAGATAAATACAGATAGGTAGGTAGGTAGATAGATAGAGATAGGTAGGTAGGTAGGTAGGTAGGCAGATACAGCTAGGTAGGTAGGTAGATAGATAGATAGATACAGATAGGTAGGTAGGTAGATAGATAGATACAGATATGTAGGTAGGTAGATAGATAGATAGAGATAGGTAGGTAGGTAGGTAGGTAGATAGATAGAGATAGGTAGGTAGGTAGGTAGGTAGAGATAGGTAGGTAGGTAGATAGATAGATAGAGATAGGTAGGTAGGTAGATTGATAGATACAGATAGGTAGGTAGGTAGATAGATAGATAGAGATAGATAGGTAGGTATATTGATAGAGACAGATAGGTAGGTAGGTAGATAGATAGATAGAGATAGGTAGGTAGGTAGATAGATACAGATAGGTAGGTAGGTAGGTAGATAGATAGATACAGATAGGTAGGTAGGTAGATTGATAGAGACAGATAGGTAGGTAGGTAGATAGATAGATAGAGATAGGTAGGTAGGTAGGTAGATAGATACAGATAGGTAGGTAGGTAGATAGATAGATACAGATAGGTAGGTAGGTAGGTAGGCAGATACAGCTAGGTAGGTAGGTAGATAGATAGATAGATACAGATAGGTAGGTAGGTAGATAGATAGATACAGATATGTAGGTAGGTAGATAGATAGATAGAGATAGGTAGGTAGGTAGGTAGGTAGATAGAGATATGTAGGTAGGTAGATAGATAGATATATAGATAGATAGATAGATAGATAGATAGATAGATAGATAGATAGATAGATAGATTTAGATAGAGATAGGTAGGTAGGTAGATTGATAGATACAGATAGGTAGGTAGGTAGATTGATAGATACAGATAGGTAGGTACGTAGATAGATAGATAGAGAGATAGATAGGTAGGTAGATTGATAGAGACAGACAGGTAGATAGGTAGATAGATAGATAGAGATAGGTAGGTAGGTAGATTGATAGATACAGATAGGTAGGTAGGTAGATAGATAGATACAGATAGGTAGGTAGGTAGATAGATAGAGATAGGTAGGTAGGTAGATTGATAGATACAGATAGGTATGTAGGTAGATAGATAAATACAGATAGGTAGGTAGGTAGATAGATAGAGATAGGTAGGTAGGTAGATTGATAGATACAGATAGGTAATTAGGTAGATAGATAGATAGAGATAGGTAGGTAGGTAGATTGATAGATACAGATAGGTAGGTAGGTAGATTGATAGATACAGCTAGGTAGGTAGGTAGTTAGATAGATAGATACAGATAGGTAGGTAGGTAGATAGATAGATACAGATATGTAGGTAGGTAGATAGATAGATAGAGATAGGTAGGTAGGTAGGTAGGTAGGTAGATAGAGATATGTAGGTAGGTAGGTAGATAGATAGATAGATAGATAGATAGATAGATAGATAGATAGATAGATAGATAGATAGATTTAGATAGAGATAGGTAGGTAGGTAGATTGATAGATACAGATAGGTAGGTAGGTAGATAGATAGATACAGATAGGTAGGTAGGTAGATAGATAGAGATAGGTAGGTAGGTAGATTGATAGATACAGATAGGTAATTAGGTAGATAGATAGATACAGATAGGTAGGTAGATAGATAGATAGAGATAGGTAGGTAGGTAGATTGATAGATACAGATAGGTAGGTAGGTAGATTGATAGATACAGATAGGTAGGTAGGTAGGTAGATAGATAGATACAGATAGGTAGGTAGGTAGATAGATAGAGATAGGTAGGTAGGTAGATAGATAGATAGAGATAGGTAGACAGGTAGATAGATAGATAGAGATAGGTAGGTAGGTAGATTGATAGGTACAGATAGGTAGGTAGGTAGATAGATAGATACAGATAGGTAGGTAGGTAGATTGATAGAGACAGATAGGTAGGTAGGTAGATAGATAGATAGAGATAGGTAGGTAGGTAGATAGATACAGATAGGTAGGTAGGTAGATAGATAGATACAGATAGGTAGGTAGGTAGGTAGGCAGATACAGCTAGGTAGGTAGGTAGATAGATAGATAGATACAGATAGGTAGGTAGGTAGATAGATAGATACAGATATGTAGGTAGGTAGATAGATAGATAGAGATAGGTAGGTAGGTAGGTAGGTAGATAGAGATATGTAGGTAGGTAGATAGATAGATAGATAGATAGATAGATAGATAGATAGATAGATAGATAGATAGATAGATAGATAGATAGATTTAGATAGAGATAGGTAGGTAGGTAGATTGATAGATACAGATAGGTAGGTAGGTAGATTGATAGATACAGATAGGTAGGTACGTAGATAGATAGATAGAGAGATAGATAGGTAGGTAGATTGATAGAGACAGACAGGTAGATAGGTAGATAGATAGATAGAGATAGGTAGGTAGGTAGATTGATAGATACAGATAGGTAGGTAGGTAGATAGATAGATACAGATAGGTAGGTAGGTAGATAGATAGAGATAGGTAGGTAGGTAGATTGATAGATACAGATAGGTATGTAGGTAGATAGATAAATACAGATAGGTAGGTAGGTAGATAGATAGAGATAGGTAGGTAGGTAGATTGATAGATACAGATAGGTAATTAGGTAGATAGATAGATAGAGATAGGTAGGTAGGTAGATTGATAGATACAGATAGGTAGGTAGGTAGATTGATAGATACAGCTAGGTAGGTAGGTAGTTAGATAGATAGATACAGATAGGTAGGTAGGTAGATAGATAGATACAGATATGTAGGTAGGTAGATAGATAGATAGAGATAGGTAGGTAGGTAGGTAGGTAGGTAGATAGAGATATGTAGGTAGGTAGGTAGGTAGATAGATAGATAGATAGATAGATAGATAGATAGATAGATAGATAGATAGATAGATTTAGATAGAGATAGGTAGGTAGGTAGATTGATAGATACAGATAGGTAGGTAGGTAGATAGATAGATACAGATAGGTAGGTAGGTAGATAGATAGAGATAGGTAGGTAGGTAGATTGATAGATACAGATAGGTAATTAGGTAGATAGATAGATACAGATAGGTAGGTAGATAGATAGATAGAGATAGGTAGGTAGGTAGATTGATAGATACAGATAGGTAGGTAGGTAGATTGATAGATACAGATAGGTAGGTAGGTAGGTAGATAGATAGATACAGATAGGTAGGTAGGTAGATAGATAGAGATAGGTAGGTAGGTAGATAGATAGATAGAGATAGGTAGACAGGTAGATAGATAGATAGAGATAGGTAGGTAGGTAGATTGATAGGTACAGATAGGTAGGTAGGTAGATAGATAGATACAGATAGGTAGGTAGGTAGATTGATAGAGACAGATAGGTAGGTAGGTAGATAGATAGATAGAGATAGGTAGGTAGGTAGATAGATACAGATAGGTAGGTAGGTAGCTAGATAGATACAGATAGGTAGGTAGGTAGATAGATAGATAGATACAGATAGGTAGGTAGGTAGATAGATAGATACAGATAGGTAGGTAGATAGATAGATAGAGATAGGTAGGTAGGTAGATAGATAGATACAGATATGTAGGTAGGTAGATAGATAGATAGAGATAGGTAGGTAGGTAGGTAGGTAGATAGATAGAGATAGGTAGGTAGGTAGGTAGGTAGAGATAGGTAGGTAGGTAGATAGATAGATACAGATAGGTAGGTAGGTAGATTGATAGAGACAGATAGGTAGGTAGGTAGATAGATAGATAGAGATAGGTAGGTAGGTAGATAGATACAGATAGGTAGGTAGGTAGCTAGATAGATACAGATAGGTAGGTAGGTAGATAGATAGATAGATACAGATAGGTAGGTAGGTAGATAGATAGATACAGATAGGTAGGTAGATAGATAGATAGAGATAGGTAGGTAGGTAGATAGATAGATACAGATATGTAGGTAGGTAGATAGATAGATAGAGATAGGTAGGTAGGTAGGTAGGTAGATAGATAGAGATAGGTAGGTAGGTAGGTAGGTAGAGATAGGTAGGTAGGTAGATAGATAGATAGAGATAGGTAGGTAGGTAGATTGATAGATACAGATAGGTAGGTAGGTAGATAGATAGATAGAGATAGATAGGTAGGTAGATTGATAGAGACAGATAGGTAGGTAGGTAGATAGATAGATAGAGATAGGTAGGTAGGTAGATAGATAGGTACAGATAGGTAGGTAGGTAGGTAGATAGATACAGATAGGTAGGTAGGTAGGTAGGCAGATACAGCTAGGTAGGTAGCTAGATAGATAGATAGAGATAGGTAGCTAGGTAGATAGATAGATACAGATATGTAGGTAGGTAGATAGATAGATAGAGATAGGTAGGTAGGTAGGTAGGTAGGTAGGTAGATAGATAGAGATAGGTAGGTAGGTAGGTAGGTAGAGATAGGTAGGTAGGTAGATAGATAGATAGAGATAGGTAGGTAGGTAGATTGATAGATACAGATAGGTAGGTAGGTAGATAGATAGATAGAGATAGATAGGTAGGTAGATTGATAGAGACAGATAGGTAGGTAGGTAGATAGATAGATAGAGATAGGTAGGTAGGTAGATAGATAGATACAGATAGGTAGGTAGGTAGGTAGGTAGATAGAGATATGTAGGTAGGTAGATAGATAGAGATAGGTAGGTAGGTAGATTGATAGATACAGATAGGTAGGTAGGTAGATTGATAGATACAGATAGGTAGGTAGGTAGATAGATAGATACAGATAGGTAGGTAGGTAGATAGATAGAGATAGGTAGGTAGGTAGATAGATATACAGACATAGGTAGGAAGGTATATTGATAGATACAGATAGGTAGGTAGGTAGATAGATAGATACAGATAGGTAGGTAGGTAGATAGATAGATAGAGATAGGTAGGTAGGTAGATAGATAGATAGAGATAGGTAGGTAGGTAGATTGATAGGTACAGATAGGTAGGTAGGTAGATAGACAGATACAGATAGGTAGGTAGGTAGATTGATAGAGACAGATAGGTAGGTAGGTACATAGATAGATAGAGATAGGTAGGTAGGTAGATAGATATAGATAGGTAGGTAGGTAGGTAGATAGATACAGATAGGTAGGTAGGTAGGTAGATAGATAGATAGATAGATAGATAGATAGATAGATAGATAGATAGATAGATAGATATAGGTAGGTAGGTAGGTAGGTAGGTAGGTAGGTAGGTAGGTAGATAGATAGAGATTGGTAGGTAGGTAGGTAGGTAGGTAGAGATAGGTAGGTAGGTAGATAGATAGATAGAGATAGGTAGGTAGGTAGATAGATAGATACAGATATGTAGGTAGGTAGATAGATAGATAGAGATAGGTAGGTAGGTAGGTAGATAGATAGAGATAGGTAGGTAGGTAGGTAGAGATAGGTAGGTAGGTAGATAGATAGATAGAGACAGGTAGGTAGGTAGATTGATAGATACAGATAGGTAGGTAGGTAGATAGATAGAGATAGATAGGTAGGTAGATTGATAGACACAGATAGGTAGATAGGTAGATAGATAGATAGAGATAGGTAGGTAGGTAGATAGATAGATACAGATAGGTAGGTAGGTAGGTAGATAGATAGATAGATACAGATAGGTAGGTAGGTAGGTAGATAGATAGATACAGATAGGTAGGTAGATAAGTAGATAGATAGAGATAGGTAGGTAGGTAGGTAGGTAGATAGAGATATGTAGGTAGGTAGATAGATAGATAGATAGATAGATAGATAGATAGATAGATAGATAGATAGATAGATAGATAGATAGATAGATAGATAGATAGAGATAGATAGGTAGGTAGATTGATAGATACAGATAGGTAGGTAGGTAGATTGATAGATACAGATAGGTAGGTAGGTAGATAGATACAGATAGGTAGGTAGGTAGATAGATAGAGATAGGTAGGTAGGTAGATAGATATACAGACATAGGTAGGAAGGTATATTGATAGATACAGATAGGTAGGTAGGTAGATAGATAGATACAGATAGGTAGATAGGTAGATAGATAGATAGAGATAGGTAGGTAGGTAGATAGATAGATAGAGATAGGTAGGTAGGTAGATAGATAGATAGAGATAGGTAGGTAGGTAGATTGATAGGTACAGATAGGTAGGTAGGTAGATAGACAGATACAGATAGGTAGGTAGGTAGATTGATAGAGACAGATAGGTAGGTAGGTACATAGATAGATAGAGATAGGTAGGTAGGTAGATAGATATAGATAGGTAGGTAGGTAGGTAGATAGATACAGATAGGTAGGTAGGTAGGTAGATAGATAGATAGATAGATAGATAGATAGATAGATAGATAGATAGATAGATAGATATAGGTAGGTAGGTAGGTAGGTAGGTAGGTAGGTAGATAGATAGAGATTGGTAGGTAGGTAGGTAGGTAGGTAGAGATAGGTAGGTAGGTAGATAGATAGATAGAGATAGGTAGGTAGGTAGATAGATAGATACAGATATGTAGGTAGGTAGATAGATAGATAGAGATAGGTAGGTAGGTAGGTAGATAGATAGAGATAGGTAGGTAGGTAGGTAGAGATAGGTAGGTAGGTAGATAGATAGATAGAGATAGGTAGGTAGGTAGATTGATAGATACAGATAGGTAGGTAGGTAGATAGATAGAGATAGATAGGTAGGTAGATTGATAGACACAGATAGGTAGATAGGTAGATAGATAGATAGAGATAGGTAGGTAGGTAGATAGATAGATACAGATAGGTAGGTAGGTAGGTAGATAGATAGATAGATACAGATAGGTAGGTAGGTAGGTAGATAGATAGATACAGATAGGTAGGTAGATAAGTAGATAGATAGAGATAGGTAGGTAGGTAGGTAGGTAGATAGAGATATGTAGGTAGGTAGATAGATAGATAGATAGATAGATAGATAGATAGATAGATAGATAGATAGATAGATAGATAGATAGATAGATAGATAGAGATAGATAGGTAGGTAGATTGATAGATACAGATAGGTAGGTAGGTAGATTGATAGATACAGATAGGTAGGTAGGTAGATAGATACAGATAGGTAGGTAGGTAGATAGATAGAGATAGGTAGGTAGGTAGATAGATATACAGACATAGGTAGGAAGGTATATTGATAGATACAGATAGGTAGGTAGGTAGATAGATAGATACAGATAGGTAGATAGGTAGATAGATAGATAGAGATAGGTAGGTAGGTAGATAGATAGATAGAGATAGGTAGGTAGGTAGATAGATAGATAGATAGAGATAGGTAGGTAGGTAGATTGATAGGTACAGATAGGTAGGTAGGTAGATAGACAGATACAGAGAGGTAGGTAGGTAGATTGATAGAGACAGATAGGTAGGTAGGTACATAGATAGATAGAGATATGTAGGTAGGTAGATAGATACAGATAGGTAGGTAGGTAGATAGATAGATACAGATAGGTAGGTAGGTAGGTAGATAGATAGATAGATAGATAGATAGATAGATAGATAGATAGATAGATAGATAGATAGATAGATATAGGTAGGTAGGTAGGTAGGTAGGTAGATAGATAGAGTTTGGTAGGTAGGTAGGTAGGTAGGTAGGTAGAGATAGGTAGGTAGGTAGATAGATAGATAGAGATAGGTAGGTAGGTAGATAGATAGATACAGATATGTAGGTAGGTAGATAGATAGATAGAGATAGGTAGGTAGGTAGGTAGGTAGATAGATAGAGATAGGTAGGTAGGTAGGTAGGTAGAGATAGGCAGGTAGGTAGATAGATAGATAGAGATAGGTAGGTAGGTAGATTGATAGATACAGATAGGTAGGTAGGTAGATAGATAGATAGATACAGATAGGTAGGTAGGTAGGTAGATAGATAGATACAGATAGGTAGGTAGGTAAGTAGATAGATAGAGATAGGTAGGTAAGTAGGTAGATAGATAGAGATAGGTAGGTATGTAGATAGATAGATAGAGATAGGTAGGTAGGTAGATAGATAGATACAGATAGGTAGGTAGGTAGATAGATAGATAGAGATAGGTAGGTAGGTAGATAGATAGATAGACATAGGTAGGTAGCTAGATTGATAGATACAGATAGGTAGGTAGGTAAATAGATACAGATAGGTAGGTAGATAGATAGATAGATAGATAGATAGATAGATAGATAGATAGATAGATAGATAGATAGATAGATAGAGATAGGTAGGTAGGTAGATAGATAGAGATAGGTAGGTAGGTAGATAGATAGATACAGATATGTAGGTATGTAGGTAGATAGATAGATACAGATAGGTAGGTAGGTAGATAGATAGATACAGATAGGTAGGTAGGTAGATAGATAGATACAGATAGGTAGGTAGGTAGATTGATAGATACAGATAGGTAGGTAGGTAGGTAGATAGACAGAGAGAGGTAGGTAGGTAGGTAGATAGATAGAGATAGGTAGGTAGGTAGTTTGATAGATACAGATAGGTAGGTAGGTAAGTAGATAGATAGAGATAGGTAGGTAAGTAGGTAGATAGATAGAGATAGGTAGGTATGTAGATAGATAGATAGATAGAGATAGGTAGGTAGGTAGATTGATACATACAGATAGGTAGGTAGGTAGATAGATAGATAGAGATAGGTAGGTAGGTAGATAGATAAATACAGATAGGTAGGTAGGTAGGTAGATAGATAGAGATAGGTAGGTAGGTAGATAGATAGACATAGGTAGGTAGGTAGGTAGATTGATAGATACAGATAGGTAGGTAGGTAGATAGATAGATACAGATAGGTAGGTAGGTAGATAGATAGATACAGATAGGTAGGTTGGTAGATAGATAGATAGATAGAGATAGGTAGGTAGGTAGGTAGGTAGGTAGGTAGAGATAGGTAGGTCGGTAGATAGATAGATAGAGATAGGTAGGTAGGTAG
>JAKSXO010000096.1:160000-282500 GCA_024509115.1 Crotalus helleri
ACATATAGGTAGGTAGGTAGATAGATAAATACAGATAGGTAGGTAGATAGATAGATAGATAGATAGATAGATAGATAGATAGATAGATAGATAGATAGATAGACAGATAGAGATAGGTAGGTAGGTAGATTGATAGATAGAGATAGGTAGGTAGGTAGATAGATAGATACAGATAGGTAGGTAGGTAGATTGATAGAGACAGATAGGTAGGTAGGTAGGTAGATAGATAGAGATAGGTAGGTAGGTAGGTAGATAGATACAGATAGGTAGGTAGGTAGGTAGATAGATACAGATAGGTAGGTATGTAGGTAGGTAGATAGATACAGCTAGGTAGGTAGGTAGTTAGATAGATAGATACAGATAGGTAGGTAGGTAGATAGATAAATAGAGATAGGTAGGTAGGTAGGTAGGTAGGTAGGTAGATAGAGATATGTAGGTAGGTAGGTAGGTAGATAGATAGATAGATAGATAGATAGATAGATAGATAGATAGATAGATAGATAGATAGATAGAGATAGGTAGGTAGGTAGATTGATAGATACAGATAGGTAGGTAGATTGATAGATACAGATAGGTAGGTAGGTAGGTAGATAGATAGATACAGATAGGTAGATAGGTAGATAGATAGAGATACGTAGGTAGGTAGATAGATATACAGACATAGGTAGGAAGGTATATTGATAGATACAGATAGGTAGGTAGGTAGATAGATAGATACAGATAGGTAGGTAGGTAGATAGATAGATAGAGATAGGTAGGTAGGTAGATAGATAAATACAGATAGGTAGGTAGGTAGGTAGATAGATAGAGATAGGTAGGTAGGTAGATAGATAGATAGAGATAGGTAGGTAGGTAGGTAGATAGATAGATAGAGATAGGTAGGTAGGTAGGTAGGTAGATTGATAGGTACAGATAGGTAGGTAGGTAGATAGATAGATACAGATAGGTTGGTAGGTAGATTGATAGAGACAGATAGGTAGGTAGGTAGATAGATAGATAGAGATAGGTAGGTAGGTAGATAGATACAGATAGGTAGGTAGGTAGGTAGATAGATACAGATAGGTAGGTAGGTAGGTAGATAGATAGATACAGATAGGTAGGTAGGTAGATAGATAGATACAGATAGGTAGGTAGATAGATAGATAGATAGATAGATAGATAGATAGATAGATAGATAGATAGATAGATAGATAGATAGATAGAGGTAGGTAGGTAGGTAGGTAGGTAGGTAGGTAGGTAGGTAGGTAGGTAGATAGAGATTGGTAGGTAGGTAGGTAGGTACGTAGAGATAGGTAGGTAGGTAGATAGATAGAGATAGGTAGGTAGGTAGATTGATAGATACAGATAGGTAGGTAGGTAGATAGATAGATAGAGATAGATAGTTAGGTAGATTGATAGAGACAGATAGGTAGGTAGGTAGATAGATAGAAATAGGTAGGTAGGTAGATAGATAGATACAAATAGGTAGGTATGTAGGTAGATAGATAGATACAGATAGGTAGGTAGGTAGGTAGATAGATAGAGATAGGTAGGTAGGTAGATTGATAGATACAGATAGGTAGGTAGGTAGATAGATAGATACAGATAGGTAGGTAGGTAGATAGACAGATAGAGATAGGTACGTAGGTAGATAGATAGATACAGATAGGTAGGTAGGTAGATTGATAGATACAGATAGGTAGGTAGGTAGATAGATAGATAGAGATAGATAGGTAGGTAGATAGATAGATACAGATAGGTAGGTAGGTATATTGATAGATACAGATAGGTAGGTAGGTAGATAGATAGAGATAGATAGGTAGGTAGATAGATAGATACAGATATGTAGGTAGGTAGATTGATAGATACAGATAGGTAGGTAGGTAGATAGATAGATAGAGATAGATAGGTAGGTAGATTGATAGATACAGATAGGTAGGTAGGTAGATAGATAGATACAGATAGGTAGGTAGGTAGATAGATAGATAGAGATAGATAGGTAGGTAGGTAGATAGATAGAGATAGGTAGGTAGGTAGATAGGTAGATAGATAGAGATAGGTAGGTAGGTAGTTTGATAGATACAGATAGGTAGGTAGGTAGATAGATACAGATAGGTAGGTAGGTAGATAGATAGATAGAGATAGGTAGGTAGGTAGATAGATAGATAGACATAGGTAGGTAGGTAGATTGATAGATACAGATAGGTAGGTAGGTAGATAGATAGATACAGATAGGTAGGTAGGTAGATAGATAGAGATAGGTAGGTAGGAAGATAGATAAATACAGATAGGTAGGTAGGTAGGTAGATAGATAGAGATAGGTATGTAGGTAGATAGATAGAGATAGGTAGGTAGGTAGGTAGATATACAGACATAGGTAGGAAGCTATATTGATAGATACAAATAGGTAGGTAGGTAGATAGATAGATACAGATAGGTAGGTAGGTAGATAGATAGATAGAGATAGGTAGGTAGGTAGATAGATAAATACAGATAGGTAGGTAGGTAGGTAGATAGATAGAGATAGGTAGGTAGGTAGATCGATAGATAGAGATAGGTAGGTAGGTAGATAGATAGATAGAGATAGGTAGGTAGGTAGATTGATAGCTACAGATAGGTAGGTAGGTAGATTGATAGAGACAGATAGGTAGGTAGGTAGATAGATAGATAGAGATAGGTAGGTAGGTAGATAGATACAGATAGGTAGGTAGGTAGGTAGATAGATACAGATAGGTGGGTAGGTAGGTAGATAGATAGATACAGATAGGTAGGTAGGTAGATAGATAGATATAGATAGGTAGGTAGGTAGGTAGATAGATAGATAGATAGATAGATAGATAGATAGATAGATAGATAGATAGATAGATAGATAGATAGATAGATAGATAGATAGATAGATAGATATAGGTAGGTAGGTAGGTAGGTAGGTAGATAGAGATTGGTAGGTAGGTAGGTAGGTAGAGATAGGTAGGTAGGTAGATAGATAGAGATAGGTAGGTAGGTAGATTGATATTTACAGATAGGTAGGTAGGTAGATAGATAGATAGAGATAGATAGGTAGGTAGATTGATAGAGACAGATAGGTAGGTAGGTAGATAGATAGAGATAGGTAAGTAGGTAGATAGATAGATACAAATAGGTAGGTATGTAGGTAGATAGATAGATACAGATAGGTAGGTAGGTAGGTAGATAGATAGATACAGATAGGTAGGTAGGTAGATAGATAGATAGATAGAGATAGGTAGGTAGGTAGATTCATAGATACAGATAGGTAGGTAGGTAGATAGATAGATACAGATAGGTAGGTAGATAGATAGACAGATAGAGATAGGTACGTAGGTAGATAGATAGATACAGATAGGTAGGTAGGTAGATTGATAGATACAGATAGGTAGGTAGGTAGATAGATAGATAGAGATAGACAGGTAGGTAGATAGATAGATACAGATAGGTAGGTAGGTAGGTAGGTAGATAAACAGAGAGAGGTAGGTAGGTAGGTAGATAGATAGAGATAGGTAGGTAGGTAGATAGATAGATAGAGATAGGTAGGTAGGTAGTTTGATAGATACAGATAGGTAGGTAGGTAGATAGATAGATAGAGATAGATAGGTAGGTAGATTGATAGAGACAGATAGGTAGGTAGGTAGATAGATAGAGATAGGTAGGTAGGTAGATAGATAGATACAAATAGGTAGGTATGTAGGTAGATAGATAGATACAGATAGGTAGGTAGGTAGGTAGATAGATAGAGATAGGTAGGTAGGTAGATTGATAGATACAGATAGGTAGGTAGGTAGATAGATAGATACAGATAGGTAGGTAGGTAGATAGACAGATAGAGATAGGTACGTAGGTAGATAGATAGATACAGATAGGTAGGTAGGTAGATTGATAGATACAGATAGGTAGGTAGGTAGATAGATAGATAGAGATAGATAGGTAGGTAGATAGATAGATACAGATAGGTAGGTAGGTATATTGATAGATACAGATAGGTAGGTAGGTAGATAGATAGAGATAGATAGGTAGGTAGATAGATAGATACAGATATGTAGGTAGGTAGATTGATAGATACAGATAGGTAGGTAGGTAGATAGATAGATAGAGATAGATAGGTAGGTAGATTGATAGAGACAGATAGGTAGGTAGGTAGATAGATAGATACAGATAGGTAGATAGGTAGATAGATAGATAGAGATAGATAGGTAGGTAGGTAGATAGATAGAGATAGGTAGGTAGGTAGATAGGTAGATAGATAGAGATAGGTAGGTAGGTAGTTTGATAGATACAGATAGGTAGGTAGGTAGATAGATACAGATAGGTAGGTAGGTAGATAGATAGATAGAGATAGGTAGGTAGGTAGATAGATAGATAGACATAGGTAGGTAGGTAGATTGATAGATACAGATAGGTAGGTAGGTAGATAGATAGATACAGATAGGTAGGTAGGTAGATAGATAGAGATAGGTAGGTAGGAAGATAGATAAATACAGATAGGTAGGTAGGTAGGTAGATAGATAGAGATAGGTATGTAGGTAGATAGATAGAGATAGGTAGGTAGGTAGGTAGATATACAGACATAGGTAGGAAGCTATATTGATAGATACAGATAGGTAGGTAGGTAGATAGATAGATACAGATAGGTAGGTAGGTAGATAGATAGATAGAGATAGGTAGGTAGGTAGATAGATAAATACAGATAGGTAGGTAGGTAGGTAGATAGATAGAGATAGGTAGGTAGGTAGATAGATAGATAGAGATAGGTAGGTAGGTAGATAGATAGATAGAGATAGGTAGGTAGGTAGATTGATAGCTACAGATAGGTAGGTAGGTAGATTGATAGAGACAGATAGGTAGGTAGGTAGATAGATAGATAGAGATAGGTAGGTAGGTAGATAGATACAGATAGGTAGGTAGGTAGGTAGATAGATACAGATAGGTGGGTAGGTAGGTAGATAGATAGATACAGATAGGTAGGTAGGTAGATAGATAGATACAGATAGGTAGGTAGGTAGGTAGATAGATAGATAGATAGATAGATAGATAGATAGATAGATAGATAGATAGATAGATAGATAGATAGATAGATAGATAGATAGATATAGGTAGGTAGGTAGATAGATAGAGATTGGTAGGTAGGTAGGTAGGTAGAGATAGGTAGGTAGGTAGATAGATAGAGATAGGTAGGTAGGTAGATTGATATTTACAGATAGGTAGGTAGGTAGATAGATAGATAGAGATAGATAGGTAGGTAGATTGATAGAGACAGATAGGTAGGTAGGTAGATAGATAGAGATAGGTAGGTAGGTAGATAGATAGATACAAATAGGTAGGTATGTAGGTAGATAGATAGATACAGATAGGTAGGTAGGTAGGTAGATAGATAGATACAGATAGGTAGGTAGGTAGATAGATAGATAGATAGAGATAGGTAGGTAGGTAGATTCATAGATACAGATAGGTAGGTAGGTAGATAGATAGATACAGATAGGTAGGTAGGTAGATAGACAGATAGAGATAGGTACGTAGGTAGATAGATAGATACAGATAGGTAGGTAGGTAGATTGATAGATACAGATAGGTAGGTAGGTAGATAGATAGATAGAGATAGATAGGTAGGTAGATAGATAGATACAGATAGGTAGGTAGGTAGGTAGGTAGATAAACAGAGAGAGGTAGGTAGGTAGGTAGATAGAGATAGGTAGGTAGGTAGATAGATAGATAGAGATAGGTAGGTAGGTAGTTTGATAGATACAGATAGGTAGGTAGGTAGATAGATAGATACAGATAGGTAGGTAGGTAAGTAGATAGATAGAGATAGGTAGGTAAGTAGGTAGATAGATAGAGATAGGTAGGTATGTAGATA
Organism: Crotalus helleri; assembly: GCA_024509115.1. NCBI lineage: Eukaryota > Metazoa > Chordata > Lepidosauria > Squamata > Viperidae > Crotalus > Crotalus helleri. The sequence continues at coordinate 165,846 of JAKSXO010000096.1, forward strand.
GATCGATAGAGATAGGTAGGTAGGTAGATTGATAGATACAGATAGGTAGGTAGGTAGATAGATAGATAGAGATAGGTAGGTAGGTAGATAGATAAATACAGATAGGTAGGTAGGTAGGTAGATAGATAGAGATAGGTAGGTAGGTAGATAGATAGACATAGGTAGGTAGGTAGGTAGATTGATAGATACAGATAGGTAGGTATGTAGGTAGATAGATACAGATAGGTAGGTAGGTAGATAGATAGATACAGATAGGTAGGTAGGTAGATAGACAGATAGAGATAGGTACGTAGGTAGATAGATAGATACAGATAGGTATGTAGGTAGATAGATAGATACAGATATGTAGGTAGGTAGATAGATAGATAGAGATAGGTAGGTAGGTAGATAGATAGAGATAGGTAGGTAGGTAGGTAGGTAGGTAGGTAGAGATAGGTAGGTAGGTAGATAGATAGATAGAGATAGGTAGGTAGGTAGATTGATAGATACAGATAGGTAGGTAGATAGATAGATAGATAGAGATAGATAGGTAGGTAGATTGATAGAGACAGATAGGTAGGTAGGTAGATAGATAGAGATAGGTAGGTAGGTAGATAGATAGATACAAATAGGTAGGTATGTAGGTAGATAGATAGATACAGATAGGTAGGTAGGTAGGTAGGTAGATAGATACAGATAGGTAGGTAGGTAGATAGATAGATAGATAGATAGAGATAGGTAGGTAGGTAGATTCATAGATACAGATAGGTAGATAGGTAGATAGATAGATACAGATAGGTAGGTAGGTAGATAGACAGATAGAGATAGGTACGTAGGTAGATAGATAGATACAGATAGGTAGGTAGGTAGATTGATAGATACAGATAGGTAGGTAGGTAGATAGATCGATAGAGATAGATAGGTAGGTAGATAGATAGATACAGATAGGTAGGTAGGTAGGTAGGTAGATAAACAGAGAGAGGTAGGTAGGTAGGTAGATAGATAGAGATAGGTAGGTAGGTAGATAGATAGATAGAGATAGGTAGGTAGGTAGATTGATAGATACAGATAGGTAGGTAGGTAGGTAGATAGATAGAGATAGGTAGGTAGGTAGATAGATAGACATAGGTAGGTAGGTAGGTAGATTGATAGATACAGATAGGTAGGTATGTAGGTAGATAGATACAGATAGGTAGGTAGGTAGATAGATAGATACAGATAGGTAGGTAGGTAGATAGACAGATAGAGATAGGTACGTAGGTAGATAGATAGATACAGATAGGTAGGTAGGTAGATTGATAGATACAGATAGGTAGGTAGGTAGATAGATAGATAGATAGATAGATAGATAGAGATAGGTAGGTAGGTAGATAGATAGATACAAATAGGTAGGTAGGTAGATAGATAGATACAGATATGTAGGTAGGTAGATAGATAGATAGAGATAGGTAGGTAGGTAGGTAGATAGATAGAGATAGGTAGGTAGGTAGGTAGGTAGGTAGGTAGGTAGAGATAGGTAGGTAGGTAGATAGATAGATAGAGATAGGTAGGTAGGTAGATTGATAGATACAGATAGGTAGGTAGATAGATAGATAGATAGATAGATAGATAGATAGATAGATAGATAGATAGATAGATAGATAGATAGATAGATAGATAGATAGATAGATAGATAGATAGATAGAGATAGATAGGTAGGTAGATTGATAGAGACAGATAGGTAGGTAGGTAGATAGATAGATAGATAGATAGATAGATAGATAGATAGATAGATAGATAGATAGATAGATAGATAGATAGATAGATAGATAGATAGATAGATAGATAGATAGAGATAGGTAGGTAGGTAGATTGATAGATACAGATAGGTAGGTAGGTAAGTAGATAGATAGAGATAGGTAGGTAAGTAGGTAGATAGATACAGATAGGTAGGTATGTAGATAGATAGATAGAGATAGGTAGGTAGGTAGATTTATAGATACAGATAGGTAGGTAGGTAGATAGATAGATAGAGAGATAGATAGGTAGGTAGATTGATAGAGACAGATAGGTAGGTAGGTAGATAGATAGACATAGGTAGGTAGGTAGATTGATAGATACAGATAGGTAGGTAGGTAGGTAGATAGATAGATGCAGATAGGTAGGTAGGTAGATAGACAGAGATAGGTAGGTAGGTAGATTGATAGATACAGATAGGTCTGTAGGTAGATAGATAGATACAGATAGGTAGGTAGGTAGATAGATAGATAGAGATAGGTAGGTAGGTAGATAGATAAATACAGATAGGTAGGTAGGTAGATTTATAGATACAGATAGGTAGGTAGGTAGATAGATAGATAGAGAGATAGATAGGTAGGTAGATTGATAGAGACAGATAGGTAGGTAGGTAGATAGATAGACATAGGTAGGTAGGTAGATTGATAGATACAGATAGGTAGGTAGGTAGGTAGATAGATAGATGCAGATAGGTAGGTAGGTAGATAGACAGAGATAGGTAGGTAGGTAGATTGATAGATACAGATAGGTCTGTAGGTAGATAGATAAATACAGATAGGTAGGTAGGTAGATAGATAGATAGAGATAGGTAGGTAGGTAGATTGATAGATACAGATAGGTAGGTAGGTAGATAGATAGATACAGATAGGTAGGTAGGTAGATAGACAGATAGAGATAGGTACGTAGGTAGATAGATAGACATAGGTAGGTAGGTAGGTAGATTGATAGATACAGATAGGTAGGTATGTAGGTAGATAGATACAGATAGGTAGGTAGGTAGATAGATAGATACAGATAGGTAGGTAGGTAGATAGACAGATAGAGATAGGTACGTAGGTAGATAGATAGATACAGATAGGTAGGTAGGTAGATTGATAGATACAGATAGGTAGGTAGGTAGATAGATAGATAGATAGATAGATAGATAGATAGATAGATAGATAGATAGATAGAGATAGGTAGGTAGGTAGATAGATAGATACAAATAGGTAGGTAGGTAGATAGATAGATACAGATATGTAGGTAGGTAGATAGATAGATAGAGATAGGTAGGTAGGTAGATAGATAGAGATAGGTAGGTAGGTAGGTTGGTAGGTAGGTAGGTAGGTAGGTAGGTAGAGATAGGTAGGTAGGTAGATAGATAGATAGAGATAGGTAGGTAGGTAGATTGATAGATACAGATAGGTAGGTAGATAGATAGATAGATAGATAGAGATAGATAGGTAGGTAGATTGATAGAGACAGATAGGTAGGTAGGTAGATAGATAGAGATAGGTAGGTAGGTAGATAGATAGATACAAATAGGTAGGTATGTAGGTAGATAGATAGATACGGATAGGTAGGTAGGTAGGTAGATAGATAGATACAGATAGGTAGGTAGGTAGATAGATAGATAGATAGAGATAGGTAGGTAGGTAGATTCATAGATACAGATAGGTAGATAGGTAGATAGATAGATACAGATAGGTAGGTAGGTAGATAGACAGATAGAGATAGGTACGTAGGTAGATAGATAGATACAGATAGGTAGGTAGGTAGATTGATAGATACAGATAGGTAGGTAGGTAGATAGATCGATAGAGATAGATAGGTAGGTAGATAGATAGATACAGATAGGTAGGTAGGTAGGTAGGTAGATAAACAGAGAGAGGTAGGTAGGTAGGTAGATAGATAGAGATAGGTAGGTAGGTAGATAGATAGATAGAGATAGGTAGGTAGGTAGTTTGATAGATACAGATAGGTAGGTAGGTAGATAGATAGATACAGATAGGTAGGTAGGTAAGTAGATAGATAGAGATAGGTAGGTAAGTAGGTAGATAGATAGAGATAGGTAGGTATGTAGATAGATAGATAGAGATAGGTAGGTAGGTAGATTGATAGATACAGATAGGTAGGTAGGTAGGTAGATAGATAGAGATAGGTAGGTAGGTAGATAGATAGACATAGGTAGGTAGGTAGGTAGATTGATAGATACAGATAGGTAGGTATGTAGGTAGATAGATACAGATAGGTAGGTAGGTAGATAGATAGATACAGATAGGTAGGTAGGTAGATAGACAGATAGAGATAGGTACGTAGGTAGATAGATAGATACAGATAGGTAGGTAGGTAGATTGATAGATACAGATAGGTAGGTAGGTAGATAGATAGATAGATAGATAGAGATAGGTAGGTAGGTAGATAGATAGATACAAATAGGTAGGTAGGTAGATAGATAGATACAGATATGTAGGTAGGTAGATAGATAGATAGAGATAGGTAGGTAGGTAGGTAGATAGATAGAGATAGGTAGGTAGGTAGGTAGGTAGGTAGAGATAGGTAGGTAGGTAGATAGATAGATAGAGATAGGTAGGTAAGTAGGTAGATAGATACAGATAGGTAGGTATGTAGATAGATAGATAGAGATAGGTAGGTAGGTAGATTGATAGATACAGATAGGTAGATAGGTAGATAGATAGATACAGATAGGTAGGTAGGTAGATAGATAGATAGAGATAGGTAGGTAGGTAGATAGATAAATACAGATAGGTAGGTAGGTAGATTGATAGATACAGATAGGTCTGTAGGTAGATAGATAAATACAGATAGGTAGGTAGGTAGATAGATAGATAGAGATAGGTAGGTAGGTAGATTGATAGATACAGATAGGTAGGTAGGTAGATAGATAGATACAGATAGGTAGGTAGGTAGATAGACAGATAGAGATAGGTACGTAGGTAGATAGATAGACATAGGTAGGTAGGTAGGTAGATTGATAGATACAGATAGGTAGGTATGTAGGTAGATAGATACAGATAGGTAGGTAGGTAGATAGATAGATACAGATAGGTAGGTAGGTAGATAGACAGATAGAGATAGGTACGTAGGTAGATAGATAGATACAGATAGGTAGGTAGGTAGATTGATAGATACAGATAGGTAGGTAGGTAGATAGATAGATAGATAGATAGATAGAGATAGGTAGGTAGGTAGATAGATAGATACAAATAGGTAGGTAGGTAGATAGATAGATACAGATATGTAGGTAGGTAGATAGATAGATAGAGATAGGTAGGTAGGTAGATAGATAGAGATAGGTAGGTAGGTAGGTTGGTAGGTAGGTAGGTAGGTAGGTAGGTAGAGATAGGTAGGTAGGTAGATAGATAGATAGAGATAGGTAGGTAGGTAGATTGATAGATACAGATAGGTAGGTAGGTAGATAGATAGATAGATAGATAGATAGATAGATAGATAGATAGATAGATAGATAGATAGATAGATAGATAGATAGAGATAGATAGGTAGGTAGATTGATAGAGACAGATAGGTAGGTAGGTAGATAGATAGATAGATAGATAGATAGATAGATAGATAGATAGATAGATAGATAGATAGATAGATAGATAGATAGATAGATAGATAGATAGAGATAGATAGGTAGGTAGATTGATAGAGACAGATAGGTAGGTAGGTAGATAGATAGATAGATAGATAGATAGATAGATAGATAGATAGATAGATAGATAGATAGATAGATAGATAGATAGATAGATAGATAGATAGATAGAGATAGGTAGGTAGGTAGATTGATAGATACAGATAGGTAGGTAGGTAAGTAGATAGATAGAGATAGGTAGGTAAGTAGGTAGATAGATACAGATAGGTAGGTATGTAGATAGATAGATAGAGATAGGTAGGTAGGTAGATTGATAGATACAGATAGGTAGATAGGTAGATAGATAGATACAGATAGGTAGGTAGGTAGATAGATAGATAGAGATAGGTAGGTAGGTAGATAGATAAATACAGATAGGTAGGTAGGTAGATTGATAGATACAGATAGGTAGGTAGGTAGATAGATAGAGAGATAGATAGGTAGGTAGATTGATAGAGACAGATAGGTAGGTAGGTAGATAGATAGAGATAGGTAGGTAGGTAGATTGATAGATACAGATAGGTAGGTAGGTAGGTAGATAGATGCAGATAGGTAGGTAGGTAGATAGACAGAGATAGGTAGGTAGGTAGATTGATAGATACAGATAGGTCTGTAGGTAGATAGATAAATACAGATAGGTAGGTAGGTAGATAGATAGATAGAGATAGGTAGGTAGGTAGATTGATAGATACAGATAGGTAGGTAGGTAGATAGATAGATACAGATAGGTAGGTAGGTAGATAGACAGATAGAGATAGGTACGTAGGTAGATAGATAGATACAGATAGGTAGGTAGGTAGATTGATAGATACAGATAGGTAGGTAGGTAGATAGATAGATACAGATAGGTAGGTAGGTAGATAGACAGATAGAGATAGGTACGTAGGTAGATAGATAGATACAGATAGGTAGGTAGGTAGATTGATAGATACAGATAGGTAGGTAGGTAGGTAGATAGATAGATACAAATAGGTAGGTAGGTAGATAGATAGATACAGATATGTAGGTAGGTAGATAGATAGATAGAGATAGGTAGGTAGGTAGGTAGGTAGATAGATAGAGATAGGTAGGTAGGTAGGTAGGTAGGTAGAGATAGGTAGGTAGGTAGATAGATAGATAGAGATAGGTAGGTAGGTAGATTGATAGATACAGATAGGTAGGTAGATAGATAGATAGATAGATAGATAGATAGATAGATAGATAGATAGATAGATAGATAGATAGATAGATAGATAGATAGATAGATAGATAGATAGAGATAGGTAGGTAGATTGATAGAGACAGATAGGTAGGTAGGTAGATAGATAGATAGATAGATAGATAGATAGATAGATAGATAGATAGATAGATAGATAGATAGATAGATAGATAGATAGATAGATAGAGATAGGTAGGTAGGTAGATAGATAGAGATAGGTAGGTAGGTAGATTGATAGATACAGATAGGTAGGTAGGTAAGTAGATAGATAGAGATAGGTAGGTAAGTAGGTAGATAGATACAGATAGGTAGGTATGTAGATAGATAGATAGAGATAGGTAGGTAGGTAGATTGATAGATACAGATAGGTAGGTAGGTAGATAGATAGATACAGATAGGTAGGAAGGTAGATAGATAGATAGAGATAGGTAGGTAGGTAGATAGATAGATAGACATAGGTAGGTAGCTAGATTGATAGATACAGATAGGTAGGTAGGTAGATAGATACAGATAGGTAGGTAGGTAGATAGATAGATAGAGATAGGTAGGTAGGTAGATTGATAGATACAGATAGGTAGGTAGGTAGGTAGATAGATAGAGATAGGTAGGTAGGTAGACAGATAGATAGATAGATAGATAGATAGATAGATAGATAGATAGATAGATAGATAGATAGAGATAGATAGGTAGGTAGATTGATAGAGACAGATAGGTAGGTAGGTAGATAGATAGATAGATAGATAGATAGATAGATAGATAGATAGATAGATAGATAGATAGATAGGTAGATACATAGATAGAGATAGGTAGGTAGGTAGATAGATAGAGATAGGTAGGTAGGTAGATTGATAGATACAGATAGGTAGGTAGGTAAGTAGATAGATAGAGATAGGTAGGTAAGTAGGTAGATAGATACAGATAGGTAGGTATGTAGATAGATAGATAGAGATAGGTAGGTAGGTAGATTGATAGATACAGATAGGTAGGTAGGTAGATAGATAGATACAGATAGGTAGGTAGGTAGACAGATAGATAGAGATAGGTAGGTAGGTAGATAGATAGATAGACATAGGTAGGTAGCTAGATTGATAGATACAGATAGGTAGGTAGGTAGATAGATACAGATAGGTAGGTAGGTAGATAGATAGATAGAGATAGGTAGGTAGGTAGATAGATAGATAAATACCGATAGGTAGGTAGGTAGGTAGATAGATAGACATAGGTAGGTAGGTAGGTAGATTGATAGATACAGATAGGTAGGTAGGTAGATACATAGATACAGATAGGTAGGTAGGTAGATAGATAGAGATAGGTAGGTAGGTAGATTGATAGATACAGATAGGTAGGTAGGTAGGTAGGTAGGTAGGTAGATAGATAGATAGAGATAGGTAGGTAGGTAGGTAGATAGATAGAGATAGGTAGGTAGGTAGATAGATAGAGATAGGTAGGTAGGTAGTTTGATAGATATAGATAGGTAGGTAGGTAGATAGATAGATAGATACAGATAGGTAGGTAGGTAGATAGATAGATAGATAGAGATAGGTAGGTAGGTAGATAGATAGACATAGGTAGGTAGGTAGATTGATAGATACAGATAGGTAGGTAGGTAGATAGATAGATACAGGTAGGTAGGTAGGTAGATAGATAGAGATGGGTAGGTAGGAAGATAGATAAATACAGATAGGTAGGTAGCTAGCTAGATAGATAGAGATAGGTAGGTAGGTAGATAGATAGAGATAGGTAGGTAGGTAGATTGATAGATACAGATAGGTAGGTAGGTAAGTAGATAGATAGAGATAGGTAGGTAAGTAGGTAGATAGATACAGATAGGTAGGTATGTAGATAGATAGATAGAGATAGGTAGGTAGGTAGATTGATAGGTACAGATAGGTAGGTAGGTAGATAGATAGATACAGATAGGTTGGTAGGTAGATTGATAGAGACAGATAGGTAGGTAGGTAGATAGATAGATAGAGATAGGTAGGTAGGTAGATAGATACAGATAGGTAGGTAGGTAGGTAGATAGATACAGATAGGTAGGTAGGTAGGTAGATAGATAGATACAGATAGGTAGGTAGGTAGATAGATAGATACAGATAGGTAGGTAGGTAGATAGATAGATAGATAGATAGATAGATAGATAGATAGATAGATAGATAGATAGATAGATAGATAGATAGATAGATAGATAGAGGTAGGTAGGTAGGTATGTAGGTAGGTAGGTAGGCAGGTAGGTAGGTAGATAGATAGAGATTGGTAGGTAGGTAGGTAGGTACGTAGAGATAGGTAGGTAGGTAGATAGATAGATAGAGATAGGTAGGTAGGTAGATTGATAGATACAGATAGGTAGGTAGGTAGATAGATAGATAGAGATAGATAGGTAGGTAGATTGATAGAGACAGATAGGTAGGTAGGTAGATAGATAGAGATAGGTAGGTAGGTAGATAGATAGATACAAATAGGTAGGTATGTAGGTAGATAGATAGATACAGATAGGTAGGTAGGTAGGTAGATAGATAGAGATAGGTAGGTAGGTAGATTGATAGATACAGATAGGTAGGTAGGTAGATAGATAGATACAGATAGGTAGGTAGGTAGATAGACAGATAGAGATAGGTACGTAGGTAGATAGATAGATACAGATAGGTAGGTAGGTAGATTGATAGATACAGATAGGTAGGTAGGTAGATAGATAGATAGAGATAGATAGGTAGGTAGATAGATAGATACAGATATGTAGGTAGGTAGATTGATAGATACAGATAGGTAGGTAGGTAGATAGATAGATAGAGATAGATAGGTAGGTAGATTGATAGAGACAGATAGGTAGGTAGGTAGATAGATAGATACAGATAGGTAGGTAGGTAGATAGATAGATAGAGATAGATAGGTAGGTAGGTAGATAGATAGAGATAGGTAGGTAGGTAGATAGGTAGATAGATAGAGATAGGTAGGTAGGTAGTTTGATAGATACAGATAGGTAGGTAGGTAGATAGATACAGATAGGTAGGTAGGTAGATAGATAGAGATAGGTAGGTAGGTAGATAGATAGATAGACATAGGTAGGTAGGTAGATTGATAGATACAGATAGGTAGGTAGGTAGATAGATAGATACAGATAGGTAGGTAGGTAGATAGATAGAGATAGGTAGGTAGGAAGATAGATAAATACAGATAGGTAGGTAGGTAGGTAGATAGATAGAGATACGTAGGTAGGTAGATAGATAGAGATAGGTAGGTAGGTAGGTAGATATACAGACATAGGTAGGAAGCTATATTGATAGATACAGATAGGTAGGTAGGTAGATAGATAGATACAGATAGGTAGGTAGGTAGATAGATAGATAGAGATAGGTAGGTAGGTAGATAGATAAATACAGATAGGTAGGTAGGTAGATAGATAGAGATAGGTATGTAGGTAGATAGATAGATAGAGATAGGTAGGTAGGTAGATAGATAGATAGAGATAGGTAGGTAGGTAGATTGATAGCTACAGATAGGTAGGTAGGTAGATTGATAGAGACAGATAGGTAGGTAGGTAGATAGATAGATAGAGATAGGTAGGTAGGTAGATAGATACAGATAGGTAGGTAGGTAGGTAGATAGATACAGATAGGTGGGTATGTAGGTAGATAGATAGATACAGATAGGTAGGTAGGTAGATTGATAGATACAGATAGGTAGGTAGGTAGGTAGATAGATAGATAGATAGATAGATAGATAGATAGATAGATAGATAGATAGATAGATAGATAGATATAGGTAGGTAGGTAGGTAGATAGATAGAGATTGGTAGGTAGGTAGGTAGGTACGTAGAGATAGATAGGTAGGTAGATAGATAGATAGAGATAGGTAGGTAGGTAGATTGATAGATACAGATAGGTAGGTAGGTAGATAGATAGATAGAGATAGATAGGTAGGTAGATTGATAGAGACAGATAGGTAGGTAGGTAGATAGATAGAGATAGGTAGGTAGGTAGATAGATAGATACAAATAGGTAGGTATGTAGGTAGATAGATAGATACAGATAGGTAGGTAGGTAGGTAGATAGATAGAGATAGGTAGGTAGGTAGATTGATAGATACAGATAGGTAGGTAGGTAGATAGATAGATACAGATAGGTAGGTAGGTAGATAGACAGATAGAGATAGGTACGTAGGTAGATAGATAGATACAGATAGGTAGGTAGGTAGATTGATAGATACAGATAGGTAGGTAGGTAGATAGATAGATAGAGATAGATAGGTAGGTAGATAGATAGATACAGATAGGTAGGTAGGTATATTGATAGATACAGATAGGTAGGTAGGTAGGTAGATAGATAGAGATAGATAGGTAGGTAGATAGATAGATACAGATATGTAGGTAGGTAGATTGATAGAGATAGGTAGGTAGGAAGATAGATAAATACAGATAGGTAGGTAGGTAGGTAGATAGATAGAGATAGGTAGGTAGGTAGATAGATAGAGATAGGTAGGTAGGTAGGTAGATATACAGACATAGGTAGGAAGCTATATTGATAGATACAGATAGGTAGGTAGGTAGATAGATAGATACAGATAGGTAGGTAGGTAGATAGATAGATAGAGATAGGTAGGTAGGTAGATAGATAAATACAGATAGGTAGGTAGGTAGGTAGATAGATAGAGATAGGTAGGTAGGTAGATAGATAGATAGAGATAGGTAGGTAGGTAGATAGATAGATAGAGATAGGTAGGTAGGTAGATTGATAGCTACAGATAGGTAGGTAGGTAGATTGATAGAGACAGATAGGTAGGTAGGTAGATAGATAGATAGAGATAGGTAGGTAGGTAGATAGATACAGATAGGTAGGTAGGTAGGTAGATAGATACAGATAGGTGGGTAGGTAGGTAGATAGATAGATACAGATAGGTAGGTAGGTAGATTGATAGATACAGATAGGTAGGTAGGTAGGTAGATAGATAGATAGATAGATAGATAGATATAGGTAGGTAGGTAGGTAGATAGATAGAGATTGGTAGGTAGGTAGGTAGGTACGTAGAGATAGGTAGGTAGGTAGATAGATAGATAGAGATAGGTAGGTAGGTAGATTGATAGATACAGATAGGTAGGTAGGTAGATAGATAGATAGAGATAGATAGGTAGGTAGATTGATAGAGACAGATAGGTAGGTAGGTAGATAGATAGAGATAGGTAGGTAGGTAGATAGATAGATACAAATAGGTAGGTATGTAGGTAGATAGATAGATACAGATAGGTAGGTAGGTAGGTAGATAGATAGAGATAGGTAGGTAGGTAGATTGATAGATACAGATAGGTAGGTAGGTAGATAGATAGATACAGATAGGTAGGTAGGTAGATAGACAGATAGAGATAGGTACGTAGGTAGATAGATAGATACAGATAGGTAGGTAGGTAGATTGATAGATACAGATAGGTAGGTAGGTAGATAGATAGATAGAGATAGATAGGTAGGTAGATAGATAGATACAGATAGGTAGGTAGGTATATTGATAGATACAGATAGGTAGGTAGGTAGGTAGATAGATAGAGATAGATAGGTAGGTAGATAGATAGATACAGATATGTAGGTAGGTAGATTGATAGATACAGATAGGTAGGTAGGTAGATAGATAGAGATAGATAGGTAGGTAGATTGATAGAGACAGATAGGTAGGTAGGTAGATAGATAGATACAGATAGGTAGGTAGGTAGATAGATAGAGATAGATAGGTAGGTAGGTAGATAGATAGAGATAGGTAGGTAGGTAGATAGGTAGATAGATAGAGATAGGTAGGTAGGTAGTTTGATAGATACAGATAGGTAGGTAGGTAGATAGATACAGATAGGTAGGTAGGTAGATAGATAGATAGAGATAGGTAGGTAGGTAGATAGATAGATAGACATAGGTAGGTAGGTAGATTGATAGATACAGATAGGTAGGTAGGTAGATAGATAGATACAGATAGGTAGGTAGGTAGATAGATAGAGATAGGTAGGTAGGAAGATAGATAAATACAGATAGGTAGGTAGGTAGGTAGATAGATAGAGATAGGTAGGTAGGTAGATAGATAGAGATAGGTAGGTAGGTAGGTAGATATACAGACATAGGTAGGAAGCTATATTGATAGATACAGATAGGTAGGTAGGTAGATAGATAGATACAGATAGGTAGGTAGGTAGATAGATAGATAGAGATAGGTAGGTAGGTAGATAGATAAATACAGATAGGTAGGTAGGTAGGTAGATAGATAGAGATAGGTAGGTAGGTAGATAGATAGATAGAGATAGGTAGGTAGGTAGATAGATAGATAGAGATAGGTAGGTAGGTAGATTGATAGCTACAGATAGGTAGGTAGGTAGATTGATAGAGACAGATAGGTAGGTAGGTAGATAGATAGATAGAGATAGGTAGGTAGGTAGATAGATACAGATAGGTAGGTAGGTAGGTAGATAGATACAGATAGGTGGGTAGGTAGGTAGATAGATAGATACAGATAGGTAGGTAGGTAGATAGATAGATACAGATAGGTAGGTAGATAGATAGATAGATAGATAGATAGATAGATAGATAGATAGATAGATAGATAGATATAGGTAGGTAGGTAGGTAGGTAGATAGATAGAGATTGGTAGGTAGGTAGGTAGGTACGTAGAGATAGGTAGGTAGGTAGATAGATAGATAGAGATAGGTAGGTAGGTAGATTGATAGATACAGATAGGTAGGTAGGTAGATAGATAGATAGAGATAGATAGGTAGGTAGATTGATAGAGACAGATATGTAGGTAGGTAGATAGATAGAGATAGGTAGGTAGGTAGATAGATAGATACAAATAGGTAGGTATGTAGGTAGATAGATAGATACAGATAGGTAGGTAGGTAGGTAGATAGATAGAGATAGGTAGGTAGGTAGAGTGATAGATACAGATAGGTAGGTAGGTAGATAGATAGATACAGATAGGTAGGTAGGTAGATAGACAGATAGAGATAGGTACGTAGGTAGATAGATAGATACAGATAGGTAGGTAGTAGATTGATAGATACAGATAGGTAGGTAGGTAGATAGATAGATAGAGATAGATAGGTAGGTAGATAGATAGATACAGATAGGTAGGTAGGTATATTGATAGATACAGATAGGTAGGTAGGTAGGTAGATAGATAGAGATAGATAGGTAGGTAGATAGATAGATACAGATATGTAGGTAGGTAGATTGATAGATACAGATAGGTAGGTAGGTAGATAGATAGATAGAGATAGATAGGTAGGTAGATTGATAGAGACAGATAGGTAGGTAGGTAGATAGATAGATACAGATAGGTAGGTAGGTAGATAGATAGATAGAGATAGATAGGTAGGTAGGTAGATAGATAGAGATAGGTAGGTAGGTAGATAGGTAGATAGATAGAGATAGGTAGGTAGGTAGTTTGATAGATACAGATAGGTAGGTAGGTAGATAGATACAGATAGGTAGGTAGGTAGATAGATAGATAGAGATAGGTAGGTAGGTAGATAGATAGATAGACATAGGTAGGTAGGTAGATTGATAGATACAGATAGGTAGGTAGGTAGATAGATAGATACAGATAGGTAGGTAGGTATCTATCAATCTACCTACCTACCTATCTGTATCTATCTATCTACCTACGTACCTATCTCTATCTGTCTATCTACCTACCTACCTATCTGTATCTATCTATCTACCAACCTACCGATCTCTATCTATCAATCTACCTACCAACCTATCTCTATCTATCTATCTACCTACATACCTATCTGTATTTATCTATCTACCTACCTACCTATCTGTATCTATCAATCTACCTACCTACCTACCTACCTATCTGTATCTATCTATCTACCTACCTACCTATCTGTATCTATCAATCTACCTACCTACCTATCTCTAACTATCTATCTACCTACCTACCTATCTGTCTCAATGAATCTACCTACCTATCTATCTCTATCTATCTATCTACCTACCTACCTATCTGTATCTATCAATCTACCTACCTACCTATCTGTATCTATCTATCTACCTACCTACCTATCTCTATCTATCAATCTACCTACCTACCTATCTCTATCTATCTATCTACCTACCTATCTGTATCTATCTACCTACCTACCTATCTGTATCTATCAATCTACCTACCTACCTACCTATGTCTATTTATCTACCTACCTACCTATCTCTATCTATCTACCTACCTACCTACCTACCTATCTGTATTTATCTATCTTCCTACCTACCCATCTCTATCTATCTACCTACCTACCTATCTGTATCTATCTATCTACCTACCTACCTATCTGTATCTACCTACCTACCTACCTATCTGTATCTATCTATCTACCTACCTACCTATCTGTATCTATCAATCTACCTACCTACCTATCTCTAACTATCTATCTACCTACTTACCTATCTCTATCTATCTATCTACCTACCTACCTATCTGTATCTATCTATCTACCTACCTACCTATCTGTATCTATCAAACTACCTACCTACCTATCTCTATCTATCTACCTACCTACCTACCTACCTATCTCTATCTATCTACCTACCTACCTATCTATCTCTATCTATCTACCTACCTACCTATCTGTATCTATCTATCTACCTACCTACCTATCTGTCTCTATCAATCTACCTACCTATCTATCTCTATCTATCTATCTACCTACCTACCTATCTGTATCTAACAATCTACCTACCTACATATCTGTATCTACCTATCTACCTACCTATCTATCTCTATCTATCTATCTACCTACCTACCTATCTGTATCTATCAATCTACCTACCTACCTATCTGTATCTATCTATCTACCTACCTACCTATCTCTTTCTGTCTATCTACCTACCTACCTATCTGTATCTATCTATCTACCTACCTACCTATCTGTATCTATCAATCTACCTACCAACCTATCTCTATCTATCTATCTACCTTCATACCTATCTGTATTTATCTATCTACCTACCTACCTATCTGTATCTAGAAATCTACCTACCTACCTATCTCTATCTACCTACCTACCTACCTAACTGTATCTATCTATCTAACTACCTACCTATCTGTATCTATCAATCTACCTACCTACCTATCTCTAACTATCTATCTACCTACCTACCTATCTGTCTCAATCAATCTACCTACCTATCTATCTCTATCTATCTACCTACCTACCTATCTGTATCTATCAATCTACCTACCTACCTATCTGTATCTATCTACCTACCTACCTACCTACCTCTATCTATCAATCTACCTACCTACCTATCTCTATCTATCTATCTACCTACCTACCTATCTGTATCTATCTATCTACCTACCTACCTATCTGTATCTATCAATCTACCTACCTACCTACCTATGTATCTATCTACCTACCTACCTATCTCTATCTATCTACCTACCTACCTACCTATCTGTATTTATCTATCTTCCTACCTACCCATCTCTATCTATCTACCTACCTACCTATCTGTATCTATCTATCTACCTACCTACCTATCTGTATCTATCAATCTACCTACCTACCTATGTCTATCTATCTATCTACCTACCTACCTATCTCTATATACCTATCTACCTACCTACCTATCTGTATCTATCTATCTACCTACCTACCTATCTATATCTATCAAACTACCTACCTACCTTTCTCTATCTATCTATCTACCTACCTACCTATCTCTATCTATCTACCTACCTACCTACCTACCTATCTCTATCTATCTACCTACCTACCTACCTATCTCTATCTATCAATCTACCTACCTACCTATCTCTATCTATATATCTACCTACCTATTTATCTCTATCTATCTACCTACCTACCTATCTGTATCTATCTATCTACCTACCTACCTATCTGTATCTATCAATCTACCTACCTACCTACCTATGTCTATCTATCTACCTACCTACCTATCTCTATCTATCTACCTACCTACCTATCTGTATCTATCTACCTACCTATCTCTATCTATCTATCTACCTACCTACCTATCTGTATCTATCTACCTACCTACCTATCTGTATCTATCAATCTAGCTACCTACCTATGTATATCTATCTATCTACCTACCTACCTATCTCTATCTATCTATCTACCTACCTACCTATCTGTATCTATCTATCTACCTACCTACCTATCTGTATCTATCAATCTACCTACCTACCTATCTCTATCTATCTACGTACCTACCTATCTCTATCTATCTACCTACTTACCTACCTATCTCTATCTATCTACTTACCTACCTACCTATCTGTATCTATCAATCTACCTACCTACCTATCTCTATCTATCTACCTACCTACCTACCTATCTGTATCTATCTATCTACCTACCTACCTACCTATCTGTATCTATCTATCTACCTACCTACCTATCTCTATCTATCTATCTACCTACCTAGATATCTGTATCTACCTATCTACCTACCTATCTATCTCTATCTATCTATCTACCTACCTACCTATCTGTATCTGTCTATCTACCTACCTAACCATCTGTATCTATCTATCTACCTACCTACCTATCTGTATCTATCAATCTACCTACCAACCTATCTCTATCTATCAATCTACCTACCTACCTATCTCTATCTACCTACCTACATACCTATCTGTATCTATCTATCTACCTACCTACCTATCTGTATCTATCAATCTACCTACCTACCTATCTCTAACTATCTATCTACCTACCTATCTATCTGTCTCAATCAATCTACCTACCTTCCTATCTATCTCTCTATCTATCTATCTATCTATCTATCTATCTATCTATCTATCTATCTATCTATCTATCTATCTATCTATCTATCTATCTACCTACCTATCTGTATCTATCAATCTACCTACCTACCTATCTGTATCTATCTATCTACCTACCTACCTATCTCTATCTATCAATCTACCTACCTACTTATCTCTATCTATCTACCTACATACCTACCTATCTCTATCTATCTACCTACCTACCTACCTATCTGTATCTATCAATCTACCTACCTACCTATCTCTATCTATCTATCTACCTACCTACCTATCGGTATCTATCTATCTACCTACCTACCTACCTACCTATCTGTATCTATCTATCTACCTACATACCTACCTATTTGTATCTATCTATCTACCTACCTACCTATCTCTATCTATCTACCTACCTACCTATCTGTCTCTATCAATCTACCTACCTATCTATCTCTATCTATCTACCTACCTACCTACCTATCTGTATCTATCAATCTACCTACCTACCTATCTCTATCTATCTACCTACCTACCTATCTCTACCTACCTACCTACCTACCAATCTCTATGTATCTACCTACCTACCTACGTACCTACCTATATCTATCTATCTATCTATCTATCTATCTATCTATCTATCTATCTATCTATCTATCTATCTATCTATCTATCTATCTACCTACCTACCTACCTATCTCTATCTATCTATCTACCTACCTACCTATCTGTATCTATCTATCTACCTACCTACCTATCTGTATCTATCAATCTACCTACCTACCTATCTCTATCTATCTACGTACCTACCTATCTCTATCTATCTACCTACTTACCTACCTATCTCTATCTATCTACTTACCTACCTACCTATCTGTATCTATCAATCTACCTACCTACCTATCTCTATCTATCTACCTACCTACCTACCTATCTGTATCTATCTATCTACCTACCTACCTACCTATCTGTATCTATCTATCTACCTACCTACCTATCTCTATCTATCTATCTACCTACCTAGATATCTGTATCTACCTATCTACCTACCTATCTATCTCTATCTATCTATCTACCTACCTACCTATCTGTATCTGTCTATCTACCTACCTAACCATCTGTATCTATCTATCTACCTACCTACCTATCTGTATCTATCAATCTACCTACCAACCTATCTCTATCTATCAATCTACCTACCTACCTATCTCTATCTACCTACCTACATACCTATCTGTATCTATCTATCTACCTACCTACCTATCTGTATCTATCAATCTACCTACCTACCTATCTCTAACTATCTATCTACCTACCTATCTATCTGTCTCAATCAATCTACCTACCTTCCTATCTATCTCTCTATCTATCTATCTATCTATCTATCTATCTATCTATCTATCTATCTATCTATCTATCTACCTACCTATCTGTATCTATCAATCTACCTACCTACCTATCTGTATCTATCTATCTACCTACCTACCTATCTCTATCTATCAATCTACCTACCTACTTATCTCTATCTATCTACCTACATACCTACCTATCTCTATCTATCTACCTACCTACCTACCTATCTGTATCTATCAATCTACCTACCTACCTATCTCTATCTATCTATCTACCTACCTACCTATCGGTATCTATCTATCTACCTACCTACCTACCTACCTATCTGTATCTATCTATCTACCTACATACCTACCTATTTGTATCTATCTATCTACCTACCTACCTATCTCTATCTATCTACCTACCTACCTATCTGTCTCTATCAATCTACCTACCTATCTATCTCTATCTATCTACCTACCTACCTACCTATCTGTATCTATCAATCTACCTACCTACCTATCTCTATCTATCTACCTACCTAACTATCTCTACCTACCTACCTACCTACCAATCTCTATGTATCTACCTACCTACCTACCTACCTACCTATATCTATCTATCTATCTATCTATCTATCTATCTATCTATCTATCTATCTATCTATCTATCTATCTATCTATCTACCTACCTACCTACCTATCTGTATCTATCTATCTACCTACCTACCTATCTGTATCTATCTATCTACCTACCTACCTACCTATCTGTATCTATCTACCTACCTACCTACCTATCTGTATCTATCTACCTACCTACCTATCTCTATCTATCTATCTACCTACCTATATGTCTCTATCAATCTACCTACCTACCTATCTGTATCTATCTATCTACCTACCTATCTGTACCTATCAATCTACCTACTTACCTATCTCTATCTATCTATCTATCTACCTACCTACCTATCTCTATCTATCTATCTACCTACCTACCTATCTCTATCTATCTACCTACCTACCTATCTCTATCTATCTATCTACCTACCTACCTATCTGTATCTATCTATCTACCTACCTACCTATCTGTATCTATCAATCTACCTACCTACCTATGTCTGTATATCTATCTACCTACCTACCTATCTCTATCTATCAATCTACCTACCTACCTATCTGTATCTATCAATCTACCTACCTACCTACCTACCTATCTGTATCTATCAATCTACCTACCTACCTATCTGTATCTATCAATCTACCTACCTACCTATCTCTATCTATCTATCTATCTATCTATCTATCTATCTATCTATCTATCTATCTATCTATCTATCTATCTATCTATCTACCTACCTACCTACCTACCTACCTACCTATATCTATCTATCTACCTACCTACATATCTGTATCTATCTATCTACCTACCTACCTATCTGTATCTATCTATCTAACTACCTACCTACCTAGCTGTATCTATCTACCTACCTACCTACCTATCTGTATCTATCTACCTATCTACCTACCTACCTATCTGTATCTATCTACCTATCTACCTACCTACCTATCTGTATCTATCTACCTACCTACCTGCCTATCTCTATCTATCTATCTACCTACCTACCTATCTGTCTCTATCAATCTACCTACCTACCTATCTGTATCTATCTATCTACCTACCTACCTATCTCTATCTATCTACCTACCTACCTACCTATCTCTATCTATCTATCTACCTACCTACCTATCTGTATTTATCTATCTACCTACCTACCTATCTGTATCTATCTATCTACCTACCTACCTACCTACCTACCTACCTACCTATCTATCTATCTATCTATCTATCTATCTACCTACCTATCTCTATCAATCTATCTACCTACCTACCTATCTGTATTTATCTATCTACCTACCTACCTTTCTGTATCTATCAATCTACCTACCTACCTATCTCTATCTATCTACCTACCTATCTATCTGTACCTATCTACCTACCTACCTACCTATCTATATCTATCTATCTAGCTACCTACCTACCAGTATCTATCTATCTACCTACCTACCTATCTCTATCTATCTATCTACCTACCTACCTATCTGTCTCTATCAATCTACCTACCTATCTATCTCTATCTATCTATCTACCTACCTACCTATCTGTATCTATCAATCTACCTACCTACATATCTGTATCTATCTATCTACCTACCTATCTATCTCTATCTATCTACCTACCTACCTACCTATCTGTATCTATCAATCTACCTACCTACCTATCTGTATCTATCTATCTACCTACGTACCTATCTCTATCTGTCTATCTACCTACCTACCTATCTGTATCTACCTACCTACCTACCTACCTATCTGTATCTATCAATCTACCTACCTACCTACCTATCTGTATCTATCTATCTACCTACCTACCTATCTGTATCTATCTATCTACCTACCTACCTACCTATCTGTATCTATCTATCTACCTACATACCTACCTATTTGTATCTATCTATCTACCTACCTACCTATCTCTATCTATCTACCTACCTACCTATCTGTCTCTATCAATCTACCTACCTATCTATCTCTATCTATCTATCTACCTACCTACCTATCTCTATCTATCTACCTACCTACCTACCTATCTCTATCTATCTATCTACCTACCTACCTATCTGTATTTATCTATCTACCTACCTACCTATCTGTATCTATCTACCTACCTACCTACCTACCTACCTATCTATCTATCTATCTATCTATCTATCTATCTATCTACCTACCTATCTCTATCAATCTATCTACCTACCTACCTATCTGTATTTATCTATCTACCTACCTACCTATATGTATCTATCAATCTACCTACCTACCTATCTCTATCTATCTACCTACCTACCTATCTCTATCTATCTATCTACCTACCTATCTGTCTCTATCAATCTACCTATCTATCTATCTCTATCTATCTATCTATCTACCTACCTACCTATCTGTATCTATCAATCTACCTACCTACCTATCTGTATCTATCTACCTACCTACCTATCTCTATCTATCCATCTTCCTACCTACCTATCTGTATCTATCTATCTACCTACCTACCTATCTGTATCTATCAATCTACCTACCTACCTATGTCTATCTATCTACCTACCTAACTCTCTCTATCTATCTATCTACCTACCTACCTATCTCTATCTATCTATCTACCTACCTACCTACCTATCTCTATCTATCTATCTACCTACCTACCTATCTGTATCTATCAATCTACCTACCTATCTGTATCTATCTACCTACCTACCTATCTCTATCTATCTATCTTCCTACCTTCCTATCTGTATCTATCTATCTACCTACCTACCTATCTGTATCTATCAATCTACCTACCTACCTATGTCTATCTATCTATCTACCTAACTACGAATCTCTATCTATCTATCTATCTACCTACTTACCTACCTATCTCTATCTATCTACTTACCTACCTACCTATCTGTATCTATCAATCTACCTACCTACCTATCTCTATCTACCTACCTACCTACCTATCTGTATCTATCTACCTACCTACCTACCTATCTGTATCTAACTATCTACCTACCTACCTATCTCTATCTATCTATCTATCTACCTACCTACCTATCTGTCTCTATCAATCTACCTACCTATCTATCTCTATCTATCTATCTACCTACCTACCTACCTATCTGTAACTATCAATCTACCTACCTACCTATCTCTATCAATCTATCTACCTACCTACCTATCTGTATTTATCTATCTACCTACCTACCTATCTGTATCTATCAATCTACCTACCTACCTACCTATGTCTATCTATCTACCTACCTACCTATCTCTATCTATCTACCTACCTACCTACCTATCTGTATCTATCTATCTACCTACCTACCTATCTCTATCTATCTATCTACCTACCTACCTATCTGTCTCTATCAATCTACCTACCTATCTATCTCTATCTATCTATCTACCTACCTACATATCTGTATCTATCAATCTACCTACCTACCTATCTCTATCTATCTATCTACCTACCTACCTATCTGTATTTATCTATCTACCTACCTACCTATCTTTATCTATCAATCTACCTACCTACCTACCTATGTCTATCTATCTACCTACCTACCTATCTCTATCTATCTACCTACCTACCTACCTACCTATCTGTATTTATCTATCTTCCTACCTACCTATCTCTATCTATCTATCTACCTACCTACCTATCTGTATCTATCAATCTACCTACCTACCTATCTGTATCTATCTATCTACCTACGTACCTATCTCTATCTGTCTATCTACCTACCTACCTATCTGTATCTATCTATCTACCTACCTACCTATCTGTATCTATCAATCTACCTACCTACCTATCTCTATCTATCTACCTACCTACCTACCTATCTGTATCTATCTATCTACCTACATACCTACCTATTTGTATCTATCTATCTACCTACCTACCTATCTCTATCTATCTACCTACCTACCTATCTGTCTCTATCTATCTATCTACCTACCTACCTATCTGTATCTATCAATCTACCTACCTACCTATGTCTATCTATCTACCTACCTACCTATCTCTATCTATCTATCTACCTACCTACCTATCTCTATCTATCTACCTACCTACCTATCTATCTCTATCTATCTATCTACCTACCTACCTATCTGTATCTATCAATCTACCTACCTACCTATGTCTATCTATCTACCTACCTACCTATCTCTATCTATCTATCTACCTACCTACCTACCTATCTGTATCTATCTATCTATCTACCTACCTACCTATCTCTATCTATCTATCTACCTACCTACCTACCTATCTCTATCTATCTATCTACCTACCTACCTATCTGTATCTATCAATCTACCTACCTATCTGTATCTATCTACCTACCTACCTATCTCTATCTATCTATCTTCCTAACTTCCTATCTGTATCTATCTATCTACCTACCTACCTATCTGTATCTATCAATCTACCTACCTACCTATGTCTATCTATCTATCTACCTAACTACCTATCTCTATCTATCTATCTACCTACCTACCTACCTATCTGTATCTATCTATCTACCTACCTACCCATCTCTATCTATCTATCTACGTACCTACCTATCTCTATCTATCTACCTACTTACCTACCTATCTCTATCTATCTACTTACCTACCTACCTATCTGTATCTATCAATCTACCTACCTACCTATCTCTATCTCTACCTACCTACCTATCTGTATCTATCTATCTACATACCTACCTACCTATCTGTATCTATCTACCTACCTACCTACCTATCTGTATCTAACTATCTGCCTACCTACCTATCTCTATCTATCTATCTACCTACCTACCTATCTGTCTCTATCAATCTACCTACCTATCTATCTCTATCTATCTATCTACCTACCTACCTATCTGTATCTATCAATCTACCTACCTACCTATCTCTATCTATCTATCTACCTACCTACCTATCTGTATTTATCTATCTACCTACCTACCTATCTGTATCTATCAATCTACCTACCTACCTACCTATGTCTATCTATCTACCTACCTACCTATCTCTATCTATCTACCTACCTACCTACCTATCTGTATCTATCTATCTACCTACCTACCTATCTCTATCTATCTATCTACCTACCTACCTATCTGTCTCTATCAATCTACCTACCTATCTATCTCTATCTATCAATCTACCTACCTACCTACCTATGTCTATCTATCTACCTACCTACCTATCTCTATCTATCTACCTACCTACCTACCTACCTATCTGTATTTATCTATCTTCCTACCTACCTATCTCTATCTATCTACCTACCTACCTATCTGTATCTATCTATCTACCTACCTACCTATCTGTATCTATCAATCTACCTACCTACCTATGTCTATCTATCTATCTACCTACCTACCTATCTCTATCTATCTATCTACCTGCCTACCTATCTGTATCTATCTACCTACCTACCTATCTGTATCTATCAAACTACCTACCTACCTATCTCTATCTATCTACCTACCTACCTACCTATCTCTATCTATCTACCTACCTACCTACCTACCTATCTCTATCTATCTACCTACCTACCTACCTACCTATCTGTATTTATCTATCTTCCTACCTACCTATCTCTATCTATCTACCTACCTACCTATCTGTATCTATCTATCTACCTACCTACCTATCTGTCTCTATCAATCTACCTACCTATCTATCTCTATCTATCTATCTACCTACCTACCTATCTGTATCTATCAATCTACCTACCTACATATCTGTATCTATCTATCTACCTACCTATCTATCTCTATCTATCTATCTACCTACCTACCTATCTGTATCTATCAATCTACCTACCTACCTATCTGTATCTATCTATCTACCTACGTACCTATCTCTATCTGTCTATCTACCTACCTACCTATCTGTATCTATCTATCTACCTACCTACCTATCTGTATCTATGAATCTACCTACCTACCTATCTCTATCTATCTATCTACCTACCTACCTATCTGTATCTATCTATCTACCTACCTACCTACCTATTTGTATCTATCTATCTACCTACCTACCTATCTCTATCTATCTACCTACCTACCTATCTGTCTCTATCAATCTACCTACCTATCTATCTCTATCTATCTATCTACCTACCTACCTATCTGTAAATATCAATCTACCTACCTACCTATCTCTATCTATCTATCTACCTACCTACCTATCTCTACCTACCTACCTACCTACCAATCTCTATCTATCTACCTACCTACCTACCTATATCTATCTATCTATCTATCTATCTATCTATCTATCTATCTATCTATCTATCTATCTATCTATCTATCTACCTACCTACCTACCTACCTATCTGTATCTATCTATCTACCTACCTACCTATCTGTATCTATCTACCTACCTACCTATCTCTATCTATCTATCTACCTACCTACCTATCTGTCTCTATCAATCTACCTACCTACCTATCTGTAGCTATCAATCTACCTACCTACCTATCTCTATCTATCTATCTACCTACCTACCTATCTCTATCTATCTATCTACCTACCTACCTATCTCTATCTATCTACCTACCTACCTACCTATCTGTATTTATCTATCTACCTACCTACCTATCTCTATCTATCTACCTACCTACCTACCTATCTGTATCTATCTATCTACCTACCTACCTATCTGTATCTATCAATATAGCTTCCTACCTATGTCTGTATATCTACCTACCTACCTACCTATCTCTATCTATCTACCTACCTACCTATCTCTATCTATCTACCTACCTACCTACCTATCTGTATTTATCTATCTTCCTACCTACCTATCTCTATCTATCTACCTACCTACCTATCTGTATCTATCTATCTACCTACCTACCTATCTGTATCTATCAATCTACCTACCTACCTATGTCTATCTATCTATCTACCTACCTACCTATCTCTATCTATCTATCTACCTACCTACCTATCTGTATCTATCTACCTACCTACCTATCTGTATCTATCAAACTACCTACCTACCTATCTCTATCTATCTACCTACCTACCTACCTACCTATCTCTATCTATCTACCTACCTACCTATCTATCTCTATCTATCTATCTACCTACCTACATATCTGTATCTATCTATCTACCTACCTACCTATCTGTCTCTATCAATCTACCTACCTATCTATCTCTATCTATCTATCTACCTACCTACCTATCTGTATCTATCAATCTACCTACCTACATATCTGTATCTATCTATCTACCTACCTATCTATCTCTATCTATCTACCTACCTACCTACCTATCTGTATCTATCAATATACCTACCTACCTATCTGTATCTATCTATCTACCTACCTATCTATCTCTATCTATCAATCTACCTACCTACCTATCTGTATCTATCTATCTACCTACCTATCTATCTCTATCTATCTATCTACCTACCTACCTATCTGTATCTATCAATCTACCTACCTACCTATCTGTATCTATCTATCTACCTACGTACCTATCTCTATCTGTCTATCTACCTACCTACCTATCTGTATCTATCTATCTACCTACCTACCTATCTGTATCTATGAATCTACCTACCTACCTATCTCTATCTATCTATCTACCTACCTACCTATCTGTATCTATCAATCTACCTACCTACCTATCTCTATCTATCTACCTACCTACCTACCTATCTGTATCTATCTATCTACCTACATACCTACCTATTTGTATCTATCTATCTACCTACCTACCTATCTCTATCTATCTACCTACCTACCTATCTGTCTCTATCTATCTATCTACCTACCTACCTATCTGTATCTATCAATCTACCTACCTACCTATGTCTATCTATCTACCTACCTACCTATCTCTATCTATCTATCTACCTACCTACCTATCTCTATCTATCTACCTACCTACCTATCTATCTCTATCTATCTATCTACCTACCTACCTATCTGTATCTATCAATCTACCTACCTACCTATGTCTATCTATCTACCTACCTACCTATCTCTATCTATCTATCTACCTACCTACCTACCTATCTGTATCTATCTATCTATCTACCTACCTACCTATCTCTATCTATCTATCTACCTACCTACCTACCTATCTCTATCTATCTATCTACCTACCTACCTATCTGTATCTATCAATCTACCTACCTATCTGTATCTATCTACCTACCTACCTATCTCTATCTATCTATCTTCCTACCTTCCTATCTGTATCTATCTATCTACCTACCTACCTATCTGTATCTATCAATCTACCTACCTACCTATGTCTATCTATCTATCTACCTAACTACCTATCTCTATCTATCTATCTACCTACCTACCTACCTATCTGTATCTATCTATCTACCTACCTACCCATCTCTATCTATCTATCTACGTACCTACCTATCTCTATCTATCTACCTACTTACCTACCTATCTCTATCTATCTACTTACCTACCTACCTATCTGTATCTATCAATCTACCTACCTACCTATCTCTATCTCTACCTACCTACCTATCTGTATCTATCTATCTACCTACCTACCTACCTATCTGTATCTATCTACCTACCTACCTACCTATCTGTATCTAACTATCTACCTACCTACCTATCTCTATCTATCTATCTACCTACCTACCTATCTGTCTCTATCAATCTACCTACCTATCTATCTCTATCTATCTATCTACCTACCTACCTATCTGTATCTATCAATCTACCTACCTACCTATCTCTATCTATCTATCTACCTACCTACCTATCTGTATTTATCTATCTACCTACCTACCTATCTGTATCTATCAATCTACCTACCTACCTACCTATGTCTATCTATCTACCTACCTACCTATCTCTATCTATCTACCTACCTACCTACCTATCTGTATCTATCTATCTACCTACCTACCTATCTCTATCTATCTATCTACCTACCTACCTATCTGTCTCTATCAATCTACCTACCTATCTATCTCTATCTATCAATCTACCTACCTACCTACCTATGTCTATCTATCTACCTACCTACCTATCTCTATCTATCTACCTACCTACCTACCTACCTATCTGTATTTATCTATCTTCCTACCTACCTATCTCTATCTATCTACCTACCTACCTATCTGTATCTATCTATCTACCTACCTACCTATCTGTATCTATCAATCTACCTACCTACCTATGTCTATCTATCTATCTACCTACCTACCTATCTCTATCTATCTATCTACCTGCCTACCTATCTGTATCTATCTACCTACCTACCTATCTGTATCTATCAAACTACCTACCTACCTATCTCTATCTATCTACCTACCTACCTACCTATCTCTATCTATCTACCTACCTACCTACCTACCTATCTCTATCTATCTACCTACCTACCTACCTACCTATCTGTATTTATCTATCTTCCTACCTACCTATCTCTATCTATCTACCTACCTACCTATCTGTATCTATCTATCTACCTACCTACCTATCTGTCTCTATCAATCTACCTACCTATCTATCTCTATCTATCTATCTACCTACCTACCTATCTGTATCTATCAATCTACCTACCTACATATCTGTATCTATCTATCTACCTACCTATCTATCTCTATCTATCTATCTACCTACCTACCTATCTGTATCTATCAATCTACCTACCTACCTATCTGTATCTATCTATCTACCTACGTACCTATCTCTATCTGTCTATCTACCTACCTACCTATCTGTATCTATCTATCTACCTACCTACCTATCTGTATCTATGAATCTACCTACCTACCTATCTCTATCTATCTATCTATCTACCTACCTACCTATCTGTATCTATCTATCTACCTACCTACCTACCTATTTGTATCTATCTATCTACCTACCTACCTATCTCTATCTATCTACCTACCTACCTATCTGTCTCTATCAATCTACCTACCTATCTATCTCTATCTATCTACCTACCTACCTACCTATCTGTAAATATCAATCTACCTACCTACCTATCTCTATCTATCTATCTACCTACCTACCTATCTCTACCTACCTACCTACCTACCAATCTCTATCTATCTACCTACCTACCTACCTATATCTATCTATCTATCTATCTATCTATCTATCTATCTATCTATCTATCTATCTATCTATCTATCTACCTACCTACCTACCTATCTGTATCTATCTATCTACCTACCTACCTATCTGTATCTATCTATCTACCTACCTACCCACCTATCTGTATCTATCTACCTACCTACCTACCTATCTGTATCTATCTACCTACCTACCTATCTCTATCTATCTATCTACCTACCTACCTATCTGTCTCTATCAATCTACCTACCTACCTATCTGTAGCTATCAATCTACCTACCTACCTATCTCTATCTATCTATCTACCTACCTACCTATCTCTATCTATCTATCTACCTACCTACCTATCTCTATCTATCTACCTACCTACCTACCTATCTGTATTTATCTATCTACCTACCTACCTATCTCTATCTATCTACCTACCTACCTACCTATCTGTATCTATCTATCTACCTACCTACCTATCTGTATCTATCAATATAGCTTCCTACCTATGTCTGTATATCTACCTACCTACCTACCTATCTCTATCTATCTACCTACCTACCTATCTCTATCTATCTACCTACCTACCTACCTATCTGTATTTATCTATCTTCCTACCTACCTATCTCTATCTATCTACCTACCTACCTATCTGTATCTATCTATCTACCTACCTACCTATCTGTATCTATCAATCTACCTACCTACCTATGTCTATCTATCTATCTACCTACCTACCTATCTCTATCTATCTATCTACCTACCTACCTATCTGTATCTATCTACCTACCTACCTATCTGTATCTATCAAACTACCTACCTACCTATCTCTATCTATCTACCTACCTACCTACCTACCTATCTCTATCTATCTACCTACCTACCTATCTATCTCTATCTATCTATCTACCTACCTACATATCTGTATCTATCTATCTACCTACCTACCTATCTGTCTCTATCAATCTACCTACCTATCTATCTCTATCTATCTATCTACCTACCTACCTATCTGTATCTATCAATCTACCTACCTACATATCTGTATCTATCTATCTACCTACCTATCTATCTCTATCTATCTACCTACCTACCTACCTATCTGTATCTATCAATATACCTACCTACCTATCTGTATCTATCTATCTACCTACCTATCTATCTCTATCTATCAATCTACCTACCTACCTATCTGTATCTATCTATCTACCTACCTATCTATCTCTATCTATCTATCTACCTACCTACCTATCTGTATCTATCAATCTACCTACCTACCTATCTGTATCTATCTATCTACCTACGTACCTATCTCTATCTGTCTATCTACCTACCTACCTATCTGTATCTATCTATCTACCTACCTACCTATCTGTATCTATGAATCTACCTACCTACCTATCTCTATCTATCTATCTACCTACCTACCTATCTGTATCTATCTATCTACCTACCTACCTACCTATTTGTATCTATCTATCTACCTACATACCTACCTATTTGTATCTATCTATCTACCTACCTACCTATCTCTATCTATCTACCTACCTACCTATCTGTCTCTATCAATCTACCTACCTATCTATCTCTATCTATCTATCTACCTACCTACCTATCTGTAAATATCAATCTACCTACCTACCTATCTCTATCTATCTATCTACCTACCTACCTATCTCTACCTACCTACCTACCTACCAATCTCTATCTATCTACCTACCTACCTACCTATATCTATCTATCTATCTATCTATCTATCTATCTATCTATCTATCTATCTATCTATCTATCTATCTATCTATCTATCTATCTATCTATCTATCTATCTATCTACCTACCTATCTGTATCTATCTATCTACCTACCTACCTATCTGTATCTATCTATCTACCTACCTACCCACCTATCTGTATCTATCTACCTACCTACCTACCTACCTATCTGTATCTATCTACCTACCTACCTATCTCTATCTATCTATCTACCTACCTACCTATCTGTCTCTATCAATCTACCTACCTACCTATCTGTAGCTATCAATCTACCTACCTACCTATCTCTATCTATCTATCTACCTACCTACCTATCTCTATCTATCTATCTACCTACCTACCTATCTCTATCTATCTACCTACCTACCTACCTATCTGTATTTATCTATCTACCTACCTACCTATCTCTATCTATCTACCTACCTACCTACCTATCTGTATCTATCTATCTACCTACCTACCTATCTGTATCTATCAATATAGCTTCCTACCTATGTCTGTATATCTACCTACCTACCTACCTATCTCTATCTATCTACCTACCTACCTATCTCTATCTATCTACCTACCTACCTACCTATCTGTATTTATCTATCTTCCTACCTACCTATCTCTATCTATCTACCTACCTACCTATCTGTATCTATCTATCTACCTACCTACCTATCTGTATCTATCTATCTACCTACCTACCCACCTATCTGTATCTATCTACCTACCTACCTACCTATCTGTATCTATCAATCTACCTACCTACCTATCTGTATCTATCTATCTACCTACGTACCTATCTCTATCTGTCTATCTACCTACCTACCTATCTGTATCTATCTATCTACCTACCTACCTATCTGTATCTATGAATCTACCTACCTACCTATCTCTATCTATCTATCTACCTACCTACCTATCTGTATCTATCTATCTACCTACCTACCTACCTATTTGTATCTATCTATCTACCTACCTGCCTACCTATATCTATCTATCTATCTATCTATCTATCTATCTATCTATCTATCTATCTATCTATCTATCTATCTATCTATCTATCTATCTACCTACCTACCTACCTACCTATCTGTATCTATCTATCTACCTACCTACCTATCTGTATCTATCTATCTACCTACCTACCCACCTATCTGTATCTATCTACCTACCTACCTACCTATCTGTATCTATCAATCTACCTACCTACCTATCTGTATCTATCTATCTACCTACGTACCAATCTCTATCTCTCTATCTACCTACCTACCTATCTGTATCTATCTATCTACCTACCTACCTATCTGTATCTATGAATCTACCTACCTACCTATCTCTATCTATCTATCTACCTACCTACCTATCTGTATCTATCTATCTACCTACCTACCTATCTATTTGTATCTATCTATCTACCTACATACCTACCTATTTGTATCTATCTATCTACCTACCTACCTATCTCTATCTATCTACCTACCTACCTATCTGTCTCTATCAATCTACCTACCTATCTATCTCTATCTATCTATCTACCTACCTACCTATCTGTAAATATCAATCTACCTACCTACCTCTCTCTATCTATCTATCTACCTACCTACCTATCTCTACCTACCTAACTACCTACCAATCTCTATCTATCTACCTACCTACCTACCTATATCTATCTATCTATCTATCTATCTATCTATCTATCTATCTATCTATCTATCTATCTATCTATCTATCTATCTATCTATCTACCTACCTACCTACCTATCTGTATCTATCTATCTACCTACCTACCTATCTGTATCTATCTATCTACTTACCTACCCACCTATCTGTATCTATCTACCTACCTACCTACCTATCTGTATCTATCTACCTACCTACCTATCTCTATCTATCTATCTACCTACCTACCTATCTGTCTCTATCAATCTACCTACCTACCTATCTGTAGCTATCAATCTACCTACCTACCTATCTCTATTTATCTATCTACCTACCTACCTATCTCTATCTATCTATCTACCTACCTACCTATCTCTATCTATCTACCTACCTACCTACCTATCTGTATTTATCTATCTACCTACCTACCTATCTCTATCTATCTATCTACCTACCTACCTATCTGTATCTATCTATCTACCTACCTACCTATCTGTATCTATCAATATAGCTTCCTACCTATGTCTGTATATCTACCTACCTACCTACCCATCTCTATCTATCTACCTACCTATCTCTATCTATCTACCTACCTACCTACCTATCTGTATTTATCTATCTTCCTACCTACCTATCTCTATAGGTAGGTAGATAGGTAGGTAGGTAGGTAGATAGATAGAGATAGATAGGTAGGTAGATAGATAGATACAGATAGGTAGGTAGGTAGATTGATAGATACAGATAGGTAGGTAGGTAGATAGATAGATAGAGATAGATAGGTAGGTAGATTGATAGAGACAAATAGGTAGGTAGGTAGATAGATAGATACAGATAGGTAGGTAGATAGATAGATAGAGATAGATATGTAGGTAGGTAGATAGATAGAGATAGGTAGGTAGGTAGGTAGGTAGGTAGGTAGGTAGATAGAGATAGGTAGGTAGGTAGATAGATAGATAGAGATAGGTAGGTAGGTAGTTTGATAGATACAGATAGGTAGGTATGTAGGTAGATAGATAGAGATAGGTAGGTAGGTAGGTAGACAGATAGAGATAGGTAGGTAGGTAGATAGATAGATAGAGATAGGTAGGTAGGTAGTTTGATAGATATAGATAGGTAGGTAGGTAGATAGATAGATACAGATAGGTAGGTAGGTAGGTAGATAGATAGATAGAGATAGGTAGGTAGGTAGATAGATAGATAGACATAGGTAGGTAGGTAGATTGATAGATACAGATAGGTAGGTAGGTAGATAGATAGATACAGATAGGTAGGTAGATAGATAGATAGAGATGGGTAGGTAGGAAGATAGATAAATACAGATAGGTAGGTAGGTAGATAGATAGATAGAGATAGGTAGGTAGGTAGATAGATAGATAGAGATAGGTAGGTAGGTAGATTGATAGATACAGATAGGTAGGTAGGTAGATAGATAGATAGAGATAGGTAGGTAGGTAGATTGATAGATACAGATAGGTAGGTAGGTAGATAGATAGATACAGATAGGTAGGTAGGTAGATAGATAGAGATAGGTAGGTAGGTAGATTGATAGATACATATAGGTAGGTAGGTAGATAGATAAATACAGATAGGTAGGTAGGTAGATAGATTGATAGAGATAGGTAGGTAGATAGATAGATAGATAGATAGATAGATAGATAGATAGATAGATAGATAGGTAGGTAGGTAGGTAGGTAGGTAGGTAGGTAGGTAGGTAGGTGGGTAGGTAGGTAGGTAGGTAGATAGATAGATACAGATAGGTAGGTAGGTAGATAGATAAATACAGATAGGTAGGTAGGTAGATAGATAGATAGAGATAGGTAGGTAGGTAGGTAGATAGATAGAGATAGGTAGGTAGGTAGATAGATAGAGATTGATAGGTAGGTAGATTGATAGAGACAGATAGGTAGGTAGGTAGATAGATAGAGATAGGTAGGTAGGTAGATAGATAGATACAAATAGGTAGGTATGTAGGTAGATAGATAGATACAGATAGGTAGGTAGGTAGGTAGATAGATAGATACAGATAGGTAGGTAGGTAGATAGATAGATACAGATAGGTAGGTAGGTAGGTAGATTGATAGATACAGATAGGTAGGTAGGTAGGTAGATAGATACAGATAGGTAGGTAGGTAGATAGACAGATAGAGATAGGTACGTAGGTACATAGATAGATACAGATAGGTAGGTAGGTAGATTGATAGATACAGATAGGTAGGTAGGTAGATAGATAGATAGAGATAGATAGGTAGGTAGATAGATAGATACAGATATGTAGGTAGGTAGATTGATAGATACAGATAGGTAGGTAGGTAGATAGATAGATAGAGATAGATAGGTAGGTAGATTGATAGAGACAGATAGGTAGGTAGGTAGATAGATAGATAGAGATAGGTAGGTAGGTAGATAGATAGATACTGGTAGGTAGGTAGCTAGATAGATAGATATAGATAGGTAGGTAGGTAGGTAGATAGATACAGATAGGTAGGTAGGTAGATAGATAGAGATAGGTAGGTAGGTAGATTGATAGATACAGAAAGGTAGGTAGGTAAGTAGATAGATAGAGATAGGTAGGTAAGTAGGTAGATAGATAGAGATAGGTAGGTACGTAGATAGATAGATAGATAGATAGAGATGGGTAGGTAGGTAGATAGATAGATACAGATAGGTAGGTAGGTAGATAGATAGAGATAGGTAGGTAGGTAGATTGATAGATAGAGATAGGTAGGTAGGTAGATAGATAGATAGACATAGGTAGGTAGGTAGATAGATAGAGATAGGTAGGTAGGTAGATTGAGAGATACAGAAAGGTAGGTAGGTAAGTAGATAGATAGAGATAGGTAGGTAAGTAGGGAGATAGATAGAGATAGGTAGGTACGTAGATAGATAGATAGATAGATAGATAGATAGAGATGGGTAGGTAGGTAGATAGATAGATACAGATAGGTAGGTAGGAAGATAGATAGATAGAGATAGGTAGGTAGGTAGATAGATACAGATAGGTAGGTAGGTAGATAGATAGATACAGATAGGTAGGTAGGTAGATAGATAGATAGATAGATAGAGATAGAAAAGTAGGTAGATTGATAGAGACAGATAGGTAGGTAGATAGATAGATAGAGATAGGTAGTTAGGTAGATTGATACATACAGATAGGTAGGTAGGTAGATAGATAGATACAGATAGGTAGGTAGGTAGATAGATAGAGATAGGTAGGTAGGTAGATTGATAGATACATATAGGTAGGTAGGTAGATAGATAAATACAGATAGGTAGGTAGGTAGATAGATAGATAGATAGAGATAGGTAGGTAGGTAGATAGATAGAGATAGGTAGGTAGGTAGATAGATAGATACAGATAGGTAGGTAGGTAGATTGATAGAGACAGATAGGTAGGTAGGTAGATAGATAGATAGAGATAGGCAGGTAGGTAGGTAGATAGATACAGATAGGTAGGTAGGTAGATAGGTAGATAGATACAGATAGGTAGGTAGGTAGGTAGATAGATACAGCTAGGTAGGTAGGTAGTTCGATAGATAGATACAGATAGGTAGGTAGGTAGATAGATAGATACAGATATGTAGGTAGGTAGATAGATAGATATAGGTAGGTAGGTAGGTAGGTAGGTAGATAGAGATATGTAGGTAGGTAGATAGATAGATAGATAGATAGATAGATAGATAGATAGATAGATAGGTAGGTAGATTGATAGATACAGATAGGTAGGTAGGTAGATTGATAGATACAGATAGGTAGGTAGGTAGGTAGATAGATAGATACAGATAGGTAGGTAGGTAGATAGATAGAGATAGGTAGGTAGGTAGATAGATATACAGACATAGGTAGGTAGGTAGATTGATAGATACAGATAGGTAGGTAGGTAGATAGATAGATACAGATAGGTAGGTAGGTAGGTAGATAGATAGAGATAGGTAGGTAGGTAGATAGATAAATACAGATAGGTAGGTAGGTAGGTAGATAGATAGAGATAGGTAGGTAGGTAGGTAGATAGATAGAGATAGGTAGGTAGGTAGATAGATAGATAGAGATAGGTAGGTAGGTAGATTGATAGGTACAGATAGGTAGGTAGATAGATAGATACAGATAGGTAGGTAGGTAGATTGATAGAGACATATAGGTAGGTAGGTAGATAGATAGATAGAGATAGGTAGGTAGGTAGATAGATACAGATAGGTAGGTAGGTAGGTAGATAGATACAGATAGGTAGGTACGTAGGTAGATAGATAGATACAGATAGGTAGGTAGGTAGATAGATAGATACAGATAGGTATGTAGGTAGATAGATAGATAGATAGATAGATATAGGTAGGTAGGTAGGTAGGTAGGTAGGTAGATACATAGAGATTGGTAGGTAGGTAGGTAGGTAGGTAGAGGTAGGTAGGTAGGTAGATAGATAGATAGAGATAGGTAGGTAGGTAGATTGATAGATACAGATAGGTAGGTAGGTAGGTAGATAGATAGAGATAGATAGGTAGGTAGATTGCTAGAGACAGATAGGTAGGTAGGTAGATAGATAGAGATAGGTAGGTAGGTAGATAGATAGATACAAATAGGTAGGTATGTAGGTAGATAGATAGATACAGATAGGTAGGTAGGTAGGTAGGTAGATAGATAGATACCGATAGGTAGGTAGGTAGATAGATAGATAGAGATAGGTAGGTAGGTAGATAGATAGATAGATAGAGATGGGTAGGTAGGTAGATAGATAGATACAGATAGGTAGGTAGGTAGGTAGATAGATAGATAGAGATAGGTAGGTAGGTAGATCGATAGATAGACATAGGTAGGTAGGTAGATAGATAGAGATAGGTAGGTAGGTAGATTGATAGATACAGAAAGGTAGGTAGGTAAGTAGATAGATAGAGATAGGTAGGTAAGTAGGTAGATAGATAGAGATAGGTAGGTACGTAGATAGATAGATAGATAGATAGATAGATAGATAGATAGATAGATAGATAGATAGATAGAGATGGGTAGGTAGGTAGATAGATAGATACAGATAGGTAGGTAGGAAGATAGATAGATAGAGATAGGTAGGTAGGTAGATAGATACAGATAGGTAGGTAGGTAGATTGATAGATACAGATAGGTAGGTAGGTAGATAGATAGATAGATAGAGATAGAAAAGTAGGTAGATTGATAGAGACAGATAGGTAGGTAGATAGATAGATAGAGATAGGTAGGTAGGTAGATTGATAGATACAGATAGGTAGGTAGGTAGATAGATAGATACAGATAGGTAGGTAGGTAGATAGATAGAGATAGGTAGGTAGGTAGATTGATAGATACATATAGGTAGGTAGGTAGATAGATAAATACAGATAGGTAGGTAGGTAGATAGATAGATAGATAGATAGAGATAGGTAGGTAGGTAGATAGATAGAGATAGGTAGGTAGGTAGATAGATAGATACAGATAGGTAGGTAGGTAGATTGATAGAGACAGATAGGTAGGTAGGTAGGTAGATAGATAGATAGAGATAGGCAGGTAGGTAGGTAGATAGATACAGATAGGTAGGTAGGTAGATAGGTAGATAGATACAGATAGGTAGGTAGGTAGGTAGATAGATACAGCTAGGTAGGTAGGTAGTTAGATAGATAGATACAGATAGGTAGGTAGGTAGATAGATAGATACAGATATGTAGGTAGGTAGATAGATAGATATAGGTAGGTAGGTAGGTAGGTAGGTAGGTAGATAGAGATATGTAGGTAGGTAGATAGATAGATAGATAGATAGATAGATAGATAGATAGATAGATAGAGATAGGTAGGTAGGTAGATTGATAGATACAGATAGGTAGGTAGGTAGATTGATAGATACAGATAGGTAGGTAAATAGGTAGGTAGATAGATAGATACAGATAGGTAGGTAGGTAGATAGATAGAGATAGGTAGGTAGGTAGGTAGATATACAGACATAGGTAGGTAGGTAGATTGATAGATACATATAGGTAGGTAGGTAGATAGATACAGATAGGTAGGTAGGTAGGTAGGTAGATAGATAGAGATAGGTAGGTAGGTAGATAGATAAATACAGATAGGTAGGTAGGTAGGTAGATAGATAGAGATAGGTAGGTAGGTAGGTAGATAGATAGAGATAGGTAGGTAGGTAGATAGATAGATAGAGATAGGTAGGTAGGTAGATTGATAGGTACAGATAGGTAGGTAGATAGATAGATACAGATAGGTAGGTAGGTAGATTGATAGAGACATATAGGTAGGTAGGTAGGTAGATAGATAGATAGAGATAGGTAGGTAGGTAGATAGATACAGATAGGTAGGTAGGTAGGTAGGTAGATAGATACAGATAGGTAGGTAGGTAGGTAGATAGATAGATACAGATAGGTAGGTAGGTAGATAGATAGATACAGATAGGTAGGTAGGTAGATAGATAGATAGATAGATAGATATAGGTAGGTAGGTAGGTAGGTAGGTAGGTAGATACATAGAGATTGGTAGGTAGGTAAGTAGGTAGAGATAGGTAGGTAGGTAGATAGATAGATAGAGATAGGTAGGTAGGTAGATTGATAGATACAGATAGGTAGGTAGGTAGGTAGATAGATAGAGATAGATAGGTAGGTAGATTGATAGAGACAGATAGGTAGGTAGATAGATAGAGATAGGTAGGTAGGTAGATAGATAGATACAAATAGGTAGGTATGTAGGTAGATAGATAGATACAGATAGGTAGGTAGGTAGGTAGGTAGATAGATAGATACCGATAGGTAGGTAGGTAGATAGATAGATAGAGATAGGTAGGTAGGTAGATTGATAGATACAGATAGGTAGGTAGGTAGGTAGATAGATAGAGATAGGTAGGTATGTAGGTAGATAGATAGAGATAAGTAGGTAGGTAGATTGATAGATAGAGATAGGTAGGTAGGTAGATAGATAGATACAGATAGGTAGGTAGGTAGATTGATAGATACAGATAGGTAGGTAGATAGATAGATAGATAGATAGATAGATAGATAGATAGATAGATAGATAGATAGATAGAGAGAGAGAGAGATAGATAGGTAGGTAGGTAGGTAGATTGATTGAGACAGATAGATAGGTAGGTAGATAGATAGTTAGAGATAGGTAGGTAGGTAGATTGATAGATACAGATAGGTAGGTAGGTAGATAGATAGATACAGATAGGTATGTAGGTAGGTAGATAGAGATAGGTAGGTAGGTAGATTGATAGATAGAGATAGGTTGGTAGGTAGATTGATAGATACAGATAGGTAGGTAGGTAGATAGATAGATACAGATGGTTAGGTAGGTAGATAGACAGATACAGATAGGTAGGTAGGTAGATAGATAGATAGAGATAGATAGGTAGGTAGATAGGTAGATATAGATATCTAGGTAGGTAGATAGATAGATAGAGATAGGTAGGTAGGTAGATAGATAGATACAGATAGGTAGGTAGGTAGGTAGATAGATAGATACAGATAGGTAGGTAGGTAGGTAGATAGATAGAGATAGGTAGGTAGGTAGATTGATAGATACAGATAGGTAGGTAGGTAAGTAGATAGATAGAGATAGGTAGGTAAGTAGGTAGATAGATAGAGATAGGTAGGTACGTAGATAGATAGAGATAGGTAGGTAGGTAGATTGATAGATACAGATAGGTAGGTAGGTAGATAGATAGATACAGATAGGTAGGTAGGTAGATAGATAGATAGAGATAGGTAGGTAGGTAGATAGATAGATATACATAGGTAGGTAGCTAGATTGATAGATACAGATAGGTAGGTAGGTAGATAGATACAGATAGGTAGGTAGGTAGATAGATAGATAGAGATAGGTAGGTAGGTAGATAGATACAGATAGGTAGGTAGGTAGGTAGGTAGATAGATAGAGATAGGTAGGTAGGTAGATAGATAGACATAGGTAGGTAGGTAGGTAGATTGATAGATACAGATAGGTAGGTAGGTAGATAGATAGATACAGATAGGTAGGTAGGTAGATAGATAGAGATAAATAGGTAGGTAGATATATAGATAGAGATAGGTAGGTAGGTAGATTGATAGATAGAGATAGGTAGGTAGGTAGGTAGATAGATAGAGATAGGTAGGTAGGTAGGTAGATAGATAGAGATAGGTAGGTAGGTAGATAGATAGATAGAGAAAGGTAGGTAGGTAGTTTGATAGATATAGATAGGTAGGTAGGTAGATAGATAGATACAGATAGGTAGGTAGGTAGATAGGTATATAGAGATAGGTAGGTAGGTAGATAGATAGATAGACATAGGTAGGTAGGTAGATTGATAGATACAGATAGGTAGGTAGGTAGATAGATAGATACAGATAGGTAGGTAGGTAGATAGATAGAGATGGGTAGGTAGGAAGATAGATAAATACAGATAGGTAGGTAGGTAGGTAGATAGATAGAGGTAGGTAGGTAGGTAGATAGATACATAGGTAGGTAGGTAGGTAGATTGATAGATACAGATAGGTAGGTAGGTAGATAGATAGATACAGATAGGTAGGTAGGTAGATAGATAGATAGAGATAGGTAGGTAGGTAGATTGATAGATAGAGATAGGTAGGTAGGTAGGTAGATAGATACAGATAGGTAGGTAGGTAGATTGATAGATACAGATAGGTAGGTAGGTAGATAGATAGAGATAGATAGGTAGGTAGATTGATTGAGACAGATAGGTAGGTAGGTAGATAGATAGTTAGAGATAGGTAGGTAGGTAGATTGATAGATACAGATAGGTAGGTAGTTAGATAGATAGATACAGTTAGGTAGGTAGGTAGGTAGATAGAGATAGGTAGGTAGGTAGATAGATATACAGACATAGGTAGGTAGGTAGATTGATAGATACAGATAGGTAGGTAGGTAGATAGATAGATACAGATAGGTAGGTAGGTAGATAGATAGATAGAGATAGGTAGGTAGGTAGATAGATAAATACAGATAGGTAGGTAGGTAGGTAGATAGACAGAAAGAGATAGGTAGGTAGGTAGATAGATAGATACAGATAGGTAGGTAGGTAGATTGATAGATACAGATAGGTAGGTAGGTAGATAGATAGATAGAGATAGATAGGTAGGTAGATAGGTAGATACAGATATGTAGGTAGGTAGATTGTTAGATACAGATAGGTAGGTAGGTAGATAGATAGATAGAGATAGATAGGTAGGTAGATTGATAGAGACAGATAGGTAGGTAGGTAGATAGATAGATACAGATAGGTAGGTAGGTAGATAGATAGAGATAGATAGGTAGGTAGGTAGATAGATAGAGATAGGTAGGTAGGTAGGTAGGTAGATAGATAGAGATAGGTAGGTAGGTAGTTTGATAGATACAGATAGGTAGGTAGGTAGATTGATAGAGACAGATAGGTAGGTAGGTAGATAGATAGATAGAGATAGGCAGGTAGGTAGGTAGATAGATACAGATAGGTAGGTAGGTAGATAGGTAGATAGATACAGATAGGTAGGTAGGTAGGTAGATAGATACAGCTAGGTAGGTAGGTAGTTAGATAGATAGATACAGATAGGTAGGTAGGTAGATAGATAGATACAGATATGTAGGTAGG
Source organism: Crotalus helleri (assembly GCA_024509115.1). Taxonomy (NCBI): domain Eukaryota; kingdom Metazoa; phylum Chordata; class Lepidosauria; order Squamata; family Viperidae; genus Crotalus; species Crotalus helleri. The sequence continues at coordinate 208,165 of JAKSXO010000096.1, forward strand.
TAGATAGATAGATATAGGTAGGTAGGTAGGTAGGTAGGTAGGTAGATAGAGATATGTAGGTAGGTAGATAGATAGATAGATAGATAGATAGAGATAGGTAGGTAGGTAGATTGATAGATACAGATAGGTAGGTAGGTAGATTGATAGATACAGATAGGTAGGTAGGTAGGTAGGTAGATAGATAGATACAGATAGGTAGGTAGGTAGATAGATAGAGATAGGTAGGTAGGTAGATAGATATACAGAAATAGGTAGGTAGGTAGATTGATAGATACAGATAGGTAGGTAGGTAGATAGATAGATACAGATAGGTAGGTAGGTAGATAGATAGATAGAGATAGGTAGGTAGGTAGATAGATAAATACAGATAGGTAGGTAGGTAGGTAGATAGATAGAGATAGGTAGGTAGGTAGGTAGATAGATAGAGATAGGTAGGTAGGTAGATAGATAGATAGAGATAGGTAGGTAGGTAGATTGATAGGTACAGATAGGTAGGTAGATAGATAGATACAGATAGGTAGGTAGGTAGATTGATAGAGACATATAGGTAGGTAGGTAGATAGATAGATAGAGATAGGTAGGTAGGTAGATAGATACAGATAGGTAGGTAGGTAGGTAGGTAGATAGATACAGATAGGTAGGTAGGTAGGTAGTTAGATAGATACAGATAGGTAGGTAGGTAGATAGATAGATACAGATAGGTAGGTAGGTAGATAGATAGATAGATAGATAGATAGATAGATAGATAGATAGATAGATAGATAGATAGATATAGGTAGGTAGGTAGGTAGGTAGGTAGATACATAGAGATTGGTAGGTAGGTAGGTAGGTAGAGATAGGTAGGTAGGTAGATAGATAGATAGAGATAGGTAGGTAGGTAGATTGATAGATACAGATAGGTAGGTAGGTGGGTAGATAGATAGAGATAGATAGGTAGGTAGATTGATAGAGACAGATAGGTAGGTAGGTAGATAGATAGAGATAGGTAGGTAGGTAGATAGATAGATACAAATAGGTAGGTATGTAGGTAGATAGATAGATACAGATAGGTAGGTAGGTAGGTAGATAGATAGATACCGATAGGTAGGTAGGTAGATAGATAGATAGATAGAGATAGGTAGGTAGGTAGATTGATAGATACAGATAGGTAGGTAGGTAGGTAGATAGATAGAGATAGGTAGGTATGTAGGTAGATAGATAGAGATAAGTAGGTAGGTAGATTGATAGATAGAGATAGGTAGGTAGGTAGATAGATAGATACAGATAGGTAGGTAGGTAGATTGATAGATACAGATAGGTAGGTAGGTAGATAGATAGTTAGAGATAGGTAGGTAGGTAGATTGATAGATACAGATAGGTAGGTAGGTAGATAGATAGATACAGATAGGTATGTAGGTAGGTAGATAGAGATAGGTAGGTAGGTAGATTGATAGATAGAGATAGGTTGGTAGGTAGATTGATAGATACAGATAGGTAGGTAGGTAGATAGATAGATACAGATGGTTAGGTAGGTAGATAGACAGATACAGATAGGTAGGTAGGTAGATAGATAGATAGAGATAGATAGGTAGGTAGATAGATAGATAGAGATAGGTAGGTAGGTAGATTGATAGGTACAGATAGGTAGGTAGGTAGGTAGATAGATAGATACAGATAGGTAGGTAGGTAGGTAGGTAGATAGATAGAGATAGGTAGGTAGGTAGATTGATAGATACAGATAGGTAGGTAGGTAAGTAGATAGATAGAGATAGATAGATACAGATGGTTAGGTAGGTAGATAGACAGATACAGATAGGTAGGTAGGTAGATAGATAGATACAGATATCTAGGTAGGTAGATAGATAGATAGAGATAGGTAGGTAGGTAGATAGATAGATACAGATAGGTAGGTAGGTAGGTAGATAGATAGATACAGATAGGTAGGTAGGTAGGTAGATAGATAGAGATAGGTAGGTAGGTAGATTGATAGATACAGATAGGTAGGTAGGTAAGTAGATAGATAGAGATAGGTAGGTAAGTAGGTAGATAGATAGAGATAGGTAGGTACGTAGATAGATAGAGATAGGTAGGTAGGTAGATTGATAGATACAGATAGGTAGGTAGGTAGATAGATAGATACAGATAGGTAGGTAGGTAGATAGATAGATAGAGATAGGTAGGTAGGTAGATAGATAGATATACATAGGTAGGTAGCTAGATTGATAGATACAGATAGGTAGGTAGGTAGATAGATACAGATAGGTAGGTAGGTAGATAGATAGATAGAGATAGGTAGGTAGGTAGATAGATACAGATAGGTAGGTAGGTAGGTAGATAGATAGATACAGATAGGTAGGTAGGTAGATTGATAGGTACAGATAGGTAGGTAGGTAGATAGATAGATAGAGATAAATAGGTAGGTAGATATATAGATAGAGATAGGTAGGTAGGTAGATTGATAGATAGAGATAGGTAGGTAGGTAGGTAGATAGATAGAGATAGGTAGGTAGGTAGGTAGATAGATAGAGATAGGTAGGTAGGTAGATAGATAGATAGACATAGGTAGGTAGGTAGATTGATAGATACAGATAGGTAGGTAGGTAGATAGATAGTTACAGATAGGTAGGTAGGTAGATAGGTATATAGAGATAGGTAGGTAGGTAGATAGATAGATAGACATAGGTAGGTAGGTAGATTGATAGATACAGATAGGTAGGTAGGTAGATAGATAGATACAGATAGGTAGGTAGGTAGATAGATAGAGATGGGTAGGTAGGAAGATAGATAAATACAGATAGGTAGGTAGGTAGGTAGATAGATAGAGATAGGTAGGTAGGTAGATAGATACATAGGTAGGTAGGTAGGTAGATTGATAGATACAGATAGGTAGGTAGGTAGATAGATAGATACAGATAGGTAGGTAGGTAGATAGATAGATAGAGATAGGTAGGTAGGTAGATTGATAGATAGAGATAGGTAGGTAGGTAGGTAGATAGATACAGATAGGTATGTAGGTAGATTGATAGATACAGATAGGTAGGTAGGTAGATAGATAGAGATAGATAGGTAGGTAGATTGATTGAGACAGATAGGTAGGTAGGTAGATAGATAGTTAGAGATAGGTAGGTAGGTAGATTGATAGGTACAGATAGGTAGGTAGGTAGATAGATAGTTAGAGATAGGTAGGTAGGTAGATTGATAGATACAGATAGGTAGGTAGTTAGATAGATAGATACAGTTAGGTAGGTAGGTAGATTTCTAGATACAGATAGGTAGGTAGATAGATAGATAAATACAGATAGGTATGAAGGTAGATAGATAGATAGAGATAGGTTGGTAGGTAGATTGATAGATACAGATAGGTAGGTAGGTAGATAGATAGATACAGATAGGTAGGTAGGTAGATAGACAGAAAGAGATAGGTAGGTAGGTAGATAGATAGATACAGATAGGTAGGTAGGTAGATTGATAGGTACAGATAGGTAGGTAGGTAGATAGATAGATAGAGATAGATAGGTAGGTAGATAGGTAGATACAGATATGTAGGTAGGTAGATTGTTAGATACAGATAGGTAGGTAGGTAGATAGATAGATAGAGATAGATAGGTAGGTAGATTGATAGAGACAGATAGGTAGGTAGGTAGATAGATAGATACAGATAGGTAGGTAGGTAGATAGATAGAGATAGATAGGTAGGTAGGTAGATAGATAGAGATAGGTAGGTAGGTAGGTAGGTAGATAGATAGAGATAGGTAGGTAGGTAGTTTGATAGATACAGATAGGTAGGTAGGTAGATAGATAGATACAGATAGGTAGGTAGGTAGATAGATAGATAGAGATAGGTAAGTAGGTAGATAGATAGTTAGAGATAGGTAGGTAGGTAGATTGATAGATACAGATAGGTAGGTAGGTAGATAGATAGATACAGATAGGTAGGTAGGTAGGTAGATACAGATAGGTAGGTAGGTAGATAGATAGATACAGATAGGTAGGTAGGTAGATAGATAGAGATGGGTAGGTAGGAAGATAGATAAATACAGATAGGTAGGTAGGTAGGTAGGTAGGTAGATAGATAGAGATAGGTAGGTAGGTAGATAAATAGACATAGGTAGGTAGGTAGATTGATAGATACAGATAGGTAGGTAGGTAGATAGATACAGATAGGTAGGTAGATAGATAGATAGAGATAGGTAGGTAGGTAGATTGATAGATAGAGATAGGTAGGTAGGTAGATAGATAGATACAGATAGGTAGGTAGGTAGATTGATAGATACAGATAGGTAGGTAGGTAGATAGATAGATAGAGATAGATAGGTAGGTAGATTCATTGAGACAGATAGGTAGGTAGGTAGATAGATAGTTAGAGATAGGTAGGTAGGTAGATTGATAGATACAGATAGGTAGGTAGGTAGATAGATAGATACAGATAGGTAGGTAGGTAGGTAGGTAGATTGATAGATACAGATAGGTAGGTAGGTAGATAGATAAATACAGATAGGTATGTAGGTAGATAGATAGATAGAGATAGGTTGGTAGGTAGATTGATAGATAGAGATCGGTAGGTTGGTAGATAGATAGATACAGATAGGTAGGTAGGTAGATAGACAGATAGAGATAGGTACGTAGGTAGATAGATAGATACAGATAGGTAGGTAGGTAGATTGATAGATATAGATAGGTAGGTAGGTAGATAGATAGATAGAGATAGATAGGTAGGTAGATAGATAGATACAGATAGGTAGGTAGGTAGATTGATAGATACAGATAGGTAGGTAGGTAGATAGATAGATAGAGATAGATAGGTAGGTAGATTGATAGAGACAAATAGGTAGGTAGGTAGATAGATAGATACAGATAGGTAGGTAGATAGATAGATAGAGATAGATAGATATGTAGGTAGGTAGATAGATAGAGATAGGTAGGTAGGTAGGTAGGTAGGTAGATAGATAGAGATAGGTAGGTAGGTAGATAGATAGATAGAGATAGGTAGGTAGGTAGTTTGATAGATACAGATAAGTAGGTATGTAGGTAGATAGATAGAGATAGGTAGGTAGGTAGGTAGACAGATAGAGATAGGTAGGTAGGTAGATAGATAGATAGAGATAGGTAGGTAGGTAGTTTGATAGATATAGATAGGTAGGTAGGTAGATAGATAGATACAGATAGGTAGGTAGGTAGGTAGATAGATAGATAGAGATAGGTAGGTAGGTAGATAGATAGATAGACATAGGTAGGTAGGTAGATTGATAGATACAGATAGGTAGGTAGGTAGATAGATAGATACAGATAGGTAGGTAGATAGATAGATAGATAGAGATGGGTAGGTAGGAAGATAGATAAATACAGATAGTTAGGTAGGTAGATAGATAGATAGAGATAGGTAGGTAGGTAGATAGATAGATAGAGATAGGTAGGTAGGTAGATTGATAGATACAGATAGGTAGGTAGGTAGATAGATAGATACAGATAGGTAGGTAGGTAGATTGATAGATACAGATAGGTAGGTAGGTAGGTAGATAGATAGATAGATAGAGATAGATAGTTAGGTAGATTGATAGAGACAGATAGGTAGGTAGATAGATAGATAGAGATAGGTAGGTAGGTAGTTTGATAGATACAGATAGGTAGGTAGGTAGATAGATAGATACAGATAGGTAGGTAGGTAGATAGATAGATAGAGATAGGTAGGTAGGTAGATAGATAGATAGACATAGGTAGGTAGGTAGATTGATAGATACAGATAGGTAGGTAGGTAGATAGATAGATACAGATAGGTAGGTAGGTAGATAGATAGAGATAGGTAGGTAGGAAGATAGATAAATACAGATAGGTAGGTAGTTATGTAGATAGATAGAGATAGGTAGGTAGGTAGATAGATAGATATAGGTAGGTAGGTAGGTAGATTGATAGATACAGATAGGTAGGTAGGTAGATAGATAGATACAGATAGGTAGGTAGGTAGATAGATAGAGATAGGTAGGTAGGTAGATAGATAGATAGAGATAGGTAGGTAGGTAGATTGATAGATACAGATAGGTAGGTAGGTAGATAGATAGATACAGATAGGTAGGTAGGTAGATAGATAGATACAGATAGGTAGGAAGTTAGATAGATAGATAGAGATAGGTAGGTAGGTAGATTGATAGATACAGATAGGTAGGTAGGTAGATAGATAGATACAGATAGGTAGGTAGGTAGGTAGATAGAGATAGGTAGGTAGGTAGATTGATACAGATAGGTAGGTAGGTAGATAGATAAATACAGATAGGTAGGTAGGTAGATAGATAGATAGAGATAGGTAGGTAGGTAGATTGATAGATACAGATAGGTAGGTAGGTAGGTAGAGAGATAGATACAGATAGGTAGGTAGGTAGATAGACAGATAGAGATAGGTACGTAGGTAGATAGATAGATACAGATAGGTAGGTAGGTAGATTGATAGATACAGATAGGTAGGTAGGTAGATAGATAGTGATAGATAGGTAGGTAGATAGATAGATACAGATAGGTAGGTAGGTAGATTGATAGATACAGATAGGTAGGTAGGTAGCTAGATAGATAGAGATAGGTAGGTAGGTAGATTGATAGAGACAGATAGGTAGGTAGGTAGATAGATAGATACAGATAGGTAGGTAGGTAGATAGATGGATAGAGATAGGTAGGTAGATAGATTGATAGATACAGATAGGTAGGTAGGTAGATAGATAGATACAGATAGGTAGGTAGGTAGATAGATAGATAGAGATAGATAGGTAGGTAGATTGATAGAGACAGATAGGTAGGTAGATAGATAGATAGAGATAGGTAGGTAGGTAGATTGATAGATACAGATAGGTAGGTAGGTAGATAGATAGATACAGATAGGTAGGTAGGTAGATAGATAAATACAGATAGGTAGGTAGGTAGATAGATTGATAGAGATAGGTAGGTAGATAGATAGATAGATAGATAGATAGATAGATAGATAGATAGATAGGTAGGTAGGTAGGTAGGTAGGTAGATAGATACAGATAGGTAGGTAGGTAGATAGATAAATACAGATAGGTAGGTAGGTAGATAGATAGATAGAGATAGGTAGGTAGGTAGATTGATAGAGACAGATAGGTAGGTAGGTAGATAGATAGAGATAGGTAGGTAGGTAGGTAGGTAGATAGATACAGATAGGTAGGTAGGTAGGTAGATAGATAGATACAGATAGGTAGGTAGGTAGATAGATAGATACAGATAGGTAGGTAGGTAGATAGATAGATAGATAGATAGATATAGGTAGGTAGGTAGGTAGGTAGGTAGATACATAGAGATTGGTAGGTAGGTAGGTAGAGATAGGTAGGTAGGTAGATAGATAGATAGAGATAGGTAGGTAGGTAGATTGATAGATACAGATAGGTAGGTAGGTAGGTAGATAGATAGAGATAGATAGGTAGGTAGATTGATAGAGACAGATAGGTAGGTAGGTAGATAGATAGAGATAGGTAGGTAGGTAGATAGATAGATACAAATAGGTAGGTATGTAGGTAGATAGATAGATACAGATAGGTAGGTAGGTAGGTAGGTAGATAGATAGATACCGATAGGTAGGTAGGTAGATAGATAGATAGAGATAGGTAGGTAGGTAGATTGATAGATACAGATAGGTAGGTAGGTAGGTAGATAGATAGAGATAGGTAGGTATGTAGGTAGATAGATAGAGATAAGTAGGTAGGTAGATTGATAGATAGAGATAGGTAGGTAGGTAGATAGATAGATACAGATAGGTAGGTAGGTAGATTGATAGATACAGATAGGTAGGTAGATAGATAGATAGATAGATAGATAGATAGATAGATAGATAGATAGATAGATAGATAGATAGATAGATAGATAGAGAGATAGATAGGTAGGTAGGTAGATTGATTGAGACAGATAGATAGGTAGGTAGATAGATAGTTAGAGATAGGTAGGTAGGTAGATTGATAGATACAGATAGGTAGGTAGGTAGATAGATAGATACAGATAGGTATGTAGGTAGGTAGATAGAGATAGGTAGGTAGGTAGATTGATAGATAGAGATAGGTTGGTAGGTAGATTGATAGATACAGATAGGTAGGTAGGTAGATAGATAGATACAGATGGTTAGGTAGGTAGATAGACAGATACAGATAGGTAGGTAGGTAGATAGATAGATAGAGATAGATAGGTAGGTAGATAGGTAGATACAGATATCTAGGTAGGTAGATAGATAGATAGAGATAGGTAGGTAGGTAGATAGATAGATACAGATAGGTAGGTAGGTAGGTAGATAGATAGATACAGATAGGTAGGTAGGTAGGTAGATAGATAGAGATAGGTAGGTAGGTAGATTGATAGATACAGATAGGTAGGTAGGTAAGTAGATAGATAGAGATAGGTAGGTAAGTAGGTAGATAGATAGAGATAGGTAGGTACGTAGATAGATAGAGATAGGTAGGTAGGTAGATTGATAGATACAGATAGGTAGGTAGGTAGATAGATAGATACAGATAGGTAGGTAGGTAGATAGATAGATAGAGATAGGTAGGTAGGTAGATAGATAGATATACATAGGTAGGTAGCTAGATTGATAGATACAGATAGGTAGGTAGGTAGATAGATACAGATAGGTAGGTAGGTAGATAGATAGATAGAGATAGGTAGGTAGGTAGATAGATACAGATAGGTAGGTAGGTAGATAGATAGAGATAGGTAGGTAGGTAGATAGATAGACATAGGTAGGTAGGTAGGTAGATTGATAGATACAGATAGGTAGGTAGGTAGATAGATAGATACAGATAGGTAGGTAGGTAGATAGATAGAGATAAATAGGTAGGTAGATATATAGATAGAGATAGGTAGGTAGGTAGATTGATAGATAGAGATAGGTAGGTAGGTAGGTAGATAGATAGAGATAGGTAGGTAGGTAGGTAGATAGATAGAGATAGGTAGGTAGGTAGATAGATAGATAGAGAAAGGTAGGTAGGTAGTTTGATAGATATAGATAGGTAGGTAGGTAGATAGATAGATACAGATAGGTAGGTAGGTAGATAGGTATATAGAGATAGGTAGGTAGGTAGATAGATAGATAGACATAGGTAGGTAGGTAGATTGATAGATACAGATAGGTAGGTAGGTAGATAGATAGATACAGATAGGTAGGTAGGTAGATAGATAGAGATGGGTAGGTAGGAAGATAGATAAATACAGATAGGTAGGTAGGTAGGTAGATAGATAGAGATAGGTAGGTAGGTAGATTTCTAGATACAGATCGGTAGGTAGGTAGATAGATAAATACAGATAGGTATGAAGGTAGATAGATAGATAGAGATAGGTTGGTAGGTAGATTGATAGATACAGATAGGTAGGTAGGTAGATAGATAGATACAGATAGGTAGGTAGGTAGATAGATAGATAGAGATAGATAGGTAGGTAGATAGGTAGATACAGATATGTAGGTAGGTAGATTGTTAGATACAGATAGGTAGGTAGGTAGATAGATAGATAGAGATAGATAGGTAGGTAGATTGATAGAGACAGATAGGTAGGTAGGTAGATAGATAGATACAGATAGGTAGGTAGGTAGATAGATAGAGATAGATAGGTAGGTAGGTAGATAGATAGAGATAGGTAGGTAGGTAGGTAGGTAGATAGATAGAGATAGGTAGGTAGGTAGTTTGATAGATACAGATAGGTAGGTAGGTAGATAGATAGATACAGATAGGTAGGTAGGTAGATTGATAGAGACAGATAGGTAGGTAGGTAGATAGATAGATAGAGATAGGCAGGTAGGTAGGTAGATAGATACAGATAGGTAGGTAGGTAGATAGGTAGATAGATACAGATAGGTAGGTAGGTAGGTAGATAGATACAGCTAGGTAGGTAGGTAGTTAGATAGATAGATACAGATAGGTAGGTAGGTAGATAGATAGATACAGATATGTAGGTAGGTAGATAGATAGATATAGGTAGGTAGGTAGGTAGGTAGATAGAGATATGTAGGTAGGTAGATAGATAGATAGATAGATAGATAGATAGATAGATAGATAGATAGATAGATAGAGATAGGTAGGTAGGTAGATTGATAGATACAGATAGGTAGGTAGGTAGATTGATAGATACAGATAGGTAGGTAGGTAGGTAGGTAGATAGATAGATACAGATAGGTAGGTAGGTAGATAGATAGAGATAGGTAGGTAGGTAGATAGATATACAGACATAGGTAGGTAGGTAGATTGATAGATACAGATAGGTAGGTAGGTAGATAGATAGATACAGATAGGTAGGTAGGTAGATAGATAGATAGAGATAGGTAGGTAGGTAGATAAATACAGATAGGTAGGTAGGTAGGTAGATAGATAGAGATAGGTAGGTAGGTAGGTAGATTGATAGAGATAGGTAGGTAGGTAGATAGATAGATAGAGATAGGTAGGTAGGTAGATTGATAGGTACAGATAGGTAGGTAGATAGATAGATACAGATAGGTAGGTAGGTAGATTGATAGAGACATATAGGTAGGTAGGTAGATAGATAGATAGAGATAGGTAGGTAGGTAGATAGATACAGATAGGTAGGTAGGTAGGTAGGTAGATAGATACAGATAGGTAGGTAGGTAGGTAGTTAGATAGATACAGATAGGTAGGTAGGTAGATAGATAGATACAGATAGGTAGGTAGGTAGATAGATAGATAGATAGATAGATAGATAGATAGATATAGGTAGGTAGGTAGGTAGGTAGATACATAGAGATTGGTAGGTAGGTAGGTAGGTAGAGATAGGTAGGTAGGTAGGTAGATAGATAGAGATAGGTAGGTAGGTAGATTGATAGATACAGATAGGTAGGTAGGTAGGTAGATAGATAGAGATAGATAGGTAGGTAGATTGATAGAGACAGATAGGTAGGTAGGTAGATAGATAGAGATAGGTAGGTAGGTAGATAGATAGATACAAATAGGTAGGTATGTAGGTAGATAGATAGATACAGATAGGTAGGTAGGTAGGTAGGTAGATAGATAGATACCGATAGGTAGGTAGGTAGATAGATAGATAGAGATAGGTAGGTAGGTAGATTGATAGATACAGATAGGTAGGTAGGTAGGTAGATAGATAGAGATAGGTAGGTATGTAGGTAGATAGATAGAGATAAGTAGGTAGGTAGATTGATAGATAGAGATAGGTAGGTAGGTAGATAGATAGATACAGATAGGTAGGTAGGTAGATTGATAGATACAGATAGGTAGGTAGATAGATAGATAGATAGATAGATAGATAGGTAGATAGATAGATAGATATATAGATAGGTAGGTAGGTAGGTAGATTGATTGAGACAGATAGATAGGTAGGTAGATAGATAGTTAGAGATAGGTAGGTAGGTAGATTGATAGATACAGATAGGTAGGTAGGTAGATAGATAGATACAGATAGGTATGTAGGTAGGTAGATAGAGATAGGTAGGTAGGTAGATTGATAGATAGAGATAGGTTGGTAGGTAGATTGATAGATACAGATAGGTAGGTAGGTAGATAGATAGATACAGATGGTTAGGTAGGTAGATAGACAGATACAGATAGGTAGGTAGGTAGATAGATAGATAGAGATAGATAGGTAGGTAGATAGGTAGATACAGATATCTAGGTAGGTAGATAGATAGATAGAGATAGGTAGGTAGGTAGATAGATAGATACAGATAGGTAGGTAGGTAGATAGATAGATACAGATAGGTAGGTAGGTAGGTAGATAGATAGAGATAGGTAGGTAGGTAGATTGATAGATACAGATAGGTAGGTAGGTAAATAGATAGATAGAGATAGGTAGGTAAGTAGGTAGATAGATAGAGATAGGTAGGTACGTAGATAGATAGAGATAGGTAGGTAGGTAGATTGATAGATACAGATAGGTAGGTAGGTAGATAGATAGATACAGATAGGTAGGTAGGTAGATAGATAGATAGAGATAGGTAGGTAGGTAGATAGATAGATATACATAGGTAGGTAGCTAGATTGATAGATACAGATAGGTAGGTAGGTAGATAGATACAGATAGGTAGGTAGGTAGATAGATAGATAGAGATAGGTAGGTAGGTAGATAGATACAGATAGGTAGGTAGGTAGGTAGATAGATAGAGATAGGTAGGTAGGTAGATAGATAGACATAGGTAGGTAGGTAGGTAGATTGATAGATACAGATAGGTAGGTAGGTAGATAGATAGATACAGATAGGTAGGTAGGTAGATAGATAGAGATAAATAGGTAGGTAGATATATAGATAGAGATAGGTAGGTAGGTAGATTGATAGATAGAGATAGGTAGGTAGGTAGGTAGATAGATAGAGATAGGTAGGTAGGTAGGTAGATAGATAGAGATAGGTAGGTAGGTAGATAGATAGATAGACATAGGTAGGTAGGTAGATTGATAGATACAGATAGGTAGGTAGGTAGATAGATAGTTACAGATAGGTAGGTAGGTAGATAGGTATATAGAGATAGGTAGGTAGGTAGATAGATAGATAGACATAGGTAGGTAGGTAGATTGATAGATACAGATAGGTAGGTAGGTAGATAGATAGATACAGATAGGTAGGTAGGTAGATAGATAGAGATGGGTAGGTAGGAAGATAGATAAATACAGATAGGTAGGTAGGTAGGTAGATAGATAGAGATAGGTAGGTAGGTAGATAGATACATAGGTAGGTAGGTAGGCAGATTGATAGATACAGATAGGTAGGTAGGTAGATAGATAGATACAGATAGGTAGGTAGGTAGATAGATAGATAGAGATAGGTAGGTAGGTAGATTGATAGATAGAGATGGGTAGGTAGGTAGGTAGATAGATACAGATAGGTAGGTAGGTAGATTGATAGATACAGATAGGTAGGTAGGTAGATAGATAGAGATAGATAGGTAGGTAGATTGATTGAGACAGATAGGTAGGTAGGTAGATAGATAGTTAGAGATAGGTAGGTAGGTAGATTGATAGATACAGATAGGTAGGTAGTTAGATAGATAGATACAGTTAGGTAGGTAGGTAGGTAGATAGAGATAGGTAGGTAGGTAGATTTCTAGATACAGATAGGTAGGTAGGTAGATAGATAAATACAGATAGGTATGAAGGTAGATAGATAGATAGAGATAGGTTGGTAGGTAGATTGATAGATACAGATAGGTAGGTAGGTAGATAGATAGATACAGATAGGTAGGTAGGTAGATAGACAGAAAGAGATAGGTAGGTAGGTAGATAGATAGATACAGATAGGTAGGTAGGTAGATTGATAGGTACAGATAGGTAGGTAGGTAGATAGATAGATAGAGATAGATAGGTAGGTAGATAGGTAGATACAGATATGTAGGTAGGTAGATTGTTAGATACAGATAGGTAGGTAGGTAGATAGATAGATAGAGATAGATAGGTAGGTAGATTGATAGAGACAGATAGGTAGGTAGGTAGATAGATAGATACAGATAGGTAGGTAGGTAGATAGATAGAGATAGATAGGTAGGTAGGTAGATAGATAGAGATAGGTAGGTAGGTAGGTAGATAGATAGAGATAGGTAGGTAGGTAGTTTGATAGATACAGATAGGTAGGTAGGTAGATAGATAGATACAGATAGGTAGGTAGGTAGATAGATAGATAGAGATAGGTAAGTAGGTAGATAGATAGTTAGAGATAGGTAGGTAGGTAGATTGATAGATACAGATAGGTAGGTAGGTAGATAGATAGATACAGATAGGTAGGTAGGTAGGTAGGTAGATACAGATAGGTAGGTAGGTAGATTGATAGATACAGATAGGTAGGTAGGTAGATAGATAAATACAGATAGGTATGTAGGTAGATAGATAGATAGAGATAGGTTGGTAGGTAGATTGATAGATAGAGATCGGTAGGTTGGTAGATAGATAGATACAGATAGGTAGGTAGGTAGATAGACAGATAGAGATAGGTACGTAGGTAGATAGATAGATACAGATAGGTAGGTAGGTAGATTGATAGATATAGATAGGTAGGTAGGTAGATAGATAGATAGAGATAGATAGGTAGGTAGATAGATAGATACAGATAGGTAGGTAGGTAGATTGATAGATACAGATAGGTAGGTAGGTAGATAGATAGATAGAGATAGATAGGTAGGTAGATTGATAGAGACAAATAGGTAGGTAGGTAGATAGATAGATACAGATAGGTAGATAGATAGATAGAGATAGATATGTAGGTAGGTAGATAGATAGAGATAGGTAGGTAGGTAGGTAGGTAGGTAGATAGATAGAGATAGGTAGGTAGGTAGATAGATAGATAGAGATAGGTAGGTAGGTAGTTTGATAGATACAGATAAGTAGGTATGTAGGTAGATAGATAGAGATAGGTAGGTAGGTAGGTAGACAGATAGAGATAGGTAGGTAGGTAGATAGATAGATAGAGATAGGTAGGTAGGTAGTTTGATAGATATAGATAGGTAGGTAGATAGATAGATACAGATAGGTAGGTAGGTAGGTAGATAGATAGATAGAGATAGGTAGGTAGGTAGATAGATAGATAGACATAGGTAGGTAGGTAGATTGATAGATACAGATAGGTAGGTAGGTAGATAGATAGATACAGATAGGTAGGTAGATAGATAGATAGAGATGGGTAGGTAGGAAGATAGATAAATACAGATAGGTAGGTAGGTAGATAGATAGATAGAGATAGGTAGGTAGGTAGATAGATAGATAGGTAGAGATAGGTAGGTAGGTAGATTGATAGATACAGATAGGTAGGTAGGTAGATAGATAGATACAGATAGGTAGGTAGGTAGATTGATAGATACAGATAGGTAGGTAGGTAGGTAGATAGATAGATAGATAGAGATAGATAGTTAGGTAGATTGATAGAGACAGATAGGTAGGTAGATAGATAGATAGAGATAGGTAGGTAGGTAGATAGATAGATACAGATAGGTAGGTAGGTAGATAGATAGATAGAGATAGGTAGGTAGGTAGATAGATAGATAGACATAGGTAGGTAGGTAGATTGATAGATACAGATAGGTAGGTAGGTAGATAGATAGATACAGATAGGTAGGTAGGTAGATAGATAGAGATAGGTAGGTAGGAAGATAGATAAATACAGATAGGTAGGTAGTTATGTAGATAGATAGAGATAGGTAGGTAGGTAGATAGATAGACATAGGTAGGTAGGTAGGTAGATTGATAGATACAGATAGGTAGGTAGGTAGATAGATAGATACAGATAGGTAGGTAGGTAGATAGATAGATAGAGATAGGTAGGTAGGTAGATAGATAGATAGAGATAGGTAGGTAGGTAGATTGATAGATACAGATAGGTAGGTAGGTAGATAGATAGATACAGATAGGTAGGTAGGTAGATAGATAGATACAGATAGGTAGGAAGGTAGATAGATAGATAGAGATAGGTAGGTAGGTAGATTGATAGATACAGATAGGTAGGTAGGTAGATAGATAGATACAGATAGGTAGGTAGGTAGGTAGATAGAGATAGGTAGGTAGGTAGATTGATACAGATAGGTAGGTAGGTAGATAGATAAATACAGATAGGTAGGTAGGTAGATAGATAGATAGAGATAGGTAGGTAGGTAGATTGATAGATACAGATAGGTAGGTAGGTAGGTAGGTAGAGAGATAGATACAGATAGGTAGGTAGGTAGATAGACAGATAGAGATAGGTACGTAGGTAGATAGATAGATACAGATAGGTAGGTAGGTAGATTGATAGATACAGATAGGTAGGTAGGTAGATAGATAGTGATAGATAGGTAGGTAGATAGATAGATACAGATAGGTAGGTAGGTAGATTGATAGATACAGATAGGTAGGTAGGTAGATAGATAGATACAGATAGGTAGGTAGGTAGATAGATGGATAGAGATAGGTAGGTAGATAGATTGATAGATACAGATAGGTAGGTAGGTAGATAGATAGATACAGATAGGTAGGTAGGTAGATAGATAGATAGAGATAGATAGGTAGGTAGATTGATAGAGACAGATAGGTAGGTAGATAGATAGATAGAGATAGGTAGGTAGGTAGATTGATAGATACAGATAGGTAGGTAGGTAGATAGATAGATACAGATAGGTAGGTAGGTAGATAGAGGGAGATAGGTAGGTAGGTAGATTGATAGATACATATAGGTAGGTAGGTAGATAGATAAATACAGATAGGTAGGTAGGTAGATAGATTGATAGAGATAGGTAGGTAGATAGAGAGATAGATAGATAGATAGATAGATAGATAGATAGATAGATAGATAGATAGATAGATAGATAGATAGGTAGGTAGGTAGGTAGGTAGATAGATACAGATAGGTATGTAGGTAGATAGATAAATACAGATAGGTAGGTAGGTAGATAGATAGATAGAGATAGGTAGGTAGGTAGATTGATAGAGACAGATAGGTAGGTAGGTAGATAGATAGATACAGATAGGTAGGTAGGTAGGTAGATTGATAGATACAGATAGGTAGGTAGGTAGATAGTTAGATACAGATAGGTAGGTAGGTAGGTAGATAGATACAGATAGGTAGGTAGGTAGGTAGATAGATAGATACAGATAGGTAGGTAGGTAGAGATAGAGATAGGTAGGTAGGTAGATTGATAGATACAGATAGGTAGGTAGGTAAGTAGATAGATAGAGATAGGTAGGTAAGTAGGTAGATAGATAGAGATAGGTAGGTACGTAGATAGATAGATAGAGATGGGTAGGTAGGTAGATAGATAGATACAGATAGGTAGGTAGGTAGGTAGATAGATAGATAGAGATAGGTAGTTAGGTAGATAGATAGATAGACATAGGTAGGTAGGTATATTGATAGATACAGATAGGTAGGTAGGTAGATAGATAGATACAGATAGGAAGGTAGGAAGATAGATAGATAGAGATAGGTAGGTAGGTAGATAGATACAGATAGGTAGGTAGATTGATAGATACAGATAGGTAGGTAGGTAGATAGATAGATAGAGATAGGTAGGTAGGTAGGTAGATAGATAGATAGAGATAGGTAGGTAGGTAGATAGATAGATACAGATAGGTAGGTAGGTAGGTAGATAGATAGAGATAGGTAGGTAGGTAGATAGATAGACATAGGTAGGTAGGTAGATTGATAGATACAGATAGGTAGGTAGGTAGATAGATAGATAGAGATAGATAGGTAGGTAGATTGATAGAGACAGATAGGTAGGTAGGTAGATAGATAGAGATAGGTAGGTAGGTAGATAGATAGATACAAATAGGTAGGTATGTAGGTAGATAGATAGATACAGATAGGTAGGTAGGTAGGTAGATAGATAGAGATAGGTAGGTAGGTAGATTGATAGATACAGATAGGTAGGTAGGTAGATAGATAGATACAGATAGGTAGGTAGGTAGATAGACAGATAGAGATAGGTACGTAGGTAGATAGATAGATACAGATAGGTAGGTAGGTAGATTGATAGATACAGATAGGTAGGTAGGTAGATAGATAGATAGAGATAGGTAGGTAGGAAGATAGATAAATACAGATAGGTAGGTAGGTAGGTAGGTAGATAGATAGAGATAGGTAGGTAGGTAGATAGATAGACATAGGTAGGTAGGTAGGTAGATTGATAGATACAGATAGGTAGGTAGGTAGATAGATAAATACAGATAGGTAGGTAGGTAGATAGATAGATAGAGATAGGTAGGTAGGTAGATTGATAGATACAGATATGTAGGTAGGTAGATAGATAGATAGAGATAGATAGGTAGGTAGATTGATAGAGACAGATAGGTAGGTAGGTAGATAGATAGATAGAGATAGGTAGGTAGGTAGATAGATAGATACAGATAGGTAGGTAGGTAGGTAGATAGATAGAGATAGGTAGGTAGGTAGATAGATAGACATAGGTAGGTAGGTAGGTAGATTGATAGATACAGATAGGTAGGTAGGTAGGTAGATAGATAAATACAGATAGGTAGGTAGGTAGATAGATAGATAGAGATAGGTAGGTAGGTAGATTGATAGATACATATAGGTAGGTAGGTAGATAGATAGATAGAGATAGATAGGTAGGTAGATTGATAGAGACAGATAGGTAGGTAGGTAGATAGATAGAGATAGGTAGGTAGGTAGATAGTTAGATACAGATAGGTAGGTAGGTAGGTAGGTAGGTAGGTAGGTAGATAGATACAGATAGGTAGGTAGGTAGGTAGGTAGATAGATACAGATAGGTAGGTAGGTAGATAGATAGAGATAGGTAGGTAGGTAGGTAGATAGATAGAGATAGGTAGGTACGTAGATAGATAGATAGAGATGGGTAGGTAGGTAGATGACCATAAGAAAGGCTGAGCGCAAAAGAATTGAGGCCTTTGAACTATGGTGCTGGAGAAGACTCCTGCGAGTCCCTTGGACTGCAAGGCGTTCAAACCGGTCAGTCCTAGAAGAGATCAACCCCGACTGCTCTTTAGAAGGCCAGATCCTGAAGTTGAAACTCAAGTACTTTGGCCACCTAATGAGAAGGAAGGATTCACTGGAGAAGAGCCTAATGCTGGGAAAGATTGAGGGCAATAGAAGAAGGGGACGACAGAGAATGAGATGGCTGGATGGAGTCACTGAAGCAGTAGGTGCGAATTTAAATGGACTCCAGAAGATGGTGGAGGACAGGAAGACCTGGAGGAGCGTTGTCCATGGGGTCGCGATGGGTCGGACACGACTTCGCAATTAACAACAACAGGTAGGTAGATAGATAGATACAGATAGGTAGGTAGGTAGGTAGATAGATAGATAGAGATAGGTAGTTAGGTAGATAGATAGATAGACATAGGTAGGTAGGTAGATTGATAGATACAGATAGGTAGGTAGGTAGATAGATAGATACAGATAGGAAGGTAGGAAGATAGATAGATAGAGATAGGTAGGTAGGTAGATAGATACAGATAGGTACGTAGATTGATAGATACAGATAGGTAGGTAGGTAGATAGATAGATAGAGATAGGTAGGTAGGTAGATAGATAGATAGATAGATAGAGATAGGTAGGTAGGTAGATAGATAGATACAGATAGGTAGGTAGGTAGGTAGATAGATAGATAGAGAGAGGTAGGTAGGTAGATAGATAGACATAGGTAGGTAGGTAGATTGATAGATACAGATAGGTAGGTAGGTAGATAGATAGATACAGATAGGTAGGTAGGAAGATAGATAGATAGAGATAGGTAGGTAGGTAGATAGATACAGATAGGTAGGTAGGTAGATTGATAGATACAGATAGGTAGGTAGGTAGATAGATAGATAGAGATAGATAGATAGGTAGATTGATAGAGACAGATAGGTAGGTAGATAGATAGATAGAGATAGGTAGGTAGGTAGATTGATAGATACAGATAGGTAGGTAGGTAGATAGATAGATACAGATAGGTAGGTAGGTAGATAGATAGAGATAGGTAGGTAGGTAGATTGATAGATACATATAGGTAGGTAGGTAGATAGATAAATACAGATAGGTAGGTAGGTAGATAGATTGATAGAGATAGGTAGGTAGATAGATAGATAGATAGATAGATAGATAGATAGATAGGTAGGTAGGTAGGTAGGTAGGTAGGTAGATAGATACAGATAGGTAGGTAGGTAGATAGATAAATACAGATAGGTAGGTAGGTAGATAGATAGATAGATAGAGATAGGTAGGTAGGTAGGTAGATAGATAGAGATAGGTAGGTAGGTAGATAGATAGATAGAGATAGATAGGTAGGTAGATTGATAGAGACAGATAGGTAGGTAGGTAGATAGATAGAGATAGGTAGGTAGGTAGATAGATAGATACAAATAGGTAGGTATGTAGGTAGATAGATAGATACAGATAGGTAGGTAGGTAGGTAGATAGATAGATACAGATAGGTAGGTAGGTAGATAGATAGATACAGATAGGTAGGTAGGTAGGTAGATAGATACAGATAGGTAGGTAGGTAGGTAGATAGATACAGATAGGTAGGTAGGTAGATAGACAGATAGAGATAGGTACGTAGGTAGATAGATAGATACAGATAGGTAGGTAGGTAGATTGATAGATACAGATAGGTAGGTAGGTAGATAGATAGATAGAGATAGATAGGTAGGTAGATAGATAGATACAGATATGTAGGTAGGTAGATTGATAGATACAGATAGGTAGGTAGGTAGATAGATAGATAGAGATAGATAGGTAGGTAGATTGATAGAGACAGATAGGTAGGTAGGTAGATAGATAGATAGAGATAGGTAGGTAGGTAGATAGATAGATACTGGTAGGTAGGTAGCTAGATAGATAGATATAGATAGGTAGGTAGGTAGGTAGATAGATAGAGATAGGTAGGTAGGTAGATAGATAGAGATAGGTAGGTAGGTAGATTGATAGATACAGAAAGGTAGGTAGGTAAGTAGATAGATAGAGATAGGTAGGTAAGTAGGTAGATAGATAGAGATAGGTAGGTACGTAGATAGATAGATAGATAGATAGAGATGAGTAGGTAGGTAGATAGATAGATACAGATAGGTAGGTAGGTAGGTAGATAGATAGATAGAGATAGGTAGGTAGGTAGATAGATAGATAGACATAGGTAGGTAGGTAGATAGATAGAGATAGGTAGGTAGGTAGATTGATAGATACAGAAAGGTAGGTAGGTAAGTAGATAGATAGAGATAGGTAGGTAAGTAGGTAGATAGATAGAGATAGGTAGGTACGTAGATAGATAGATAGATAGATAGAGATGGGTAGGTAGGTAGATAGATAGATACAGATAGGTAGGTAGGAAGATAGATAGATAGAGATAGGTAGGTAGGTAGATAGATACAGATAGGTAGGTAGGTAGATTGATAGATACAGATAGGTAGGTAGGTAGATAGATAGATAGATAGAGATAGAAAAGTAGGTAGATTGATAGAGACAGATAGGTAGGTAGATAGATAGATAGAGATAGGTAGGTAGGTAGTTTGATAGATACAGATAGGTAGGTAGGTAGATAGATAGATACAGATAGGTAGGTAGGTAGATAGATAGAGATAGGTAGGTAGGTAGATTGATAGATACATATAGGTAGGTAGGTAGATAGATAAATACAGATAGGTAGGTAGGTAGATAGATAGATAGATAGATAGATAGATAGATAGAGATAGGTAGGTAGGTAGATAGATAGAGATAGGTAGGTAGGTAGATAGATAGATACAGATAGGTAGGTAGGTAGATTGATAGAGACAGATAGGTAGGTAGGTAGATAGATAGATAGAGATAGGTAGGTAGGCAGGTAGATAGATACAGATAGGTAGGTAGGTAGATAGGTAGATAGATACAGATAGGTAGGTAGGTAGGTAGATAGATACAGCTAGGTAGGTAGGTAGTTAGATAGATAGATACAGATAGGTAGGTAGGTAGATAGATAGATACAGATATGTAGGTAGGTAGATAGATAGATATAGGTAGGTAGGTAGGTAGGTAGGTAGGTAGGTAGGTAGGTAGATAGAGATATGTAGGTAGGTAGATTGATAGATACAGATAGGTAGGTAGGTAGATTGATAGATACAGATAGGTAAGTAGGTAGGTAGATAGATAGATAGATACAGATAGGTAGGTAGGTAGATAGATAGAGATAGGTAGGTAGGTAGATAGATATACAGACATAGGCAGGTAGGTAGATTGATAGATACAGATAGGTAGGTAGGTAGATAGATAGATACAGATAGGTAGGTAGGAAGATAGATAGATAGAGATAGGTAGGTAGGTAGATAGATACAGATAGGTAGGTAGGAAGATAGATAGATAGAGATAGGTAGGTAGGTAGATAGATACAGATAGGTAGGTAGGTAGATTGATAGATACAGATAGGTAGGTAGGTAGATAGATAGATAGAGATAGATAGATAGGTAGATTGATAGAGACAGATAGGTAGGTAGATAGATAGATAGAGATAGGTAGGTAGGTAGATTGATAGATACAGATAGGTAGGTAGGTAGATAGATAGATACAGATAGGTAGGTAGGTAGATAGATAGAGATAGGTAGGTAGGTAGATTGATAGATACATATAGGTAGGTAGGTAGATAGATAAATACAGATAGGTAGGTAGGTAGATAGATTGATAGAGATAGGTAGGTAGATAGATAGATAGATAGATAGATAGATAGATAGATAGATAGATAGATAGATAGATAGATAGGTAGGTAGGTAGGTAGGTAGGTAGGTAGGTAGGTAGGTAGATAGATAGATACAGATAGGTAGGTAGGTAGATAGATAAATACAGATAGGTAGTTAGGTAGATAGATAGATAGATAGAGATAGGTAGGTAGGTAGGTAGATAGATAGAGATAGGTAGGTAGGTAGATAGATAGATAGAGATAGATAGGTAGGTAGATTGATAGAGACAGATAGGTAGGTAGGTAGATAGATAGAGATAGGTAGGTAGGTAGATAGATAGATACAAATAGGTAGGTATGTAGGTAGATAGATAGATACAGATAGGTAGGTAGGTAGGTAGGTAGATAGATAGATAGATACAGATAGGTAGGTAGGTAGATAGATAGATACAGATAGGTAGGTAGGTAGGTAGATTGATAGATACAGATAGGTAGGTAGGTAGGTAGATAGATACAGATAGGTAGGTAGGTAGATAGACAGATAGAGATAGGTACGTAGGTAGATAGATAGATACAGATAGGTAGGTAGGTAGATTGATAGATACAGATAGGTAGGTAGGTAGATAGATAGATAGAGATAGATAGGTAGGTAGATAGATAGATACAGATATGTAGGTAGGTAGATTGATAGATACAGATAGGTAGGTAGGTAGATAGATAGATAGAGATAGATAGGTAGGTAGATTGATAGAGACAGATAGGTAGGTAGGTAGATAGATAGATAGAGATAGGTAGGTAGGTAGATAGATAGATACTGGTAGGTAGGTAGCTAGATAGATAGATATAGATAGGTAGGTAGGTAGGTAGATAGATACAGATAGGTAGGTAGGAAGATAGATAGATAGAGATAGGTAGGTAGGTAGATAGATACAGATAGGTAGGTAGGAAGATAGATAGATAGAGATAGGTAGGTAGGTAGATAGATACAGATAGGTAGGTAGGTAGATTGATAGATACAGATAGGTAGGTAGGTAGATAGATAGATAGAGATAGATAGATAGGTAGATTGATAGAGACAGATAGGTAGGTAGATAGATAGATAGAGATAGGTAGGTAGGTAGATTGATAGATACAGATAGGTAGGTAGGTAGATAGATAGATACAGATAGGTAGGTAGGTAGATAGATAGAGATAGGTAGGTAGGTAGATTGATAGATACATATAGGTAGGTAGGTAGATAGATAAATACAGATAGGTAGGTAGGTAGATAGATTGATAGAGATAGGTAGGTAGATAGATAGATAGATAGATAGATAGATAGATAGATAGATAGATAGATAGATAGATAGATAGATAGATAGATAGGTAGGTAGGTAGGTAGGTAGGTAGGTAGGTAGGTAGGTAGATAGATAGATACAGATAGGTAGGTAGGTAGATAGATAAATACAGATAGGTAGGTAGGTAGATAGATAGATAGAGATAGGTAGGTAGGTAGGTAGATAGATAGAGATAGGTAGGTAGGTAGATAGATAGATAGAGATAGATAGGTAGGTAGATTGATAGAGACAGATAGGTAGGTAGGTAGATAGATAGAGATAGGTAGGTAGGTAGATAGATAGATACAAATAGGTAGGTATGTAGGTAGATAGATAGATACAGATAGGTAGGTAGGTAGGTAGATAGATAGATACAGATAGGTAGGTAGGTAGATAGATAGATACAGATAGGTAGGTAGGTAGGTAGATTGATAGATACAGATAGGTAGGTAGGTAGGTAGATAGATACAGATAGGTAGGTAGGTAGATAGACAGATAGAGATAGGTACGTAGGTAGATAGATAGATACAGATAGGTAGGTAGGTAGATTGATAGATACAGATAGGTAGGTAGGTAGATAGATAGATAGAGATAGATAGGTAGGTAGATAGATAGATACAGATATGTAGGTAGGTAGATTGATAGATACAGATAGGTAGGTAGGTAGATAGATAGATAGAGATAGATAGGTAGGTAGATTGATAGAGACAGATAGGTAGGTAGGTAGATAGATAGATAGAGATAGGTAGGTAGGTAGATAGATAGATACTGGTAGGTAGGTAGCTAGATAGATAGATATAGATAGGTAGGTAGGTAGGTAGATAGATACAGATAGGTAGGTAGGTAGATAGATAGAGATAGGTAGGTAGGTAGATTGATAGATACAGAAAGGTAGGTAGGTAAGTAGATAGATAGAGATAGGTAGGTAAGTAGGTAGATAGATAGAGATAGGTAGGTACGTAGATAGATAGATAGATAGAGATGGGTAGGTAGGTAGATAGATAGATACAGATAGGTAGGTAGGTAGGTAGATAGATAGATAGAGATAGGTAGGTAGGTAGATAGATAGATAGACATAGGTAGGTAGGTAGATAGATAGAGATAGGTAGGTAGGTAGATTGATAGATACAGAAAGGTAGGTAGGTAAGTAGATAGATAGAGATAGGTAGGTAAGTAGGTAGATAGATAGAGATAGGTAGGTACGTAGATAGATAGATAGATAGAGATGGGTAGGTAGGTAGATAGATAGATACAGATAGGTAGGTAGGAAGATAGATAGATAGAGATAGGTAGGTAGGTAGATAGATACAGATAGGTAGGTAGGTAGATTGATAGATACAGATAGGTAGGTAGGTAGATAGATAGATAGATAGATAGAGATAGAAAAGTAGGTAGATTGATAGAGACAGATAGGTAGGTAGATAGATAGATAGAGATAGGTAGGTAGGTAGATTGATAGATACAGATAGGTAGGTAGGTAGATAGATAGAGATAGGTAGGTAGGTAGATTGATAGATACATATAGGTAGGTAGGTAGATAGATAAATACAGATAGGTAGGTAGGTAGATAGATAGATAGATAGATAGATAGATAGATAGATAGATAGAGATAGGTAGGTAGGTAGATAGATAGAGATAGGTAGGTAGGTAGATAGATAGATACAGATAGGTAGGTAGGTAGATTGATAGAGACAGATAGGTAGGTAGGTAGGTAGATAGATACAGCTAGGTAGGTAGGTAGTTAGATAGATACAGATAGGTAGGTAGGTAGATAGATAGATACAGATATGTAGGTAGGTAGATAGATAGATATAGGTAGGTAGGTAGGTAGGTAGGTAGGTAGGTAGATAGAGATATGTAGGTAGGTAGGTAGGTAGATAGATAGATAGATAGATAGATAGATAGATAGATAGATAGATAGATAGATAGATAGATAGATAGATAGATAGATAGATAGATAGAGATAGGTAGGTAGGTAGATTGATAGATACAGATAGGTAGGTAGGTAGATTGATAGATACAGATAGGTAGGTTGGTAGGTAGATAGATAGATAGATACAGATAGGTAGGTAGGTAGATAGATAGAGATAGGTAGGTAGGTAGATAGATATACAGACATAGGCAGGTAGGTAGATTGATAGATACAGATAGGTAGGTACGTAGATAGATAGATACAGATAGGTAGGTAGGTAGATAGATAGATAGAGATAGGTAGGTAGGTAGATAGATAGATACAGATAGGTAGGTAGGTAGATTGATAGAGACATATAGGTAGGTAGGTAGATAGATAGATAGAGATAGGTAGGTAGGTAGATAGATACAGATAGGTAGGTAGGTAGCTAGATAGATACAGATAGGTAGGTAGGTAGGTAGATAGATAGATACAGATAGGTAGGTAGGTAGATAGATAGATACAGATAGGTAGGTAGGTAGGTAGGTAGATAGATAGATAGATAGATAGATATAGGTAGGTAGGTAGGTAGGTAGGTAGATACATAGAGATTGGTAGGTAGGTAGGTAGGTAGGTAGAGATAGGTAGGTAGGTAGATAGATAGATAGAGATAGGTAGGTAGGTAGATTGATAGATACAGATAGGTAGGTAGGTAGGTAGATAGATAGAGATAGATAGGTAGATAGATTGATAGAGACAGATAGGTAGGTAGGTAGATAGATAGAGATAGGTAGGTAGGTAGATAGATAGATACAAATAGGTAGGTATGTAGGTAGATAGATAGATACAGATAGGTAGGTAGGTAGGTAGGTAGATAGATAGATACCGATAGGTAGGTAGGTAGATAGATAGATATAGGTAGGTAGGTAGGTAGGTAGGTAGGTAGATAGAGATATGTAGGTATGTAGATAGATAGATAGATAGATAGATAGATAGATAGATAGATAGATAGATAGATAGATAGATAGATAGATAGAGATAGGGAGGTAGGTAGATTGATAGATACAGATAGGTAGGTAGGTAGATTGATAGATACAGATAGGTAGGTAGGTAGGTAGATAGATAGATAGATACAGATAGGTAGGTAGGTAGATAGATAGAGATAGGTAGGTAGGTAGATAGATATACAGACATAGGTAGGTAGGTAGATTGATAGATACAGATAGGTAGGTAGGTAGATAGATAGATACAGATAGGTAGGTAGGTAGATAGATAGATAGAGATAGGTAGGTAGGTAGATAGATAAATACAGATAGGTAGGTAGGTAGGTAGATAGATAGAGATAGGTAGGTAGGTAGGTAGATAGATAGAGATAGGTAGGTAGGTAGATAGATAGATAGAGATAGGTAGGTAGGTAGATTGATAGGTACAGATAGCTAGGTAGGTAGATTGATAGAGACATATAGGTAGGTAGGTAGATAGATAGATAGAGATAGGTAGGTAGGTAGATAGATACAGATAGGTAGGTAGGTAGGTAGATAGATACAGATAGGTAGGTAGGTAGGTAGATAGATAGATACAGATAGGTAGGTAGGTAGATAGATAGATACAGATAGGTAGGTAGGTAGATAGATAGATAGATAGATAGATAGATAGATAGATAGATAGATAGATATAGGTAGGTAGGTAGGTAGGTAGGTAGATACATAGAGATTGGTAGGTAGGTAGGTAGGTAGAGATAGGTAGGTAGGTAGATAGATAGATAGAGATAGGTAGGTAGGTAGATTGATAGATACAGATAGGTAGGTAGGTAGGTAGATAGATAGAGATAGATAGGTAGGTAGATTGATAGAGACAGATAGGTAGGTAGGTAGATAGATAGAGATAGGTAGGTAGGTAGATAGATAGATAGAGATAGGTAGGTAGGTAGATTGATAGATACAGATAGGTAGGTAGGTAGGTAGATAGATAGAGATAGGTAGGTATGTAGGTAGATAGATAGAGATAAGTAGGTAGGTAGATTGATAGATAGATAGATAGATAGATAGATAGATAGATAGATAGATAGATAGATAGATAGATAGATAGATAGATAGATAGATAGATAGAGAGATAGATAGGTAGGTAGGTAGATTGATTGAGACAGATAGGTAGGTAGGTAGATAGATAGATAGAGATAGGTAGGTAGGTAGATAGATAGATACTGGTAGGTAGGTAGGTAGATAGATAGATACAGATAGGTATGTAGGTAGGTAGATAGAGATAGGTAGGTAGGTAGATTGATAGATAGAGATAGGTTGGTAGGTAGATTGATAGATACAGATAGGTAGGTAGGTAGATAGATAGATACAGATGGTTAGGTAGGTAGATAGACAGATACAGATAGGTAGGTAGATAGATAGATAGATAGAGATAGATAGGTAGGTAGATAGGTAGATACAGATATCTAGGTAGGTAGATAGATAGATAGATAGAGATAGGTAGGTAGGTAGATAGATAGATACAGATAGGTAGGTAGGTAGGTAGATAGATAGATACAGATAGGTAGGTAGGTAGGTAGATAGATAGAGATAGGTAGGTAGGTAGATTGATAGATACAGATAGGTAGGTAGGTAAGTAGATAGATAGAGATAGGTAGGTAAGTAGGTAGATAGATAGAGATAGGTAGGTACGTAGATAGATAGAGATAGGTAGGTAGGTAGATTGATAGATACAGATAGGTAGGTAGGTAGATAGATAGATACAGATAGGTAGGTAGGTAGATAGATAGATAGAGATAGGTAGGTAGATAGATAGATATACATAGGCAGGTAGCTAGATTGATAGATACAGATAGGTAGGTAGGTAGATAGATACAGATAGGTAGGTAGGTAGATAGATAGATAGAGATAGGTAGGTAGGTAGATACAGATAGGTAGGTAGGTAGGTAGATAGATAGAGATAGGTAGGTAGGTAGATAGATAGACATAGGTAGGTAGGTAGGTAGATTGATAGATACAGATAGGTAGGTAGGTAGATAGATAGATACAGATAGGTAGGTAGGTAGATAGATAGAGATAAATAGGTAGGTAGATATATAGATAGAGATAGGTAGGTAGGTAGATTGATAGATAGAGATAGGTAGGTAGGTAGGTAGATAGATAGAGATAGGTAGGTAGGTAGGTAGATAGATAGAGATAGGTAGGTAGGTAGATAGATAGAGAAAGGTAGGTAGGTAGTTTGATAGATATAGATAGGTAGGTAGGTAGATAGATAGATACAGATAGGTAGGTAGGTAGATAGGTATATAGAGATAGGTAGGTAGGTAGATAGATAGATAGACATAGGTAGGTAGGTAGATTGATAGATACAGATAGGTAGGTAGGTAGATAGATAGATACAGATAGGTAGGTAGGTAGATAGATAGAGATGGGTAGGTAGGAAGATAGATAAATACAGATAGGTAGGTAGGTAGGTAGATAGATAGAGATAGGTAGGTAGGTAGATAGATACATAGGTAAGTAGGTAGGTAGATTGATAGATACAGATAGGTAGGTAGGTAGATAGATAGATACAGATAGGTAGGTAGGTAGATAGATAGATAGAGATAGGTAGGTAGGTACATTGATAGATAGAGATAGGTAGGTAGGTAGGTAGGTAGATTGATAGATACAGATAGGTAGGTAGGTAGATAGATACATAGGTAAGTAGGTAGGTAGATTGATAGATACAGATAGGTAGGTAGGTAGATAGATAGATACAGATAGGTAGGTAGGTAGATAGATAGATAGAGATAGGTAGGTAGGTACATTGATAGATACAGATAGGTAGGTAGGTAGATAGATAGAGATAGATAGGTAGGTAGATTGATTGAGACAGATAGGTAGGTAGGTAGATAGATAGTTAGAGATAGGTAGGTAGGTAGATTGATAGATACAGATAGGTAGGTAGTTAGATAGATAGATACAGTTAGGTAGGTAGGTAGGTAGATAGAGATAGGTAGGTAGGTAGATTTCTAGATACAGATAGGTAGGTAGGTAGATAGATAAATACAGATAGGTATGAAGGTAGATAGATAGATAGAGATAGGTTGGTAGGTAGATTGATAGATACAGATAGGTAGGTAGGTAGATAGATAGATACAGATAGGTAGGTAGGTAGATAGACAGAAAGAGATAGGTAGGTAGGTAGATAGATAGATACAGATAGGTAGGTAGGTAGATTGATAGATACAGATAGGTAGGTAGGTAGATAGATAGATAGAGATATATAGGTAGGTAGATAGGTAGATACAGATATGTAGGTAGGTAGATTGTTAGATACAGATAGGTAGGTAGGTAGATAGATAGATAGAGATAGATAGGTAGGTAGATTGATAGAGACAGATAGGTAGGTAGGTAGATAGATAGATACAGATAGGTAGGTAGGTAGATAGATAGAGATAGATAGGTAGGTAGGTAGATAGATAGAGATAGGTAGGTAGGTAGGTAGGTAGATAGATAGAGATAGGCAGGTAGGTAGTTTGATAGATACAGATAGGTAGGTAGGTAGATAGATACAGATAGGTAGGTAGGTAGATAGATAGATAGAGATAGGTAAGTAGGTAGATAGATAGTTAGAGATAGGTAGGTAGGTAGATTGATAGATACAGATAGGTAGGTAGGTAGATAGATAGATACAGATAGGTAGGTAGGTAGGTAGATACAGATAGGTAGGTAGGTAGATAGATAGATACAGATAGGTAGGTAGGTAGATAGATAGAGATGGGTAGGTAGGAAGATAGATAAATACAGATAGGTAGGTAGGTAGGTAGGTAGATAGATAGAGATAGGTAGGTAGGTAGATAAATAGACATAGGTAGGTAGGTAGATTGATAGATACAGATAGGTAGGTAGATAGATAGATAGAGATAGGTAGGTAGGTAGATTGATAGATAGAGATAGGTAGGTAGGTAGATAGATAGATACAGATAGGTAGGTAGGTAGATTGATAGATACAGATAGGTAGGTAGGTAGATAGATAGATAGAGATAGATAGGTAGGTAGATTCATTGAGACAGATAGGTAGGTAGGTAGATAGATAGATACAGATAGGTAGGTAGGTAGATAGAGATAGGTAGGTAGATTGATAGATACAGATAGGTAGGTAGGTAGATTGATAGATAGAGATCGGTAGGTTGGTAGATAGATAGATACAGATAGGTAGGTAGGTAGATAGACAGATAGAGATAGGTACGTAGGTAGATAGATAGATACAGATAGGTAGGTAGGTAGATTGATAGATATAGATAGGTAGGTAGGTAGATAGATAGATAGAGATAGATAGGTAGGTAGATAGATACAGATAGGTAGGTAGGTAGATTGATAGATACAGATAGGTAGGTAGGTAGATAGATAGAGATAGATAGGTAGGTAGATTGATAGAGACAAATAGGTAGGTAGGTAGATAGATAGATACAGATAGGTAGGTAGATAGATAGAGATAGATATGTAGGTAGGTAGATAGATAGAGATAGGTAGGTAGGTAGGTAGGTAGATAGATAGAGATAGGTAGGTAGGTAGTTTGATAGATACAGATAGGTAGGTATGTAGGTAGATAGATAGAGATAGGTAGGTAGGTAGGTAGACAGATAGAGATAGGTAGGTAGGTAGATAGATAGATAGAGATAGGTAGGTAGGTAGTTTGATAGATATAGATAGGTAGGTAGGTAGATAGATAGATACAGATAGGTAGGTAGGTAGATAGATAGATAGAGATAGGTAGGTAGGTAGATAGATAGATAGACATAGGTAGGTAGGTAGATTGATAGATACAGATAGGTAGGTAGGTAGATAGATAGATACAGATAGGTAGGTAGATAGATAGATAGAGATGGGTAGGTAGGAAGATAGATAAATACAGATAGGTAGGTAGATAGATAGATAGAGATAGGTAGGTAGGTAGATAGATAGATAGATAGAGATAGGTAGGTAGGTAGATTGATAGATACAGATAGGTAGGTAGGTAGATAGATAGATACAGATAGGTAGGTAGGTAGATTGATAGATACAGATAGGTAGGTAGGTAGATAGATAGATAGATAGAGATAGATAGTTAGGTAGATTGATAGAGACAGATAGGTAGGTAGATAGATAGATAGAGATAGGTAGGTAGGTAGTTTGATAGATACAGATAGGTAGGTAGGTAGATAGATACAGATAGGTAGGTAGGTAGATAGATAGATAGAGATAGGTAGGTAGGTAGATAGATAGATAGACATAGGTAGGTAGGTAGATTGATAGATACAGATAGGTAGGTAGGTAGATAGATACAGATAGGTAGGTAGGTAGATTGATAGAGACAGATAGGTAGGTAGGTAGATAGATAGATACAGATAGGTAGGTAGGTAGATAGATAGAGATAGATAGGTAGGTAGGTAGATAGATAGAGATAGGTAGGTAGGTAGGTAGGTAGATAGATAGAGATAGGTAGGTAGGTAGTTTGATAGATACAGATAGGTAGGTAGGTAGATAGATAGATACAGATAGGTAGGTAGGTAGATAGATAGATAGAGATAGGTAAGTAGGTAGATAGATAGTTAGAGATAGGTAGGTAGGTAGATAGATAGATACAGATAGGTAGGTAGGTAGATAGATAGATACAGATAGGTAGGAAGGTAGATAGATAGATAGAGATAGGTAGGTAGGTAGATTGATAGATACAGATAGGTAGGTAGGTAGATAGATAGATACAGATAGGTAGGTAGGTAGATTGTTAGATACAGATAGGTAGGTAGGTAGATAGATAGATAGAGATAGATAGGTAGGTAGATTGATAGAGACAGATAGGTAGGTAGGTAGATAGATAGATACAGATAGGTAGGTAGGTAGATAGATAGAGATAGATAGGTAGGTAGGTAGATAGATAGAGATAGGTAGGTAGGTAGGTAGGTAGATAGATAGAGATAGGCAGGTAGGTAGTTTGATAGATACAGATAGGTAGGTAGGTAGATAGATACAGATAGGTAGGTAGGTAGATAGATAGATAGAGATAGGTAAGTAGGTAGATAGATAGTTAGAGATAGGTAGGTAGGTAGATTGATAGATACAGATAGGTAGGTAGGTAGATAGATAGATACAGATAGGTAGGTAGGTAGGTAGATACAGATAGGTAGGTAGGTAGATAGATAGATACAGATAGGTAGGTAGGTAGATAGATAGAGATGGGTAGGTAGGAAGATAGATAAATACAGATAGGTAGGTAGGTAGGTAGGTAGATAGATAGAGATAGGTAGGTAGGTAGATAAATAGACATAGGTAGGTAGGTAGATTGATAGATACAGATAGGTAGGTAGATAGATAGATAGAGATAGGTAGGTAGGTAGATTGATAGATAGAGATAGGTAGGTAGGTAGATAGATAGATACAGATAGGTAGGTAGGTAGATTGATAGATACAGATAGGTAGGTAGGTAGATAGATAGATAGAGATAGATAGGTAGGTAGATTCATTGAGACAGATAGGTAGGTAGGTAGATAGATAGATACAGATAGGTAGGTAGGTAGATAGAGATAGGTAGGTAGATTGATAGATACAGATAGGTAGGTAGGTAGATTGATAGATAGAGATCGGTAGGTTGGTAGATAGATAGATACAGATAGGTAGGTAGGTAGATAGACAGATAGAGATAGGTACGTAGGTAGATAGATAGATAGATACAGATAGGTAGGTAGGTAGATTGATAGATATAGATAGGTAGGTAGGTAGATAGATAGATAGAGATAGATAGGTAGGTAGATAGATACAGATAGGTAGGTAGGTAGATTGATAGATACAGATAGGTAGGTAGGTAGATAGATAGAGATAGATAGGTAGGTAGATTGATAGAGACAAATAGGTAGGTAGGTAGATAGATAGATACAGATAGGTAGGTAGATAGATAGAGATAGATATGTAGGTAGGTAGATAGATAGAGATAGGTAGGTAGGTAGGTAGGTAGATAGATAGAGATAGGTAGGTAGGTAGTTTGATAGATACAGATAGGTAGGTATGTAGGTAGATAGATAGAGATAGGTAGGTAGGTAGGTAGACAGATAGAGATAGGTAGGTAGGTAGATAGATAGATAGAGATAGGTAGGTAGGTAGTTTGATAGATATAGATAGGTAGGTAGGTAGATAGATAGATACAGATAGGTAGGTAGGTAGATAGATAGATAGAGATAGGTAGGTAGGTAGATAGATAGATAGACATAGGTAGGTAGGTAGATTGATAGATACAGATAGGTAGGTAGGTAGATAGATAGATACAGATAGGTAGGTAGATAGATAGATAGAGATGGGTAGGTAGGAAGATAGATAAATACAGATAGGTAGGTAGATAGATAGATAGAGATAGGTAGGTAGGTAGATAGATAGATAGATAGAGATAGGTAGGTAGGTAGATTGATAGATACAGATAGGTAGGTAGGTAGATAGATAGATACAGATAGGTAGGTAGGTAGATTGATAGATACAGATAGGTAGGTAGGTAGATAGATAGATAGATAGAGATAGATAGTTAGGTAGATTGATAGAGACAGATAGGTAGGTAGATAGATAGATAGAGATAGGTAGGTAGGTAGTTTGATAGATACAGATAGGTAGGTAGGTAGATAGATACAGATAGGTAGGTAGGTAGATAGATAGATAGAGATAGGTAGGTAGGTAGATAGATAGATAGACATAGGTAGGTAGGTAGATTGATAGATACAGATAGGTAGGTAGGTAGATAGATAGATACAGATAGGTAGGTAGGTAGATTGATAGAGACAGATAGGTAGGTAGGTAGATAGATAGATACAGATAGGTAGGTAGGTAGATAGATAGAGATAGATAGGTAGGTAGGTAGATAGATAGAGATAGGTAGGTAGGTAGGTAGGTAGATAGATAGAGATAGGTAGGTAGGTAGTTTGATAGATACAGATAGGTAGGTAGGTAGATAGATAGATACAGATAGGTAGGTAGGTAGATAGATAGATAGAGATAGGTAAGTAGGTAGATAGATAGTTAGAGATAGGTAGGTAGGTAGATAGATAGATACAGATAGGTAGGTAGGTAGATAGATAGATACAGATAGGTAGGAAGGTAGATAGATAGATAGAGATAGGTAGGTAGGTAGATTGATAGATACAGATAGGTAGGTAGGTAGATAGATAGATACAGATAGGTAGGTAGGTAGGTAGATAGAGATAGGTAGGTAGGTAGATTGATACAGATAGGTAGGTAGGTAGATAGATAAATACAGATAGGTAGGTAGGTAGATAGATAGATAGAGATAGGTAGGTAGGTAGATTGATAGATACAGATAGGTAGGTAGGTAGGTAGGTAGAGAGATAGATACAGATAGGTAGGTAGGTAGATAGACAGATAGAGATAGGTACGTAGGTAGATAGATAGATACAGATAGGTAGGTAGGTAGATTGATAGATACAGATAGGTAGGTAGGTAGATAGATAGTGATAGATAGGTAGGTAGATAGATAGATACAGATAGGTAGGTAGGTAGTTTGATAGATACAGATAGGTAGGTAGGTAGCTAGATAGATAGAGATAGGTAGGTAGGTAGATTGATAGAGACAGATAGGTAGGTGGGTAGATAGATAGATACAGATAGGTAGGTAGGTAGATAGACAGAAAGAGATAGGTAGGTAGGTAGATAGATAGATACAGATAGGTAGGTAGGTAGATTGATAGATACAGATAGGTAGGTAGGTAGATAGATAGATAGAGATAGATAGGTAGGTAGATAGGTAGATACAGATATGTAGGTAGGTAGATTGTTAGATACAGATAGGTAGGTAGGTAGATAGATAGATAGAGATAGATAGGTAGGTAGATTGATAGAGACAGATAGGTAGGTAGGTAGGTAGATAGATAGATACAGATAGGTAGGTAGGTAGATAGATAGAGATAGATAGGTAGGTAGGTAGATAGATAGAGATAGGTAGGTAGGTAGGTAGGTAGATAGATAGAGATAGGTAGGTAGGTAGTTTGATAGATACAGATAGGTAGGTAGGTAGATAGATAGATACAGATAGGTAGGTAGGTAGATAGATAGAGATAGGTAAGTAGGTAGATAGATAGTTAGAGATAGGTAGGTAGGTAGATTGATAGATACAGATAGGTAGGTAGGTAGATAGATAGATACAGATAGGTAGGTAGGTAGGTAGATACAGATAGGTAGGTAGGTAGATAGATAGATACAGATAGGTAGGTAGATAGATAGAGATGGGTAGGTAGGAAGATAGATAAATACAGATAGGTAGGTAGGTAGGTAGGTAGATAGATAGAGATAGGTAGGTAGGTAGATAAATAGACATAGGTAGGTAGGTAGATTGATAGATACAGATAGGTAGGTAGGTAGATAGATACAGATAGGTAGGTAGATAGATAGATAGAGATAGGTAGGTAGGTAGATTGATAGATAGAGATAGGTAGGTAGGTAGATAGATAGATACAGATAGGTAGGTAGGTAGATTGATAGATACAGATAGGTAGGTAGGTAGATAGATAGATAGAGATAGATAGGTAGGTAGATTCATTGAGACAGATAGGTAGGTAGGTAGATAGATAGATACAGATAGGTAGGTAGGTAGATAGAGATAGGTAGGTAGGTAGATTGATAGATACAGATAGGTAGGTAGGTAGATAGATAAATACAGATAGGTATGTAGGTAGATAGATAGATAGAGATAGGTTGGTAGGTAGATTGATAGATAGAGATCGGTAGGTTGGTAGATAGATAGATACAGATAGGTAGGTAGGTAGATAGACAGATAGAGATAGGTACGTAGGTAGATAGATAGATACAGATAGGTAGGTAGGTAGATTGATAGATATAGATAGGTAGGTAGGTAGATAGATAGATAGAGATATATAGGTAGGTAGATAGATACAGATAGGTAGGTAGGTAGATTGATAGATACAGATAGGTAGGTAGGTAGATAGATAGATAGAGATAGATAGGTAGGTAGATTGATAGAGAAAAATAGGTAGGTAGGTAGATAGATAGATACAGATAGGTAGGTAGATAGAGATAGATATGTAGGTAGGTAGATAGATAGAGATAGGTAGGTAGGTAGGTAGGTAGATAGATAGATAGAGATAGGTAGGTAGGTAGTTTGATAGATATAGATAGGTAGGTAGGTAGATAGATAGATACAGATAGGTAGGTAGGTAGATAGATAGATAGAGATAGGTAGGTAGGTAGATAGATAGATAGACATAGGTAGGTAGGTAGATTGATAGATACAGATAGGTAGGTAGGTAGATAGATAGATACAGATAGGCAGGTAGATAGATAGATAGAGATGGGTAGGTAGGAAGATAGATAAATACAGATAGGTAGGTAGGTAGATAGATAGATAGAGATAGGTAGGTAGGTAGATAGATAGATAGAGATAGGTAGGTAGGTAGATTGATAGATACAGATAGGTAGGTAGGTAGATAGATAGATACAGATAGGTAGGTAGGTAGATTGATAGATACAGATAGGTAGGTAGGTAGATAGATAGATAGATAGATAGATAGAGATAGATAGTTAGGTAGATTGATAGAGACAGATAGGTAGGTAGATAGATAGATAGAGATAGGTAGGTAGGTAGATTGATAGATACAGATAGGTAGGTAGGTAGGTAGGTAGAGAGATAGATACAGATAGGTAGGTAGGTAGATAGACAGATAGAGATAGGTACGTAGGTAGATAGATAGATACAGATAGGTAGGTAGGTAGATTGATAGATACAGATAGGTAGGTAGGTAGATAGATAGTGATAGATAGGTAGGTAGATAGATAGATACAGATAGGTAGGTAGGTAGTTTGATAGATACAGATAGGTAGGTAGGTAGCTAGATAGATAGAGATAGGTAGGTAGGTAGATTGATAGAGACAGATAGGTAGGTGGGTAGATAGATAGATACAGATAGGTAGGTAGGTAGATAGACAGAAAGAGATAGGTAGGTAGGTAGATAGATAGATACAGATAGGTAGGTAGGTAGATTGATAGATACAGATAGGTAGGTAGGTAGATAGATAGATAGTGATAGATAGGTAGGTAGATAGGTAGATACAGATATGTAGGTAGGTAGATTGTTAGATACAGATAGGTAGGTAGGTAGATAGATAGATAGAGATAGATAGGTAGGAAGATTGATAGAGACAGATAGGTAGGTAGGTAGGTAGATAGATAGATACAGATAGGTAGGTAGGTAGATAGATAGAGATAGATAGGTAGGTAGGTAGATAGATAGAGATAGGTAGGTAGGTAGGTAGGTAGATAGATAGAGATAGGTAGGTAGGTAGTTTGATAGATACAGATAGGTAGGTAGGTAGATAGATAGATACAGATAGGTAGGTAGGTAGATAGATAGATAGAGATAGGTAAGTAGGTAGATAGATAGTTAGAGATAGGTAGGTAGGTAGATTGATAGATACAGATAGGTAGGTAGGTAGATAGATAGATACAGACAGGTAGGTAGGTAGGTAGATACAGATAGGTAGGTAGGTAGATAGATAGATACAGATAGGTAGGTAGATAGATAGAGATGGGTAGGTAGGAAGATAGATAAATACAGATAGGTAGGTAGGTAGGTAGGTAGATAGATAGAGATAGGTAGGTAGGTAGATAAATAGACATAGGTAGGTAGGTAGATTGATAGATACAGATAGGTAGGTAGGTAGGT
Source organism: Crotalus helleri (assembly GCA_024509115.1). Classification (NCBI taxonomy): domain Eukaryota; kingdom Metazoa; phylum Chordata; class Lepidosauria; order Squamata; family Viperidae; genus Crotalus; species Crotalus helleri. The sequence goes on from JAKSXO010000096.1 coordinate 246,087, forward strand.
AGATACAGATAGGTAGGTAGATAGATAGATAGAGATAGGTAGGTAGGTAGATTGATAGATAGAGATAGGTAGGTAGGTAGATAGATAGATACAGATAGGTAGGTAGGTAGATTCATTGAGACAGATAGGTAGGTAGGTAGATAGATAGATACAGATAGGTAGGTAGGTAGATAGAGATAGGTAGGTAGGTAGATTGATAGATACAGATAGGTAGGTAGGTAGATAGATAAATACAGATAGGTATGTAGGTAGATAGATAGATAGAGATAGGTTGGTAGGTAGATTGATAGATAGAGATCGGTAGGTTGGTAGATAGATAGATACAGATAGGTAGGTAGGTAGATAGACAGATAGAGATAGGTACGTAGGTAGATAGATAGATACAGATAGGTAGGTAGGTAGATTGATAGATATAGATAGGTAGGTAGGTAGATAGATAGATAGAGATATATAGGTAGGTAGATAGATACAGATAGGTAGGTAGGTAGATTGATAGATACAGATAGGTAGGTAGGTAGATAGATAGATAGAGATAGATAGGTAGGTAGATTGATAGATATAGATAGGTAGGTAGGTAGATAGATAGATACAGATAGGTAGGTAGGTAGATAGATAGATAGAGATAGGTAGGTAGGTAGATAGATAGATAGACATAGGTAGGTAGGTAGATTGATAGATACAGATAGGTAGGTAGGTAGATAGATAGATACAGATAGGTAGGTAGGTAGATAGATAGAGATAGGTAGGTAGGAAGATAGATAAATACAGATAGGTAGGTAGTTATGTAGATAGATAGAGATAGGTAGGTAGGTAGATAGATAGACATAGGTAGGTAGGCAGGTAGATTGATAGATACAGATAGGTAGGTAGGTAGATAGATAGATACAGATAGGTAGGTAGGTAGATAGATAGATAGAGATAGGTAGGTAGGTAGATAGATAGATAGACATAGGTAGGTAGGTAGATTGATAGATACAGATAGGTAGGTAGGTAGATAGATAGATACAGATAGGCAGGTAGATAGATAGATAGAGATGGGTAGGTAGGAAGATAGATAAATACAGATAGGTAGGTAGGTAGATAGATAGATAGAGATAGGTAGGTAGGTAGATAGATAGATAGAGATAGGTAGGTAGGTAGATTGATAGATACAGATAGGTAGGTAGGTAGATAGATAGATACAGATAGGTAGGTAGGTAGATTGATAGATACAGATAGGTAGGTAGGTAGATAGATAGATAGATAGATAGATAGAGATAGATAGTTAGGTAGATTGATAGAGACAGATAGGTAGGTAGATAGATAGATAGAGATAGGTAGGTAGGTAGTTTGATAGATACAGATAGGTAGGTAGGTAGATAGATAGATACAGATAGGTAGGTAGGTAGATAGATAGATAGAGATAGGTAGGTAGGTAGATAGATAGATAGACATAGGTAGGTAGGTAGATTGATAGATACAGATAGGTAGGTAGGTAGATAGATAGATACAGATAGGTAGGTAGGTAGATAGATAGAGATAGGTAGGTAGGAAGATAGATAAATACAGATAGGTAGGTAGTTATGTAGATAGATAGAGATAGGTAGGTAGGTAGATAGATAGACATAGGTAGGTAGGCAGGTAGATTGATAGATACAGATAGGTAGGCAGGTAGATAGATAGATACAGATAGGTAGGTAGGTAGATAGATAGATAGAGATAGGTAGGTAGGTAGATAGATAGATAGAGATAGGTAGGTAGGTAGATTGATAGATACAGATAGGTAGGTAGGTAGATAGATACAGATAGGTAGGTAGGTAGATAGATAGATACAGATAGGTAGGAAGGTAGATAGATAGATAGAGATAGGTAGGTAGGTAGATTGATAGATACAGATAGGTAGGTAGGTAGATAGATAGATACAGATAGGTAGGTAGGTAGGTAGATAGAGATAGGTAGGTAGGTAGATTGATACAGATAGGTAGGTAGGTAGATAGATAAATACAGATAGGTAGGTAGGTAGATAGATAGATAGAGATAGGTAGGTAGGTAGATTGATAGATACAGATAGGTAGGTAGGTAGGTAGGTAGAGAGATAGATACAGATAGGTAGGTAGGTAGATAGACAGATAGAGATAGGTACGTAGGTAGATAGATAGATACAGATAGGTAGGTAGGTAGATTGATAGATACAGATAGGTAGGTAGGTAGATAGATAGTGATAGATAGGTAGGTAGATAGATAGATACAGATAGGTAGGTAGGTAGTTTGATAGATACAGATAGGTAGGTAGGTAGCTAGATAGATAGAGATAGGTAGGTAGGTAGATTGATAGAGACAGATAGGTAGGTAGGTAGATAGATAGATACAGATAGGTAGGTAGGTAGGTAGATAGATGGATAGAGATAGGTAGGTAGATAGATTGATAGATACAGATAGGTAGGTAGGTAGATAGATAGATACAGATAGGTAGGTAGGTAGATAGATAGATAGAGATAGATAGGTAGGTAGATTGATAGAGACAGATAGGTAGGTAGATAGATAGATAGAGATAGGTAGGTAGGTAGATTGATAGATACAGATAGGTAGGTAGGTAGATAGATAGATACAGATAGGTAGGTAGGTAGATAGATAGAGATAGGTAGGTAGGTAGATTGATAGATACATATAGGTAGGTAGGTAGATAGAAAAATACAGATAGGTAGGTAGGTAGATAGATTGATAGAGATAGGTAGGTAGATAGATAGATAGATAGATAGATAGGTAGGTAGGTAGGTAGGTAGGTAGGTAGGTAGATAGATAGATACAGATAGGTAGGTAGGTAGATAGATAAATACAGATAGGTAGGTAGGTAGATAGATAGATAGAGATAGGTAGCTAGGTAGGTAGATAGATAGAGATAGGTAGGTAGGTAGATAGATAGATACAAATAGGTAGGTATGTAGGTAGATAGATAGATACAGATAGGTAGGTAGGTAGGTAGATAGATAGATACAGATAGGTAGGTAGGTAGATAGATAGATACAGATAGGTAGGTAGGTAGGTAGATTGATAGATACAGATAGGTAGGTAGGTAGGTAGATAGATACAGATAGGTAGGTAGGTAGATAGACAGATAGAGATAGGTACGTAGGTAGATAGATAGATACAGATAGGTAGGTAGGTAGATTGATAGATACAGATAGGTAGGTAGGTAGATAGATAGATAGAGATAGATAGGTAGGTAGATAGATAGATACAGATATGTAGGTAGGTAGATTGATAGATACAGATAGGTAGGTAGGTAGATAGATAGATAGAGATAGATAGATAGGTAGGTAGATTGATAGAGACAGATATGTAGGTAGGTAGATAGATAGATAGAGATAGGTAGGTAGGTAGATAGATAGATACTGGTAGGTAGGTAGCTAGATAGATAGATATAGATAGGTAGGTAGGTAGGTAGATAGATACAGATAGGTAGGTAGGTAGATAGATAGAGATAGGTAGGTAGGTAGATTGATAGATACAGAAAGGTAGGTAGGTAAGTAGATAGATAGAGATAGGTAGGTAAGTAGGTAGATAGATAGAGATAGGTAGGTACGTAGATAGATAGATAGATAGAGATGGGTAGGTAGGTAGATAGATAGATACAGATAGGTAGGTCGGTAGGTAGATAGATAGATAGAGATAGGTAGGTAGGTAGATAGATAGATAGACATAGGTAGGTAGGTAGATTGATAGATACAGATAGGTAGGTAGGTAGATAGATAGATACAGATAGGTAGGTAGGAAGATAGATAGATAGAGATAGGTAGGTAGGTAGATAGATACAGATAGGTAGGTAGGTAGATTGATAGATACAGATAGGTAGGTAGGTAGATAGATAGATAGATAGAGATAGAAAAGTAGGTAGATTGATAGAGACAGATAGGTAGGTAGATAGATAGATAGAGATAGGTAGGTAGGTAGATTGATAGATACAGATAGGTAGGTAGGTAGATAGATAGATACAGATAGGTAGGTAGGTAGATAGATAGAGATAGGTAGGTAGGTAGATTGATAGATACATATAGGTAGGTAGGTAGATAGATAAATACAGATAGGTAGGTAGGTAGATAGATAGATAGATAGAGATAGGTAGGTAGGTAGATAGATAGAGATAGATAGGTAGGTAGGTAGATAGATAGATAGATACAGATAGGTAGGTAGGTAGATAGATAGATACAGATATGTAGGTAGGTATATAGATAGATACAGATAGGTAGGTAGGTAGATTGATAGAGACAGATAGGTAGGTAGGTAGATAGATAGATAGAGATAGGTAGGTAGGTAGGTAGATAGATACAGATAGGTAGGTAGGTAGATAGGTAGATAGATACAGATAGGTAGGTAGGTAGGTAGATAGATACAGCTAGATAGGTAGGTAGTTAGATAGATAGATACAGATAGGTAGGTAGGTAGATAGATAGATACAGATATGTAGGTAGGTAGATAGATAGATATAGGTAGGTAGGTAGGTAGATAGAGATATGTAGGTAGGTAGATAGATAGATAGATAGATAGATAGATAGATAGATAGATAGATAGATAGATAGATAGATAGATAGATAGATAGAGATAGGTAGGTAGGTAGATTGATAGATACAGATAGGTAGGTAGGTAGATTGATAGATACAGATAGGTAGGTAGGTAGGTAGGTAGGTAGATAGATAGATACAGATAGGTAGGTAGGTAGATAGATAGAGATAGGTAGGTAGGTAGATTGATAGATACAGATAGGTAGGTAGGTAGATAGATAGATACAGATAGGCAGGTAGATAGATAGATAGAGATGGGTAGGTAGGAAGATAGATAAATACAGATAGGTAGGTAGGTAGATAGATAGATAGAGATAGGTAGGTAGGTAGATAGATAGATAGAGATAGGTAGGTAGGTAGATTGATAGATACAGATAGGTAGGTAGGTAGATAGATAGATACAGATAGGTAGGTAGGTAGATTGATAGATACAGATAGGTAGGTAGGTAGATAGATAGATAGATAGATAGATAGAGATAGATAGTTAGGTAGATTGATAGAGACAGATAGGTAGGTAGATAGATAGATAGAGATAGGTAGGTAGGTAGTTTGATAGATACAGATAGGTAGGTAGGTAGATAGATAGATAGATACAGATAGGTAGGTAGGTAGATAGATAGATAGAGATAGGTAGGTAGGTAGATAGATAGATAGACATAGGTAGGTAGGTAGATTGATAGATACAGATAGGTAGGTAGGTAGATAGATAGATACAGATAGGTAGGTAGGTAGATAGATAGAGATAGGTAGGTAGGAAGATAGATAAATACAGATAGGTAGGTAGTTATGTAGATAGATAGAGATAGGTAGGTAGGTAGATAGATAGACATAGGTAGGTAGGCAGGTAGATTGATAGATACAGATAGGTAGGTAGGTAGATAGATAGATACAGATAGGTAGGTAGGTAGATAGATAGATAGAGATAGGTAGGTAGGTAGATAGATAGATAGAGATAGGTAGGTAGGTAGATTGATAGATACAGATAGGTAGGTAGGTAGATAGATAGATACAGATAGGTAGGTAGGTAGATAGATAGATACAGATAGGTAGGAAGGTAGATAGATAGATAGAGATAGGTAGGTAGGTAGATTGATAGATACAGATAGGTAGGTAGGTAGATAGATAGATACAGATAGGTAGGTAGGTAGGTAGATAGAGATAGGTAGGTAGGTAGATTGATACAGATAGGTAGGTAGGTAGATAGATAAATACAGATAGGTAGGTAGGTAGATAGATAGATAGAGATAGGTAGGTAGGTAGATTGATAGATACAGATAGGTAGGTAGGTAGGTAGGTAGAGAGATAGATACAGATAGGTAGGTAGGTAGATAGACAGATAGAGATAGGTACGTAGGTAGATAGATAGATACAGATAGGTAGGTAGGTAGATTGATAGATACAGATAGGTAGGTAGGTAGATAGATAGTGATAGATAGGTAGGTAGATAGATAGATACAGATAGGTAGGTAGGTAGTTTGATAGATACAGATAGGTAGGTAGGTAGCTAGATAGATAGAGATAGGTAGGTAGGTAGGTAGATTGATAGAGACAGATAGGTAGGTAGGTAGATAGATAGATACAGATAGGTAGGTAGGTAGATAGATGGATAGAGATAGGTAGGTAGATAGATTGATAGATACAGATAGGTAGGTAGGTAGATAGATAGATACAGATAGGTAGGTAGGTAGATAGATAGATAGAGATAGATAGGTAGGTAGATTGATAGAGACAGATAGGTAGGTAGATAGATAGATAGAGATAGGTAGGTAGGTAGATTGATAGATACAGATAGGTAGGTAGGTAGATAGATAGATACAGATAGGTAGGTAGGTAGATAGATAGAGATAGGTAGGTAGGTAGATTGATAGATACATATAGGTAGGTAGGTAGATAGAAAAATACAGATAGGTAGGTAGGTAGATAGATTGATAGAGATAGGTAGGTAGATAGATAGATAGATAGATAGATAGATAGATAGATAGATAGGTAGGTAGGTAGGTAGGTAGGTAGGTAGGTAGGTAGGTAGGTAGGTAGGTAGATAGATACAGATAGGTAGGTAGGTAGATAGATACAGATAGGTAGGTAGGTAGATAGATAGATAGAGATAGGTAGGTAGGTAGGTAGATAGATAGAGATAGGTAGGTAGGTAGATAGATAGATACAAATAGGTAGGTATGTAGGTAGATAGATAGATACAGATAGGTAGGTAGGTAGGTAGATAGATAGATACAGATAGGTAGGTAGGTAGATAGATAGATACAGATAGGTAGGTAGGTAGGTAGATTGATAGATACAGATAGGTAGGTAGGTAGGTAGATAGATACAGATAGGTAGGTAGGTAGATAGACAGATAGAGATAGGTACGTAGGTAGATAGATAGATACAGATAGGTAGGTAGGTAGATTGATAGATACAGATAGGTAGGTAGGTAGATAGATAGATAGAGATAGATAGGTAGGTAGATAGATAGATACAGATATGTAGGTAGGTAGATTGATAGATACAGATAGGTAGGTAGGTAGATAGATAGATAGAGATAGATAGGTAGGTAGATTGATAGAGACAGATATGTAGGTAGGTAGATAGATAGATAGAGATAGGTAGGTAGGTAGATAGATAGATACTGGTAGGTAGGTAGCTAGATAGATAGATATAGATAGGTAGGTAGGTAGGTAGATAGATACAGATAGGTAGGTAGGTAGATAGATAGAGATAGGTAGGTAGGTAGATTGATAGATACAGAAAGGTAGGTAGGTAAGTAGATAGATAGAGATAGGTAGGTAAGTAGGTAGATAGATAGAGATAGGTAGGTACGTAGATAGATAGATAGATAGAGATGGGTAGGTAGGTAGATAGATAGATACAGATAGGTAGGTAGGTAGGTAGATAGATAGATAGAGATAGGTAGGTAGGTAGATAGATAGATAGACATAGGTAGGTAGGTAGATTGATAGATACAGATAGGTAGGTAGGTAGATAGATAGATACAGATAGGTAGGTAGGAAGATAGATAGATAGAGATAGGTAGGTAGGTAGATAGATACAGATAGGTAGGTAGGTAGATTGATAGATACAGATAGGTAGGTAGGTAGATAGATAGATAGATAGAGATAGAAAAGTAGGTAGATTGATAGAGACAGATAGGTAGGTAGATAGATAGATAGAGATAGGTAGGTAGGTAGATTGATAGATACAGATAGGTAGGTAGGTAGATAGATAGATACATAGGTAGGTAGGTAGATAGATAGAGATAGGTAGGTAGGTAGATTGATAGATACATATAGGTAGGTAGGTAGATAGATAAATACAGATAGGTAGGTAGGTAGATAGATAGATAGATAGAGATAGGTAGGTAGGTAGATAGATAGAGATAGATAGGTAGGTAGGTAGATAGATAGATAGATACAGATAGGTAGGTAGGTAGATAGATAGATACAGATATGTAGGTAGGTAGATAGATAGATACAGATAGGTAGGTAGGTAGATTGATAGAGACAGATAGGTAGGTAGGTAGATAGATAGATAGAGATAGGTAGGTAGGTAGGTAGATAGATACAGATAGGTAGGTAGGTAGATAGGTAGATAGATACAGATAGGTAGGTAGGTAGGTAGATAGATACAGCTAGGTAGGTAGGTAGTTAGATAGATAGATACAGATAGGTAGGTAGGTAGATAGATAGATACAGATATGTAGGTAGGTAGATAGATAGATATAGGTAGGTAGGTAGGTAGATAGAGATATGTAGGTAGGTAGATAGATAGATAGATAGATAGATAGATAGATAGATAGATAGATAGATAGATAGATAGATAGATAGATAGATAGATAGATAGATAGATAGATAGATAGATAGAGATAGGTAGGTAGGTAGATTGATAGATACAGATAGGTAGGTAGGTAGATTGATAGATACAGATAGGTAGGTAGGTAGGTAGGTAGATAGATAGATACAGATAGGTAGGTAGGTAGATAGATAGAGATAGGTAGGTAGGTAGGTAGATATACAGACATAGGTAGGTAGGTAGATTGATAGATACAGATAGGTAGGTAGGTAGATAGATAGATACAGATAGGTAGGTAGGTAGATGGATAGATAGAGATAGGTAGGTAGGTAGATAGATAAATACAGATAGGTAGGTAGGTAGGTAGATAGATAGAGATAGGTAGGTAGGTAGGTAGATAGATAGAGATAGGTAGGTCGGTAGATAGATAGAGATAGTTAGGTAGGTAGATTGATAGGTACAGATAGGTAGGTAGATAGATAGATACAGATAGGTAGGTAGGTAGATTGATAGAGACATATAGGTAGGTAGGTAGATAGATAGATAGAGATAGGTAGGTAGGTAGATAGATACAGATAGGTAGGTTGGTAGGTAGATAGATACAGATAGGTAGGTAGGTAGGTAGATAGATAGATACAGATAGGTAGGTAGGTAGATAGATACAGATAGGTAGGTAGGTAGGTAAATAGATAGATAGATAGATAGATAGATAGATAGATAGATAGATAGATAGATAGATAGATAGATAGATAGATAGATATAGGTAGGTAGGTAGGTAGGTAGGTAGGTAGGTAGGTAGGTAGGTAGGTAGATACATAGAGATTGGTAGGTAGGTAGGTAGGTAGAGATAGGTAGGTAGGTAGATAGATAGATAGAGATAGGTAGGTAGGTAGATTGATAGATACAGATAGGTAGGTAGGTAGGTAGATAGATAGAGATAGATAGGTAGGTAGATTGATAGAGACAGATAGGTAGGTAGGTAGATAGATAGAGATAGGTAGGTAGGTAGATAGATAGATACAAATAGGTAGGTATGTAGGTAGATAGATAGAGATAGGTAGGTAGGTAGGTAGATAGATAGAGATAAGTAGGTAGGTAGATTGATAGATACAGATAGGTAGGTAGGTAGGTAGATAGATAGAGATAGGTAGGTAGGTAGGTAGATAGATAGAGATAAGTAGGTAGGTAGATTGATAGATAGAGATAGGTAGGTAGGTAGATAGATAGATAGAGATAGGTAGGTAGGTAGATTGATAGATACAGATAGGTAGATAGATAGATAGATAGATAGATAGATAGATAGATAGATAGATAGATAGATAGATAGATAGATAGATAGATAGATAGATAGATAGATAGAGAGATAGATAGGTAGGTAGGTAGATTGATTGAGACAGATAGATAGGTAGGTAGATAGTTAGAGATAGGTAGGTAGGTAGATTGATAGATACAGATAGGTAGGTAGGTAGATAGATAGATACAGATTGGTATGTAGGTAGGTAGATAGAGATAGGTAGGTAGGTAGATTGATAGATAGAGATAGGTTGGTAGGTAGATTGATAGATACAGATAGGTAGGTAGGTAGATAGATAGATACAGATGGTTAGGTAGGTAGATAGACAGATAGAGATAGGTAGGTAGGTAGATAGATAGATAGAGATAGATAGGTAGGTAGATAGGTAGATACAGATATCTAGGTAGGTAGATAGATAGATAGAGATAGGTAGGTAGGTAGATAGATAGATACAGAAAGGTAGGTAGGTAGGTAGATAGATAGATACAGATAGGTAGGTAGGTACGTAGATAGATAGAGATAGGTAGGTAGGTAGATTGATAGATACAGATAGGTAGGTAGGTAGATAGATAGATACAGATAGGTAGGTAGGTAGATAGATAGATAGATAGAGATAGGTAGGTAGGTAGATAGATAGATATACATAGGTAGGTAGCTAGATTGATAGATACAGATAGGTAGGTAGGTAGATAGATACAGATAGGTAGGTAGGTAGATAGATAGATAGAGATAGGTAGGTAGGTAGATAGATACAGATAGGTAGGTAGGTAGGTAGATAGATAGAGATAGGTAGGTAGGTAGATAGATAGACATAGGTAGGTAGGTAGATTGATAGATACAGATAGGTAGGTAGGTAGATAGATAGATACAGATAGGTAGGTATGTAGATAGATAGAGATAAATAGGTAGGTAGATATATAGATAGAGATAGGTAGGTAGGTAGGTAGATTGATAGATAGAGATAGGTAGGTAGGTAGGTAGATAGATAGAGATAGGTAGGTAGGTAGGTAGATAGATAGAGATAGGTAGGTAGGTAGATAGATAGATAGAGAAAGGTAGGTAGGTAGTTTGATAGATATAGATAGGTAGGTAGGTAGATAGATAGATACAGATAGGTAGGTAGGTAGATAGGTATATAGAGATAGGTAGGTAGGTAGATAGATAGATAGACATAGGTAGGTAGGTGGATTGATAGATACAGATAGGTAGGTAGGTAGATAGATAGATACAGATAGGTAGGTATGTAGATAGATAGAGATGGGTAGGTAGGAAGATAGATAAATACAGATAGGTAGGTAGGTAGGTAGATAGATAGAGATAGGTAGGTAGGTAGATAGATACATAGGTAGGTAGGTAGGTAGATTGATAGATACAGATAGGTAGGTAGGTAGATAGATAGATACAGATAGGTAGGTAGGTAGATAGATAGATAGATAGATAGAGATAGATAGGTAGGTAGATTGATTGAGACAGATAGGTAGGTAGGTAGATAGATAGTTAGAGATAGGTAGGTAGGTAGATTGATAGATACAGAAAGGTAGGTAGTTAGATAGATAGATACAGTTAGGTAGGTAGGTAGGTAGATAGAGATAGGTAGGTAGGTAGATTTCTAGATACAGATAGGTAGGTAGATAGATAAATACAGATAGGTATGAAGGTAGATAGATAGATAGAGATAGGTAGGTAGGTAGATTGATAGATACAGATAGGTAGGTAGGTAGATAGATAGATACAGATAGGTAGGTAGGTAGATAGACAGAAAGAGATAGGTAGGTAGGTAGATAGATAGATACAGATAGGTAGGTAGGTAGATTGATAGATACAGATAGGTAGGTAGGTAGATAGATAGATAGAGATAGATAGGTAGGTAGATAGGTAGATACAGATATGTATGTAGGTAGATTGTTAGATACAGATAGGTAGGTAGGTAGATAGATAGATAGAGATAGATAGGTAGGTAGAATGATAGAGACAGATAGGTAGGTAGATAGATAGATAGATACAGATAGGTAGGTAGGTAGATAGATAGAGATAGATAGGTAGGGAGGTAGATAGATAGAGATAGGTAGGTAGGTAGGTAGGTAGATAGATAGAGATAGGTAGGTAGGTAGTTTGATAGATACAGATAGGTAGGTAGGTAGGTAGATAGATACAGATAGGTAGGTAGGTAGGTAGATACAGATAGGTAGGTAGGTAGATAGATAGATACAGATAGGTAGGTAGGTAGATAGAGATGGGTAGGTAGGAAGATAGATAAATACAGATAGGTAGGTAGGTAGGTAGGTAGATAGATAGAGATAGGTAGGTAGGTAGATAAATAGACATAGGTAGGTAGGTAGATTGATAGATACAGATAGGTAGGTAGGTAGATAGATACAGATAGGTAGGTAGATAGATAGAGATAGGTAGGTAGGTAGATTGATAGATAGAGATAGGTAGGTAGGTAGATAGATAGATACAGATTGGTAGGTAGGTAGATTGATAGATACAGATAGGTAGGTAGGTAGATAGATAGAGATAGATAGGTAGGTAGATTCATTGAGACAGATAGGTAGGTAGGTAGATAGATAGTTAGAGATAGGTAGGTAGGTAGATTGATAGATACAGATAGGTAGGTAGGTAGAGAGATAGATACAGATATGTAGGTAGGTAGATAGAGATAGGTAGGTAGGTAGATTGATAGATACAGATAGGTAGGTAGGTAGATAGATAAATACAGATAGGTATGTAGGTAGATAGATAGATAGAGATAGGTTGGTAGGTAGATTGATAGATAGAGATCGGTAGGTTGGTAGATAGATAGATACAGATAGGTAGGTAGGTAGATAGACAGATAGAGATAGGTACGTAGGTAGATAGATAGATACAGATAGGTAGGTAGGTAGATTGATAGATATAGATAGGTAGGTAGGTAGATAGATAGATAGAGATAGATAGGTAGGTAGATAGATAGATACAGATAGGTAGGTAGGTAGATTGATAGATACAGATAGGTAGGTAGGTAGATAGATAGATAGAGATAGATAGGTAGGTAGATTGATAGAGACAAATAGGTAGGTAGGTAGATAGATAGATACAGATAGGTAGGTAGATAGATAGATAGAGATAGATATGTAGGTAGGTAGATAGATAGAGATAGGTAGGTAGGTAGGAAGGTAGATAGATAGAGATAGGTAGGTAGGTAGATAGATAGATAGAGATAGGTAGGTAGGTAGTTTGATAGATACAGATAGGTAGGTATGTAGGTAGATAGATAGAGATAGGTAGGTAGGTAGGTAGACAGATGGAGATAGATAGGTAGGTAGATAGATAGATAGAGATAGGTAGGTAGGTAGTTTGATAGATATAGATAGGTAGGTAGGTAGATAGATAGATACAGATAGGTAGGTAGGTAGATAGATAGATAGAGATAGGTAGGTAGGTAGTTTGATAGATACAGATAGGTAGGTATGTAGGTAGATAGATAGAGATAGGTAGGTAGGTAGGTAGACATATGGAGATAGATAGGTAGGTAGATAGATAGATAGACATAGGTAGGTAGGTAGATTGATAGATACAGATAGGTAGGTAGGTAGATAGATAGATACAGATAGGTAGGTAGATAGATAGATAGAGATGGGTAGGTAGGAAGATAGATAAATACAGATAGGTAGGTAGGTAGATAGAGATAGGTAGGTAGGTAGATAGATAGATAGAGATAGGTAGGTAGGTAGATTGATAGATACAGATAGGTAGGTAGGTAGATAGATAGATACAGATAGGTAGGTAGGTAGATTGATAGATACAGATAGGTAGGTAGGTAGATAGATAGATAGATAGAGATAGATAGTTAGGTAGATTGATAGAGACAGATAGGTAGGTAGATAGATAGATAGAGATAGGTAGGTAGGTAGTTTGATAGATACAGATAGGTAGGTAGGTATATAGATAGATACAGATAGGTAGGTAGGTAGATAGATAGATAGAGATAGGTAGGTAGGTAGATAGATAGATAGACATAGGTAGGTAGGTAGATTGATAGATACAGATAGGTAGGTAGGTAGATAGATAGATACAGATAGGTAGGTAGGTAGATAGATAGAGATAGGTAGGTAGGAAGATAGATAAATACAGATAGGTAGGTAGTTATGTAGATAGATAGAGATAGGTAGGTAGGTAGATAGATAGACATAGGTAGGTAGGTAGGTAGATTGATAGATACAGATAGGTAGGTAGGTAGGTAGATAGATAGATACAGATAGGTAGGTAGGTAGATAGATAGATAGATAGATAGAGATAGGTAGGTAGGTAGATAGATAGATAGAGATAGGTAGGTAGGTAGATTGATAGATACAGATAGGTAGGTAGGTAGATAGATAGATAGAGATAGGTAGGTAGGTAGATAGATAGATACAGATAGGTAGGAAGGTAGATAGATAGATAGAGATAGGTAGGTAGGTAGATTGATAGATACAGATAGGTAGGTAGGTAGATAGATAGATACAGATAGGTAGGTAGGTAGGTAGATAGAGATAGGTAGGTAGGTAGACTGATACAGATAGGTAGGTAGGTAGATAGATAAATACAGATAGGTAGGTAGGTAGATAGATAGATAGAGATAGGTAGGTAGGTAGATTGATAGATACAAATAGGTAGGTAGGTAGGTAGGTAGAGAGATAGATACAGATAGGTAGGTAGGTAGATAGATAGAGATAGGTACGTAGGTAGATAGATAGATACAGATAGGTAGGTAGGTAGATTGATAGATACAGATAGGTAGGTAGGTAGATAGATAGTGATAGATAGGTAGGTAGATAGATAGATACAGATAGGTAGGTGGGTAGATTGATAGATACAGATAGGTAGCTAGGTAGCTAGATAGATAGAGATAGGTAGGTAGGTAGATTGATAGAGACAGATAGGTAGGTAGGTAGATAGATAGATACAGATAGGTAGGTAGGTAGATGGATAGATAGAGATAGGTAGGTAGGTAGATAGATAAATACAGATAGGTAGGTAGGTAGGTAGATAGATAGAGATAGGTAGGTAGGTAGGTAGATAGATAGAGATAGGTAGGTCGGTAGATAGATAGAGATAGTTAGGTAGGTAGATTGATAGGTACAGATAGGTAGGTAGATAGATAGATACAGATAGGTAGGTAGGTAGATTGATAGAGACATATAGGTAGGTAGGTAGATAGATAGATAGAGATAGGTAGGTAGGTAGATAGATACAGATAGGTAGGTTGGTAGGTAGATAGATACAGATAGGTAGGTAGGTAGGTAGATAGATAGATACAGATAGGTAGGTAGGTAGATAGATACAGATAGGTAGGTAGGTAGATAGATAGATAGATAGATAGATAGATAGATAGATAGATAGATAGATAGATAGATAGATAGATAGATAGATAGATAGATAGATAGATAGATAGATATAGGTAGGTAGGTAGGTAGGTAGGTAGGTAGGTAGGTAGATACATAGAGATTGGTAGGTAGGTAGGTAGGTAGAGATAGGTAGGTAGGTAGATAGATAGATAGAGATAGGTAGGTAGGTAGATTGATAGATACAGATAGGTAGGTAGGTAGGTAGATAGATAGAGATAGATAGGTAGGTAGATTGATAGAGACAGATAGGTAGGTAGGTAGATAGATAGAGATAGGTAGGTAGGTAGATAGATAGATACAAATAGGTAGGTATGTAGGTAGATAGATAGAGATAGGTAGGTAGGTAGGTAGATAGATAGAGATAAGTAGGTAGGTAGATTGATAGATACAGATAGGTAGGTAGGTAGGTAGATAGATAGAGATAGGTAGGTAGGTAGGTAGATAGATAGAGATAAGTAGGTAGGTAGATTGATAGATAGAGATAGGTAGGTAGGTAGATAGATAGATACAGATAGGTAGGTAGGTAGATTGATAGATACAGATAGGTAGGTAGATAGATAGATAGATAGATAGATAGATAGATAGATAGATAGATAGATAGATAGATAGATAGATAGATAGATAGAGAGATAGATAGGTAGGTAGGTAGATTGATTGAGACAGATAGATAGGTAGGTAGATAGTTAGAGATAGGTAGGTAGGTAGATTGATAGATACAGATAGGTAGGTAGGTAGATAGATAGATACAGATAGGTATGTAGGTAGGTAGATAGAGATAGGTAGGTAGGTAGATTGATAGATAGAGATAGGTTGGTAGGTAGATTGATAGATACAGATAGGTAGGTAGGTAGATAGATAGATACAGATAGGTAGGTAGGTAGGTAGGTAGATAGATAGATACAGATAGGTAGGTAGGTAGATAGATAGAGATAGGTAGGTAGGTAGGTAGGTAGATATACAGACATAGGTAGGTAGGTAGATTGATAGATACAGATAGGTAGGTAGGTAGATAGATAGATACAGATAGGTAGGTAGGTAGATGGATAGATAGAGATAGGTAGGTAGGTAGATAGATAAATACAGATAGGTAGGTAGGTAGGTAGATAGATAGAGATAGGTAGGTAGGTAGGTAGATAGATAGAGATAGGTAGGTCGGTAGATAGATAGAGATAGTTAGGTAGGTAGATTGATAGGTACAGATAGGTAGGTAGATAGATAGATACAGATAGGTAGGTAGGTAGATTGATAGAGACATATAGGTAGGTAGGTAGATAGATAGATAGAGATAGGTAGGTAGGTAGATAGATACAGATAGGTAGGTTGGTAGGTAGATAGATACAGATAGGTAGGTAGGTAGGTAGATAGATAGATACAGATAGGTAGGTAGGTAGATAGATACAGATAGGTAGGTAGGTAGGTAGATAGATAGATAGATAGATAGATAGATAGATAGATAGATAGATAGATAGATAGATAGATAGATAGATAGATATAGGTAGGTAGGTAGGTAGGTAGGTAGGTAGGTAGGTAGGTAGGTAGATACATAGAGATTGGTAGGTAGGTAGGTAGGTAGAGATAGGTAGGTAGGTAGATAGATAGATAGAGATAGGTAGGTAGGTAGATTGATAGATACAGATAGGTAGGTAGGTAGGTAGATAGATAGAGATAGATAGGTAGGTAGATTGATAGAGACAGATAGGTAGGTAGGTAGATAGATAGAGATAGGTAGGTAGGTAGATAGATAGATACAAATAGGTAGGTATGTAGGTAGATAGATAGAGATAGGTAGGTAGGTAGGTAGATAGATAGAGATAAGTAGGTAGGTAGATTGATAGATACAGATAGGTAGGTAGGTAGGTAGATAGATAGAGATAGGTAGGTAGGTAGGTAGATAGATAGAGATAAGTAGGTAGGTAGATTGATAGATAGAGATAGGTAGGTAGGTAGATAGATAGATACAGATAGGTAGGTAGGTAGATTGATAGATACAGATAGGTAGGTAGATAGATAGATAGATAGATAGATAGATAGATAGATAGATAGATAGATAGATAGATAGATAGATAGATAGATAGATAGATAGAGAGATAGATAGGTAGGTAGGTAGATTGATTGAGACAGATAGATAGGTAGGTAGATAGTTAGAGATAGGTAGGTAGGTAGATTGATAGATACAGATAGGTAGGTAGGTAGATAGATAGATACAGATAGGTATGTAGGTAGGTAGATAGAGATAGGTAGGTAGGTAGATTGATAGATAGAGATAGGTTGGTAGGTAGATTGATAGATACAGATAGGTAGGTAGGTAGATAGATAGATACAGATGGTTAGGTAGGTAGATAGACAGATAGAGATAGGTAGGTAGGTAGATAGATAGATAGAGATAGATAGGTAGGTAGATAGGTAGATACAGATATCTAGGTAGGTAGATAGATAGATAGAGATAGGTAGGTAGGTAGATAGATAGATACAGAAAGGTAGGTAGGTAGGTAGATAGATAGATACAGATAGGTAGGTAGGTACGTAGATAGATAGAGATAGGTAGGTAGGTAGATTGATAGATACAGATAGGTAGGTAGGTAGATAGATAGATACAGATAGGTAGGTAGGTAGATAGATAGATAGATAGAGATAGGTAGGTAGGTAGATAGATAGATATACATAGGTAGGTAGCTAGATTGATAGATACAGATAGGTAGGTAGGTAGATAGATACAGATAGGTAGGTAGGTAGATAGATAGATAGAGATAGGTAGGTAGGTAGATAGATACAGATAGGTAGGTAGGTAGGTAGATAGATAGAGATAGGTAGGTAGGTAGATAGATAGACATAGGTAGGTAGGTAGATTGATAGATACAGATAGGTAGGTAGGTAGATAGATAGATACAGATAGGTAGGTATGTAGATAGATAGAGATAAATAGGTAGGTAGATATATAGATAGAGATAGGTAGGTAGGTAGGTAGATTGATAGATAGAGATAGGTAGGTAGGTAGGTAGATAGATAGAGATAGGTAGGTAGGTAGGTAGATAGATAGAGATAGGTAGGTAGGTAGATAGATAGATAGAGAAAGGTAGGTAGGTAGTTTGATAGATATAGATAGGTAGGTAGGTAGATAGATAGATACAGATAGGTAGGTAGGTAGATAGGTATATAGAGATAGGTAGGTAGGTAGATAGATAGATAGACATAGGTAGGTAGGTGGATTGATAGATACAGATAGGTAGGTAGGTAGATAGATAGATACAGATAGGTAGGTAGGTAGATAGATAGAGATGGGTAGGTAGGAAGATAGATAAATACAGATAGGTAGGTAGGTAGGTAGATAGATAGAGATAGGTAGGTAGGTAGATAGATACATAGGTAGGTAGGTAGGTAGATTGATAGATACAGATAGGTAGGTAGGTAGATAGATAGATACAGATAGGTAGGTAGGTAGATAGATAGATAGATAGATAGATAGAGATAGATAGGTAGGTAGATTGATTGAGACAGATAGGTAGGTAGGTAGATAGATAGTTAGAGATAGGTAGGTAGGTAGATTGATAGATACAGAAAGGTAGGTAGTTAGATAGATAGATACAGTTAGGTAGGTAGGTAGGTAGATAGAGATAGGTAGGTAGGTAGATTTCTAGATACAGATAGGTAGGTAGATAGATAAATACAGATAGGTATGAAGGTAGATAGATAGATAGAGATAGGTAGGTAGGTAGATTGATAGATACAGATAGGTAGGTAGGTAGATAGATAGATACAGATAGGTAGGTAGGTAGGTAGATAGACAGAAAGAGATAGGTAGGTAGGTAGATAGATAGATACAGATAGGTAGGTAGGTAGATTGATAGATACAGATAGGTAGGTAGGTAGATAGATAGATAGAGATAGATAGGTAGGTAGATAGGTAGATACAGATATGTATGTAGGTAGATTGTTAGATACAGATAGGTAGGTAGGTAGATAGATAGATAGAGATAGATAGGTAGGTAGAATGATAGAGACAGATAGGTAGGTAGATAGATAGATAGATACAGATAGGTAGGTAGGTAGATAGATAGAGATAGATAGGTAGGGAGGTAGATAGATAGAGATAGGTAGGTAGGTAGGTAGGTAGATAGATAGAGATAGGTAGGTAGGTAGTTTGATAGATACAGATAGGTAGGTAGGTAGGTAGATAGATACAGATAGGTAGGTAGGTAGGTAGATACAGATAGGTAGGTAGGTAGATAGATAGATACAGATAGGTAGGTAGGTAGATAGAGATGGGTAGGTAGGAAGATAGATAAATACAGATAGGTAGGTAGGTAGGTAGGTAGATAGATAGAGATAGGTAGGTAGGTAGATAAATAGACATAGGTAGGTAGGTAGATTGATAGATACAGATAGGTAGGTAGGTAGATAGATACAGATAGGTAGGTAGATAGATAGAGATAGGTAGGTAGGTAGATTGATAGATAGAGATAGGTAGGTAGGTAGATAGATAGATACAGATTGGTAGGTAGGTAGATTGATAGATACAGATAGGTAGGTAGGTAGATAGATAGAGATAGATAGGTAGGTAGATTCATTGAGACAGATAGGTAGGTAGGTAGATAGATAGTTAGAGATAGGTAGGTAGGTAGATTGATAGATACAGATAGGTAGGTAGGTAGATAGATAGATACAGATATGTAGGTAGGTAGATAGAGATAGGTAGGTAGGTAGATTGATAGATACAGATAGGTAGGTAGGTAGATAGATAAATACAGATAGGTATGTAGGTAGATAGATAGATAGAGATAGGTTGGTAGGTAGATTGATAGATAGAGATCGGTAGGTTGGTAGATAGATAGATACAGATAGGTAGGTAGGTAGATAGACAGATAGAGATAGGTACGTAGGTAGATAGATAGATACAGATAGGTAGGTAGGTAGATTGATAGATATAGATAGGTAGGTAGGTAGATAGATAGATAGAGATAGATAGGTAGGTAGATAGATAGATACAGATAGGTAGGTAGGTAGATTGATAGATACAGATAGGTAGGTAGGTAGATAGATAGATAGAGATAGATAGGTAGGTAGATTGATAGAGACAAATAGGTAGGTAGGTAGATAGATAGATACAGATAGGTAGGTAGATAGATAGATAGAGATAGATATGTAGGTAGGTAGATAGATAGAGATAGGTAGGTAGGTAGGAAGGTAGATAGATAGAGATAGGTAGGTAGGTAGATAGATAGATAGAGATAGGTAGGTAGGTAGTTTGATAGATACAGATAGGTAGGTATGTAGGTAGATAGATAGAGATAGGTAGGTAGGTAGGTAGACAGATGGAGATAGATAGGTAGGTAGATAGATAGATAGAGATAGGTAGGTAGGTAGTTTGATAGATATAGATAGGTAGGTAGGTAGATAGATAGATACAGATAGGTAGGTAGGTAGATAGATAGATAGAGATAGGTAGGTAGGTAGTTTGATAGATACAGATAGGTAGGTATGTAGGTAGATAGATAGAGATAGGTAGGTAGGTAGGTAGACATATGGAGATAGATAGGTAGGTAGATAGATAGATAGACATAGGTAGGTAGGTAGATTGATAGATACAGATAGGTAGGTAGGTAGATAGATAGATACAGATAGGTAGGTAGATAGATAGATAGAGATGGGTAGGTAGGAAGATAGATAAATACAGATAGGTAGGTAGGTAGATAGAGATAGGTAGGTAGGTAGATAGATAGATAGAGATAGGTAGGTAGGTAGATTGATAGATACAGATAGGTAGGTAGGTAGATAGATAGATACAGATAGGTAGGTAGGTAGATTGATAGATACAGATAGGTAGGTAGGTAGATAGATAGATAGATAGAGATAGATAGTTAGGTAGATTGATAGAGACAGATAGGTAGGTAGATAGATAGATAGAGATAGGTAGGTAGGTAGTTTGATAGATACAGATAGGTAGGTGGGTATATAGATAGATACAGATAGGTAGGTAGGTAGATAGATAGATAGAGATAGGTAGGTAGGTAGATAGATAGATAGACATAGGTAGGTAGGTAGATTGATAGATACAGATAGGTAGGTAGGTAGATAGATAGATACAGATAGGTAGGTAGGTAGATAGATAGAGATAGGTAGGTAGGAAGATAGATAAATACAGATAGGTAGGTAGTTATGTAGATAGATAGAGATAGGTAGGTAGGTAGATAGATAGACATAGGTAGGTAGGTAGGTAGATTGATAGATACAGATAGGTAGGTAGGTAGGTAGATAGATAGATACAGATAGGTAGGTAGGTAGATAGATAGATAGATAGATAGAGATAGGTAGGTAGGTAGATAGATAGATAGAGATAGGTAGGTAGGTAGATTGATAGATACAGATAGGTAGGTAGGTAGATAGATAGATAGAGATAGGTAGGTAGGTAGATAGATAGATACAGATAGGTAGGAAGGTAGATAGATAGATAGAGATAGGTAGGTAGGTAGATTGATAGATACAGATAGGTAGGTAGGTAGATAGATAGATACAGATAGGTAGGTAGGTAGGTAGATAGAGATAGGTAGGTAGGTAGACTGATACAGATAGGTAGGTAGGTAGATAGATAAATACAGATAGGTAGGTAGGTAGATAGATAGATAGAGATAGGTAGGTAGGTAGATTGATAGATACAAATAGGTAGGTAGGTAGGTAGGTAGAGAGATAGATACAGATAGGTAGGTAGGTAGATAGATAGAGATAGGTACGTAGGTAGATAGATAGATACAGATAGGTAGGTAGGTAGATTGATAGATACAGATAGGTAGGTAGGTAGATAGATAGTGATAGATAGGTAGGTAGATAGATAGATACAGATAGGTAGGTGGGTAGATTGATAGATACAGATAGGTAGGTAGGTAGCTAGATAGATAGAGATAGGTAGGTAGGTAGATTGATAGAGACAGATAGGTAGGTAGGTAGATAGATAGATACAGATAGGTAGGTAGGTAGATAGATGGATAGAGATAGGTAGGTAGATAGATTGATAGATACAGATAGGTAGGTAGGTAGATAGATAGATACAGATAGGTAGGTAGGTAGATAGATAGATAGATAGATAGAGACAGGTAGGTAGGTAGATAGATAAATACAGATAGGTAGGTAGGTAGGTAGATAGATAGAGATAGGTAGGTAGGTAGATAGACATAGGTAGGTAGGTAGGTAGATTGATAGATACATAGGTAGGTAGGTAGTTAGATAGATACAGATAGGTAGGTAGGTAGATAGATAGATAGAGATAGGTAGGTAGGTAGATAGATAGATAGAGATAGGTAGGTAGGTAGATTGATAGATAAAGATAGGTAGGTAGGTAGGTAGATAGATAGATAGAGATAGGTAGGTAGGTAGATAGATAGATACAGATAGGTAGGTAGGTAGATTGATAGATACAGATAGGTAGGTAGGTAGATAGATAGATACAGATAGGTAGGTAGGTAGGTAGATAGATAGATAAATAGATAGATAGATAGAGATAGGTAGGTAGATAGATAAATACAGATAGGTAGGTAGGTAGATAGATAGAGATAGGTAGGTAGGTAGATAGACATAGGTAGGTAGGTAGGTAGATTGATAGATACATAGGTAGGTAGGTAGATAGATAGATACAGATAGGTAGGTAGGTAGATAGATAGATAGAGATAGGTAGGTAGGTAGATAGATATATAGATAGATAGAGATAGATAGTTAGGTAGATTGATAGAGACAGATAGGTAGGTAGGTAGATAGATAGATAGAGATAGGTAGGTAGGTAGTTTGATAGATACAGATAGGTAGGTAGGTAGATATATAGATACAGATAGGTAGGTAGGTAGGTAGATAGATAGAGATAGGTAGGTAGGTAGATAGATAGATAGACATAGGTATGTAGGTAGATTGATAGATACAGATAGGTAGGTAGGTAGATAGATAGAGATAGGTAGGTAGGAAGATAGATAAATACAGATAGGTAGGTAGGTATGTAGATAGATAGAGATAGGTAGGTAGGTAGATAGATAGACATAGGTAGGTAGGTAGGTAGATTGATAGATACAGATAGGTAGGTAGGTAGATAGATAGATACAGATAGGTAGGTAGGTAGATAGATAGATAGAGATAGGTAGGTAGGTAGATAGATAGATAGAGATAGGTAGGTAGGTAGATTGATAGATACAGATAGGTAGGTAGGTAGATAGATAGATACAGATAGGTAGGTGGGTAGATAGATAGATACAGATAGGTAGGTAGGTAGATAGATAGATAGAGATAGGTAGGTAGGTAGATTGATAGATACAGATAGGTAGGTAGGTAGATAGATAGATACAGATAGGTAGGTAGGTAGATAGAGATAGGTAGGTAGGTAGATTGATAGATACAGATAGGTAGGTAGGTAGATAGATAAATACAGATAGGTAAGTAGGTAGATAGATAGATAGAGATAGGTAGGTAGGTAGATTGATAGATACAGATAGGTAGGTAGGTAGGTAGGTAGAGAGATAGATACAGATAGGTAGGTAGGTAGATAGACAGATAGAGATAGGTACGTAGGTAGATAGATAGATACAAATAGGTAGGTAGGTAGATTGATAGATACAGATAGGTAGGTAGGTAGATAGATAGTGATAGATAGGTAGGTAGATAGATAGATACAGAGAGGTAGGTAGGTAGATTGATAGATACAGATAGGTAGGTAGGTAGGTAGATAGATAGATAGAGATAGGTAGGTAGGTAGATTGATAGAGACAGATAGGTAGGTAGGTAGATAGATAGATACAGATAGGTAGGTAGGTAGATAGATGGATAGATACAGATAGGTAGGTAGGTAGATAGATAGATACAGATAGGTAGGTAGGTAGGTAGATAGATAGATAGATAGATAGATAGATAGATAGATAGATAGATAGATAGATAGATAGATAGATAGATAGATAGAGATAGGTAGGTAGGTAGATAGATAAATACAGATAGGTAGGTAGGTAGGTAGGTAGATAGATAGAGATAGGTAGGTAGGTAGATAGACATAGGTAGGTAGGTAGGTAGATTGATAGATACATAGGTAGGTAGGTAGACAGATAGATACAGATAGGTAGGTAGGTAGATAGATAGATAGAGATAGGTAGGTAGGTAGATAGATAGATAGAGATAGGTAGGTAGGTAGATTGATAGATAAAGATAGGTAGGTAGGTAGGTAGATAGATAGATAGAGATAGGTAGGTAGGTAGATAGATAGATACAAATAGGTAGGTAGGTAGATTGATAGATACAGATAGGTAGGTAGGTAGATAGATAGATACAGATAGGGAGGTAGGTAGGTAGGTAGATAGATAGATAGATAGATAGATAGATAGATAGATAGATAGATAGATAGATAGATAGATAGAGATAGGTAGGTAGGTAGATAGATAAATACAGATAGGTAGGTAGGTAGATAGATAGAGATAGGTAGGTAGGTAGATAGACATAGGTAGGTAGGTAGGTAGATTGATAGATACATAGGTAGGTAGGTAGATAGATAGATACAGATAGGTAGGTAGGTAGGTAGATAGATAGATAGAGATAGGTAGGTAGGTAGGTAGATAGATAGATAGATAGAGGTAGGTAGGTAGATAGATAAATACAGATAGGTAGGTAGGTAGGTAGGTAGATAGAGATAGGTAGGTAGGTAGATAGACATAGGTAGGTAGGTAGGTAGATTGATAGATACATAGGTAGGTAGGTAGATAGATAGATACAGATAGTTAGGTAGGTAGATAGATAGATAGAGATAGGTAGATAGGTAGATAGATAGATAGAGATAGGTAGGTAGGTAGATTGATAGGTAAAGATAGGTAGGTAGATAAATAGATAGAGATAGGTAGGTAGGTAGATAGATAGATAGAGATAGGTAGGTAGGTAGTTTGATAGATACAGATAGGTAGGTATGTAGGTAGATAGATAGAGATAGGTAGGTAGGTAGGTAGATAGATAGAGATAGGTAGGTAGGTAGTTTGATAGATATAGATAGGTAGGTAGGTAGATAGATAGATACAGATAGGTAGGTAGGTAGATAGATAGATAGAGATAGGTAGGTAGGTAGATAGATAGACAGACATAGGTAGGTAGGTAGATTGATAGATACAGATAGGTAGGTAGGTAGATAGATAGATACAGATAGGTAGGTAGGTAGGTAGATAGAGATGGGTAGGTAGGAAGATAGATAAATACAGATAGGTAGGTAGGTAGATAGATAGATAGAGATAGGTAGGTAGGTAGATAGATAGAGATAGGTAGGTAGGTAGATTGATAGATACAGATAGGTAGGTAGGTAGATAGATAGATAGAGATAGGTAGGTAGGTAGATAGATAGATACAGATAGGTAGGTAGGCAGATTGATAGATACAGATAGGTAGGTAGGTAGATAGATAGAGATAGATAGTTAGGTAGATTGATAGAGACAGATAGGTAGGTAGGTAGATAGATAGATAGAGATAGGTAGGTAGGTAGTTTGATAGATACAGATAGGTAGGTAGGTAGATAGATAGATACAGATAGGTAGGTAGGTAGATAGATAGATAGAGATAGGTAGGTAGGTAGATAGATAGATAGACATAGGTAGGTAGATTGATAGATACAGATAGGTAGGTAGGTAGATAGATAGATACAGATAGGTAGGTAGGTAGATAGATAGAGATAGGTAGGTAGGAAGATAGATAAATACAGATAGGTAGGTAGGTATGTAGATAGATAGAGATAGGTAGGTAGGTAGATAGATAGACATAGGTAGGTAGGTAGGTAGATTGATAGATACAGATAGGTAGGTAGGTAGATAGATAGATACAGATAGGTAGGTAGGTAGATAGATAGATACAGATAGGTAGGTAGGTAGATAGATAGATAGAGATAGGTAGGTAGGTAGATTGATAGATACAGATAGGTAGGTAGGTAGATAGATAGATAGAGATAGGTAGGTAGGTAGATAGATAGATACAGATAGGTAGGTAGGTAGATTGATAGATACAGATAGGTAGGTAGGTAGATAGATAGATAGAGATAGATAGTTAGGTAGATTGATAGAGACAGATAGGTAGGTAGGTAGATAGATAGATAGAGATAGGTAGGTAGGTAGTTTGATAGATACAGATAGGTAGGTAGGTAGATAGATAGATACAGATAGGTAGGTAGGTAGATAGATAGATAGAGATAGGTAGGTAGGTAGATAGATAGATAGACATAGGTAGGTATGTATGTAGATAGATAGAGATAGGTAGGTAGGTAGATAGATAGACATAGGTAGGTAGGTAGGTAGATTGATAGATACAGATAGGTAGGTAGGTAGATAGATAGATACAGATAGGTAGGTAGGTAGATACATAGATACAGATAGGTAGGTAGGTAGATAGATAGAGATAGGTAGGTAGGTAGATTGATAGATACAGATAGGTAGGTAGGTAGATTGATAGATATAGATAGGTAGGTAGGTAGATAGATAGATACAGATAGGTAGGTAGGTAGATAGATAGATACAGATATGTAGGTAGGTAGATAGATAGATAGAGATAGGTAGGTAGGTAGGTAGTTAGATAGATAGAGATAGGTAGGTAGGTAGGTAGATAGATAGAGATAGGTAGGTAGGTAGATAGATAGATAGAGATAGGTAGGTAGGTAGATTGATAGATACAGATAGGTAGGTAGGTAGATAGATAGATACAGATACGTAGGTCGGTAGATAGATAGATACAGATAGGTAGGTAGGTGATAGATAGATAGAGATAGGTAGATAGGTAGGTAGATAGATAGAGATAGGTAGGTAGGTAGATAGATAGATACAGATAGGTAGGTTGGTAGGTAGATACAGATAGGTAGGTAGGTAGATAGATAGATACAGATAGGTAGGTAGGTAGATAGATAGAGATGGGTAGGTAGGAAGATAGATAAATACAGATAGGTAGGTAGGTAGGTAGGTAGATAGATAGAGATAGGTAGGTAGGTAGATAAATAGACATAGGTAGGTAGGTAGGTAGATTGATAGATACAGATAGGTAGGTAGGTAGATAGATACAGATAGGTAGGTAGATAGATAGATAGAGATAGGTAGGTAGGTAGATTGATAGATAGAGATAGGTAGGTAGGTAGATAGATAGATACAGATAGGTAGGTAGGTAGATTGATAGATACAGATAGGTAGGTAGGTAGATAGATAGATAGAGATAGATAGGTAGGTAGATTCATTGAGACAGATAGGTAGGTAGGTAGATAGATAGTTAGAGATAGGTAGGTAGGTAGATTGATAGATACAGATAGGTAGGTAGGTAGATAGATAGATACAGATAGGTAGGTAGGTAGGTAGATAGAGATAGGTAGGTAGGTAGATTGATAGATACAGATAGGTAGGTAGGTAGATAGATAAATACAGATAGGTATGTAGGTAGATAGATAGATAGAGATAGGTTGGTAGGTAGATTGATAGATACAGATCGGTAGGTTGGTAGATAGATAGATACAGATAGGTAGGTAGGTAGATAGACAGATAGAGATAGGTACGTAGGTAGATAGATAGATACAGATAGGTAGGTAGGTAGATTGATAGATACAGATAGGTAGGTAGGTAGATAGATAGATACAGATAGGTAGGTAGGTAGATTGATAGATATAGATAGGTAGGTAGGTAGATAGATAGATAGAGATAGATAGGTAGGTAGATAGATAGATACAGATAGGTAGGTAGGTAGATTGATTGATACAGATAGGTAGGTAGGTAGATAGATAGATAGAGATAGATAGGTAGGTAGATTGATAGAGACAGATAGGTAGGTAGGTAGATAGATAGATACAGATAGGTAGGTAGATAGATAGATAGAGATAGATATGTAGGTAGGTAGATAGATAGAGATAGGTAGGTAGGTAGGTAGGTAGGTAGGTAGGTAGGTAGATAGATAGAGATAGGTAGGTAGGTAGATAGATAGATAGAGATAGGTAGGTAGGTAGTTTGATAGATACAGATAGGTAGGTATGTAGGTAGATAGATAGAGATAGGTAGGTAGGTAGGTAGACAGATAGAGATAGGTAGGTAGGTAGATAGATAGATAGAGATAGGTAGGTAGGTAGTTTGATAGATATAGATAGGTAGGTAGGTAGATAGATAGATACAGATAGGTAGGTAGGTAGATAGATAGATAGAGATAGGTAGGTAGGTAGATAGATAGATAGACATAGGTAGGTAGGTAGATTGATAGATACAGATAGGTAGGTAGGTAGATAGATAGATACAGATAGGTAGGTAGGTAGATAGATAGAGATGGGTAGGTAGGAAGATAGATAAATACAGATAGGTAGGTAGGTAGATAGATAGATAGAGATAGGTAGGTAGGTAGATAGATAGATAGAGATAGGTAGGTAGGTAGATTGATAGATACAGATAGGTAGGTAGGTAGATAGATAGATACAGATAGGTAGGTAGGTAGATTGATAGATACAGATAGGTAGGTAGGTAGATAGATAGATAGATAGATAGATAGATAGATAGATAGATAGAGATAGATAGTTAGGTAGATTGATAGAGACAGATAGGTAGGTAGATAGATAGATAGAGATAGGTAGGTAGGTAGTTTGATAGATACAGATAGGTAGGTAGTTAGATAGATAGATACAGATAGGTAGGTAGGTAGATAGATAGATAGAGATAGGTAGGTAGGTAGATAGATAGATAGATAGATAGACATAGGTAGGTAGGTAGATTGATAGATACAGATAGGTAGGTAGGTAGATAGATAGATACAGATAGGTAGGTAGGTAGATAGATAGAGATAGGTAGGTAGGAAGATAGATAAATACAGATAGGTAGGTAGTTATGTAGATAGATAGAGATAGGTAGGTAGGTAGATAGATAGACATAGGTAGGTAGGTAGGTAGATTGATAGATACAGATAGGTAGGTAGGTAGATAGATAAATACAGATAGGTATGTAGGTAGATAGATAGATAGAGATAGGTTGGTAGGTAGATTGATAGATACAGATCGGTAGGTTGGTAGATAGATAGATACAGATAGGTAGGTAGGTAGATAGACAGATAGAGGTAGGTACGTAGGTAGATAGATAGATACAGATAGGTAGGTAGGTAGATTGATAGATATAGATAGGTAGGTAGGTAGATAGATAGATAGAGATAGATAGGTAGGTAGATAGATAGATACAGATAGGTAGGTAGGTAGATTGATAGATACAGATAGGTAGGTAGGTAGGTAGATAGATACAGATAGGTAGGTAGGTAGATTGATAGATATAGATAGGTAGGTAGGTAGATAGATAGATAGAGATAGATAGGTAGGTAGATAGATAGATACAGATAGGTAGGTAGGTAGATTGATAGATACAGATAGGTAGGTAGGTAGATAGATAGATAGAGATAGATAGGTAGGTAGATTGATAGAGACAGATAGGTAGGTAGGTAGATAGATAGATACAGATAGGTAGGTAGATAGATAGATAGAGATAGATATGTAGGTAGGTAGATAGATAGAGATAGGTAGGTAGGTAGGTAGGTAGGTAGGTAGATAGATAGAGATAGGTAGGTAGGTAGATAGATAGATAGAGATAGGTAGGTAGGTAGCTTGATAGATACAGATAGGTAGGTATGTAGGTAGATAGATAGAGATAGGTAGGTAGGTAGGTAGACAGATAGAGATAGGTAGGTAGATAGATAGATAGAGATAGGTAGGTAGGTAGGTTGATAGATATAGATAGGTAGGTAGGTAGATAGATAGATACAGATAGGTAGGTAGGTAGATAGATAGATAGAGATAGGTAGGTAGGTAGATAGATAGATAGACATAGGTAGGTAGGTAGATTGATAGATACAGATAGGTAGGTAGGTAGATAGATAGATACAGATAGGTAGGTAGGTAGATAGATAGAGATGGGTAGGTAGGAAGATAGATAAATACAGATAGGTAGGTAGGTAGATAGATAGATAGAGATAGGTAGGTAGGTAGATAGATAGATAGAGATAGGTAGGTAGGTAGATTGATAGATACAGATAGGTAGGTAGGTAGATAGACAGATACAGATAGGTAGGTAGGTAGATTGATAGATACAGATAGGTAGGTAGGTAGATAGATAGATAGATAGATAGATAGATAGAGATAGGTAGGTAGGTAGTTTGATAGATACAGATAGGTAGGTAGGTAGATAGATAGATACAGATAGGTAGGTAGGTAGATAGATAGATAGAGATAGGTAGGTAGGTAGATAGATAGATAGATAGACATAGGTAGGTAGGTAGATTGATAGATACAGATAGGTAGGTAGGGAGATAGATAGATACAGATAGGTAGGTAGGTAGATAGATAGAGATAGGTAGGTAGGAAGATAGATAAATACAGATAGGTAGGTAGTTATGTAGATAGATAGAGATAGGTAGGTAGGTAGATAGATAGAGATAGGTAGGTAGGAAGATAGATAAATACAGATAGGTAGGTAGTTATGTAGATAGATAGAGATAGGTAGGTAGGTAGATAGATAGACATAGGTAGGTAGGTAGGTAGATTGATAGATACAGATAGGTAGGTAGGTAGATAGATAGATACAGATAGGTAGGTAGGTAGATAGATAGATAGAGATAGGTAGGTAGGTAGATAGATAGATAGAGATAGGTAGGTAGGTAGATTGATAGATACAGATAGGTAGGTAGGTAGATAGATAGAGATAGGTAGGTAGGTAGTTTGATAGATACAGATAGGTAGGTAGGTAGATAGATAGATACAGATAGGTAGGTAGGTAGATAGATAGATAGAGATAGGTAAGTAGGTAGATAGATAGTTAGAGATAGTTAGGTAGGTAGATTGATAGATACAGATAGGTAGGTAGGTAGATAGATAGATACAGATAGGTAGGTAGGTAGGTAGATACAGATAGGTAGGTAGGTAGATAGATAGATACAGATAGGTAGGTAGGTAGATAGATAGAGATGGGTAGGTAGGAAGATAGATAAATACAGATAGGTAGGTAGGTAGGTAGGTAGGTAGATAGATAGAGATAGGTAGGTAGGTAGATAAATAGACATAGGTATGTAGGTAGGTAGATTGATAGATACAGATAGGTAGATATCTATCTACCTACCTACCTATCTGTATCTATCAATCTACCTACCTACCTATCTCTATCTATCTATCTACCTACTTACCTATCTGTATCTATCTATCTACCTACCTACCTATCTGTATCTATCAAACTACCTACCTACCTATCTCTATCTATCTATCTACCTACCTACCTATCTGTCTCTATCAATCTACCTAACTATCTATCTCTATCTATCTATCTACCTACCTACCTATCTGTATCTATCAATCTACCTACCTACCTATCTGTATCTATCTATCTACCTATCTGTATCTATCTATCTATCTATCTGTATCTATCAATCTACCTACCTACCTATCTCTATCTATCTATCTACCTACCTACCTATCTGTATCTATATATCTACCTACCTATCTGTATCTATCTATCTACCTACCTACCTATCTGTATCTATCAATCTACCTACCTACCTACCTATGTCTATCTATCTACCTACCTACCTATCTCTATCTATCTACCTACCTATCTATAAATCGGTAGGTAGGTAGATAGATAGATACAGATAGGTAGGTAGGTAGATAGATAGATACAGATAGGTAGGTAGGTAGGTAGATAGATACAGATAGGTAGGTAGGTAGATAGATATATACAGATAGGTAGGTAGGTATATACATAGATACAGATATGTAGGTAGGTAGATAGATAGATACAGATAGGTAGGTAGGTAGATAGATAGATAAAGATATGTAGGTAGGTAGATAGATAGATAGAGATAGATAGGTAGGTAGGTAGGTAGAGATAGGTAGGTAGGTAGATAGATAGATAGAGATAGGTATGTAGGTAGATTGGTAGATACAGATAGGTAGGAAGGTAGATTGATAGATACAGATAGGTAGGAAGGTATGTAGATAGATAGAGATAGGTAGGTAGGTAGATAGATAGAGATAGGTAGGTAGATAGATAGATAGATAGAGATAGATAGGTAGGTAGATAGATAGATATAGATAGGTAGGTAGATAGGTAGATAGATAGATACAGATAGGTAGGTAGGTAGATAGATAGATATAGGTAGGTAGGTAGATAGATAGATAGACATAGGTAGGTAGGTATGTAGATAGATAGAGATAGGTAGGTAGGTAGATAGATAGACATAGGTAGGTAGGTAGGTAGATTGATAGATACAGATAGGTAGGTAGGTAGATGGATAGATACAGATAGGTAGGTAGGTAGATACATAGATACAGATAGGTAGGTAGGTAGATAGATAGATAGAGATAGGTAGGTAGGTAGATAGATAGATAGAGATAGGTAGGTAGGTAGGTAGTTAGATAGATAGAGATAGGTAGGTAGGTAGATAGATAGAGATAGGTAGGTAGGTAGATTGGTAGATACAGATAGGTAGGAAGGTAGATTGATAGATACAGATAGGTAGGAAGGTATGTAGATAGATAGAGATAGGTAGGTAGATAGATAGATAGATAGAGATAGATAGGTAGGTAGATAGATAGATATAGATAGGTAGGTAGATAGGTAGATAGATAGATACAGATAGGTAGGTAGGTAGATAGATAGATATAGGTAGGTAGGTAGATAGATAGATAGACATAGGTAGGTAGGTATATAGATAGATAGAGATAGGTAGGTAGGTAGATAGATAGACATAGGTAGGTAGGTAGATTGATAGATACAGATAGGTAGGTAGGTAGATAGATAGATACAGATAGGTAGGTAGGTAGATACATAGATACAGATAGGTAGGTAGGTAGATAGATAGATAGAGATAGGTAGGTAGGTAGATTGATAGATACAGATAGGTAGGTAGGTAGATTGAT
The DNA here is from genome assembly GCA_024509115.1 of Crotalus helleri. NCBI lineage: Eukaryota > Metazoa > Chordata > Lepidosauria > Squamata > Viperidae > Crotalus > Crotalus helleri. The sequence continues at coordinate 278,952 of JAKSXO010000096.1, forward strand.
AGATACAGATAGGTAGGTAGGTAGATAGATAGATACAGATAGGTAGGTAGGTAGATAGATAGGTACAGATATGTAGGTAGGTAGATAGATAGATAGAGATAGGTAGGTAGGTAGGAAGTTAGATAGATAGAGATAGGTAAGTAGGTAGATAGATAGATAGAGATAGGTAGGTAGCTAGATAGATAGATAGACATAGGTAGGTAGGTAGGTAGATTGATAGATACAGATAGGTAGGTAGGTAGGTAGATAGATACAGATAGGTAGGTAGGTAGATAGATAGAGATAGGTATGTTGGAAGATAGATAAATATAGATAGGTAGGTAGGTATGTAGATAGATAGAGATAGGTAGGTAGGTAGATAGATAGACATAGGTAGGTAGGTAGGTAGATTGATAGATACAGATAGGTAGGTAGGTAGATAGATAGATACAGATAGGTAGGTAGGTAGATAGATAGATAGAGATAGGTAGGTAGGTAGATAGATAGATAGAGATAGGTAGGTAGGTAGATTGATAGATACAGATAGGTAGGTAGGTAGATAGATAGATAGATAGAGATAGGTAGGTAGGTAGATAGATACATATAGGTAGGAAGGTAGATTGATAGATACAGATAGGTAGGTAGGTAGATAGATAGATAGAGATAGATAGTTAGGTAGATTGATAGAGACAGATAGGTAGGTAGGTAGATAGATAGATAGAGATAGGTAGGTAGGTAGTTTGATAGATAGAGCTAGGTAGGTAGGTAGATAGATAGATACAGATAGGTAGGTAGGTAGGTAGATAGATAGATATAGGTAGGTAGGTAGATAGATAGAGATAGGTAGGTAGATAGATAGATAGATAGAGATAGATAGGTAGGTAGATAGATAGATATAGATAGGTAGGTAGATAGGTAGATAGATAGATACAGATAGGTAGGTAGGTAGATAGATACATATAGGTAGGAAGGTAGATTGATAGATACAGATAGGTAGGTAGGTAGATAGATAGATAGAGATAGATAGTTAGGTAGATTGATAGAGACAGATAGGTAGGTAGGTAGATAGATAGATAGAGATAGGTAGGTAGGTAGTTTGATAGATAGAGCTAGGTAGGTAGGTAGATAGATAGATACAGATAGGTAGGTAGGTAGATAGATAGAGATAGGTAGGTAGGTAGATAGATAGAGATAGGTAGGTAGATAGATAGATAGATAGAGATAGATAGGTAGGTAGATAGATAGATATAGATAGGTAGGTAGATAGGTAGATAGATAGATACAGATAGGTAGGTAGGTAGATAGATAGATATAGGTAGGTAGGTAGATAGATAGATAGACATAGGTAGGTAGGTATGTAGATAGATAGAGATAGGTAGGTAGGTAGATAGATAGACATAGGTAGGTAGGTAGGTAGATTGATAGATACAGATAGGTAGGTAGGTAGATGGATAGATACAGATAGGTAGGTAGGTAGATACATAGATACAGATAGGTAGGTAGGTAGATAGATAGATAGAGATAGGTAGGTAGGTAGATTGATAGATACAGATAGGTAGGTAGGTAGATTGATAGATACAGATAGGTAGGTAGGTAGATAGATAGATACAGATAGGTAGGTAGGTAGATAGATAGATAGAGATAGGTAGGTAGGTAGGTAGTTAGATAGATAGAGATAGGTAGGTAGGTAGGTAGTTAGATAGAGATAGGTAGGTAGGTAGATTGGTAGATACAGATAGGTAGGAAGGTAGATTGATAGATACAGATAGGTAGGAAGGTATGTAGATAGATAGAGATAGGTAGGTAGATAGATAGATAGATAGAGATAGATAGGTAGGTAGATAGATAGATATAGATAGGTAGGTAGATAGGTAGATAGATAGATACAGATAGGTAGGTAGGTAGATAGATAGATATAGGTAGGTAGGTAGATAGATAGATAGACATAGGTAGGTAGGTATATAGATAGATAGAGATAGGTAGGTAGGTAGATAGATAGACATAGGTAGGTAGGTAGATTGATAGATACAGATAGGTAGGTAGGTAGATAGATAGATACAGATAGGTAGGTAGGTAGATACATAGATACAGATAGGTAGGTAGGTAGATAGATAGATAGAGATAGGTAGGTAGGTAGATTGATAGATACAGATAGGTAGGTAGGTAGATTGATAGATACAGATAGGTAGGTAGGTAGATAGATAGATACAGATAGGTAGGTAGGTAGATAGATAGGTACAGATATGTAGGTAGGTAGATAGATAGATAGAGATAGGTAGGTAGGTAGGAAGTTAGATAGATAGAGATAGGTAAGTAGGTAGATAGATAGATAGAGATAGGTAGGTAGCTAGATAGATAGATAGACATAGGTAGGTAGGTAGGTAGATTGATAGATACAGATAGGTAGGTAGGTAGGTAGATAGATACAGATAGGTAGGTAGGTAGATAGATAGAGATAGGTATGTTGGAAGATAGATAAATATAGATAGGTAGGTAGGTATGTAGATAGATAGAGATAGGTAGGTAGGTAGATAGATAGACATAGGTAGGTAGGTAGGTAGATTGATAGATACAGATAGGTAGGTAGGTAGATAGATAGATACAGATAGGTAGGTAGGTAGATAGATAGATAGAGATAGGTAGGTAGGTAGATAGATAGATAGAGATAGGTAGGTAGGTAGATTGATAGATACAGATAGGTAGGTAGGTAGATAGATAGATAGATAGAGATAGGTAGGTAGGTAGATAGATACATATAGGTAGGAAGGTAGATTGATAGATACAGATAGGTAGGTAGGTAGATAAATAGATAGAGATAGATAGTTAGGTAGATTGATAGAGACAGATAGGTAGGTAGGTAGATAGATAGATAGAGATAGGTAGGTAGGTAGTTTGATAGATAGAGCTAGGTAGGTAGGTAGATAGATAGATACAGATAGGTAGGTAGGTAGATAGATAGATATAGGTAGGTAGGTAGATAGATAGATAGACATAGGTAGGTAGGTATGTAGATAGATAGAGATAGGTAGGTAGGTAGATAGATAGACATAGGTAGGTAGGTAGGTAGATTGATAGATACAGATAGGTACGTAGGTAGATAGATAGATACAGATAGGTAGGTAGGTAGATACATAGATACAGATAGGTAGGTAGGTAGATAGATAGATAGAGATAGGTAGGTAGGTAGATTGATAGATACAGATAGGTAGGTAGGTAGATTGATAGATACAGATAGGTAGGTAGGTAGATAGATAGATACAGATAGGTAGGTAGGTAGATAGATAGATACAGATATGTAGGTAGGTAGATAGATAGATAGAGATAGGTAGGTAGGTAGGTAGTTAGATAGATAGAGATAGGTAGGTAGGTAGGTAGATAGATAGAGATAGGTAGGTAGGTAGATAGATAGATAGAGATAGGTAGGTAGGTAGATTGATAGATACAGATAGGTAGGTAGGTAGATAGATAGATACAGATACGTAGGTAGGTAGATAGATAGATACAGATAGGTAGGTAGGTGATAGATAGATAGAGATAGGTAGATAGGTAGGTAGATAGATAGAGATAGGT
>JAKSXO010000096.1:290000-335000 GCA_024509115.1 Crotalus helleri
AGATAGATAGAGATAGGTAGGCAGGTAGATAGATAGATAGATAGAGATAGATAGGTAGGTAGATAGATAGATAGAGATAGGTAGGTAGGTAGGTAGGTCGAGATAGATAGGTAGGTAGATTGATAGAGACAGATAGGTAGGTAGGTAGATAGATAGATAGAGATAGGTAGGTAGGTAGGTAGATAGATAGAGATAGGTAGGTAGGTAAATAGATAGATACAGATATGTAGGTAGGTAGGTAGATAGATAGATAGAGATAGGTAGGTAGGTAGGTAGATAGATAGATAGATACAGATAGGTAGGTAGGTAGATAGATAGATAGAGATAGGTAGGTAGGTAGATTGATAGATAGAGATTTGTAGGTAGGTAGATTGATAGATACAGATAGGAAGGTAGGTAGATAGATAGATAGACATAGGTAGGTAGGTAGGTAGATTGATAGATACAGATAGGTAGGTAGGTAGATAGATAGATACAGATAGGTAGGTAGGTAGGTAGATAGATAGAGATAGATAGGTAGGTAGATAGATAGATACAGATAGGTAGGTAGGTAGGTAGGTAGGTAGATACATAGATACAGATAGGTAGGTAGGTAGATAGATACAGATAGGTAGGTAGGTAGACAGATAGATAGATACAGATAGGTAGGTAGGTAGATAGATAGATACAGATAGGTAGGTAGGTAGATAGATAGAGATAGGTAGGTAGGTAGATTGATAGATACAGATAGGTAAGTAGGTAGATAGATAAATACAGATAGGTAGGTAGGTAGATAGATAGAGATAGATAGGTAGGTAGATTGATAGATACAGATAGGTAGGTAGGTAGATAGATAGATAGAGATAGATAGGTAGGTAGATTGATAGAGACAGATAGGTAGGTAGGTAGATAGATAGATACAGATAGCTAGGTAGGTAGATAGATAGATAGTGATATGTAGGTAGGTAGATAGATACAGATAGGTAGGTAGGTAGGTAGATAGATAGAGATAGGTAGGCAGGTAGATAGATAGATAGATAGAGATAGATAGGTAGGTAGATAGATAGATAGAGATAGGTAGGTAGGTAGGTAGGTCGAGATAGATAGGTAGGTAGATTGATAGAGACAGATAGGTAGGTAGGTAGATAGATAGATAGAGATAGGTAGGTAGGTAGGTAGATAGATAGAGATAGGTAGGTAGGTAAATAGATAGATACAGATATGTAGGTAGGTAGGTAGATAGATAGATAGAGATAGGTAGGTAGGTAGGTAGATAGATAGATAGATACAGATAGGTAGGTAGGTAGATAGATAGATAGAGATAGGTAGGTAGGTAGATTGATAGATAGAGATTTGTAGGTAGGTAGATTGATAGATACAGATAGGAAGGTAGGTAGATAGATAGATAGACATAGGTAGGTAGGTAGGTAGATTGATAGATACAGATAGGTAGGTAGGTAGATAGATAGATACAGATAGGTAGGTAGGTAGGTAGATAGATAGAGATAGATAGGTAGGTAGATAGATAGATACAGATAGGTAGGTAGGTAGGTAGGTAGGTAGATACATAGATACAGATAGGTAGGTAGGTAGATAGATACAGATAGGTAGGTAGGTAGACAGATAGATAGATACAGATAGGTAGGTAGGTAGATAGATAGATACAGATAGGTAGGTAGGTAGATAGATAGAGATAGGTAGGTAGGTAGATTGATAGATACAGATAGGTAAGTAGGTAGATAGATAAATACAGATAGGTAGGTAGGTAGATAGATAGAGATAGATAGGTAGGTAGATTGATAGATACAGATAGGTAGGTAGGTAGATAGATAGATACAGATAGGTAGGTAGGTAGATTGATAGATACAGATAGGTAGTTAGGTAGATAGATAGATATAGATAGATAGGTAGGTAGAAAGATAGATACAGATAGGTAGGTAGGTAGATTGATAGATACAGATAGGTAGGTAGGTAGATAGACAGATAGACATAGATAGGTAGGTAGATTGATAGAGACACATAGGTAGGTAGGTAGATAGATAAATACAGATAGGTAGGTAGGTAGATAGATAGATAGATAGAGATAGGTAGGTAGGTAGATAGATAGATACAGATAGGTAGGTAGGTAGATAGATACAGATAGGTAGGTAGGTAGATTGATAGATACAGATAGGTAGGTAGGTAGGTAGATAGATAGAGGTAGGTAGGTAGGTAGATAGATAGATACAGATAGGTAGGTAGGTAGATAGATAGATACAGATATGTAGGTAGGTAGATAGATAGATAGAGATAGGTAGGTAGGTAGGTAGGTAGATAGATAGATAAAGATAGGTAGGTAGGTAGGTAGGTAGGTAGATAGATAGATACAGGTAGGTAGGTAGGTAGGTAGATAGATAGATAGAGATAGGTAGGTAGGTAGATAGATCGATACAGATAGGTAGGTAGGTCGATAGATAGATACAAATAGGTAGGTAGGTAGATAGATAGATACAGATAGTTAGGTAGGTAGATAGATAGATAGAGATAGGTAGGTAGGTAGGTAGTTAGATAGATAGAGATAGGTAGGTAGGTAGGTAGATAGATAGAGATAGGTAGGTAGGTAGATAGATAGATAGAGATAGGTAGGTAGGTAGATTGATAGATACAGATAGGTAGGTAGGTAGATAGATAGATACAGATACGTAGGTAGGTAGATAGATAGATACAGATAGGTAGGTAGGTGATAGATAGATAGAGATAGGTAGGTAGGTAGATAGATAGAAATAGGTAGGAGGTAGGTAGGTAGATAGAGATAGTTAGGTAGGTAGGTAGATAGATACAGATAGGTAGGTAGGTCGATAGATAGATACAAATAGGTAGGTAGGTAGATAGATAGATACAGATAGGTAGGTAGGTAGATAGATAGATACAGATAGGTAGGTAGGTAGGTAGATAGATAGAGATAGGTAGGTAGGTAGATAGATAGATACAGATAGGTAGGTAGGTAGATACATAGATACAGATATGTAGGTAGGTAGGTAGATAGATATATACAGATAGGTAGGTAGGTAGGTAGATAGATAGATACAGATAGGTAGGTAGGTAGATAGATAGATACAGATAGGTAGGTAGGTAGATAGATAGATAGATACAGATAGGTAGGTAGGTAGATAGATAGATACAGATAGGTAGGTAGGTAGATAGATAGAGATAGGTAGGTAGGTAGATTGATAGATACAGATAGGTAAGTAGGTAGATAGATAAATACAGATAGGTAGGTAGGTAGATAGATAGAAAGAGATAGGTAGGTAGGTAGGTAGATTGATAGATACAGATAGGTAGGTAGGTAGATAGATAGATACAGATAGGTAGGTAGGTAGATAGATAGAGATAGGTACGTAGGTAGATAGATAGATACAGATAGGTAGGTAGGTAGATTGATAGATACAGATAGGTAGGTAGGTAGATAGATAGATAGAGATAGATAGGTAGGTAGATAGATAGATACAGATAGGTAGGTAGGTAGATTGATATATACAGATAGGTAGGTAGGTAGATAGACAGATAGAGATAGATAGGTAGGTAGATTGATGGAGACAGATAGAAGGTAGGTAGATAGATAGATACAGATAGGTAGGTAGGTAGATAGATAGATAGATAGAGATAGGTAGGTAGGTAGATAGATAGATAGAGATAGGTAGGTAGGTAGATAGATAGATACAGATAGGTAGGTAGGTAGATTGATAGATACAGATAGGTAGGTAGGTAGGTAGATAGATAGAGATAGGTAGGTAGGTAGATAGATAGATACAGATAGGTAGGTAGGTAGATAGATAGATACAGATATGTAGGTAGGTAGATAGATAGATAGAGATAGGTAGGTAGGTAGGTAGGTAGATAGATAGATAGATAGAGATAGGTAGGTAGGTAGATTGATAGATACAGATAGGTAGGTAGGTGATAGATAGATATAGGTAGGTAGGTAGGTAGGTAGGTAGATAGAAATAGGTAGGTAGGTAGGTAGGTAGATAGAGATAGTTAGGTAGGTAGGTAGATCGATATAGATAGGTAGGTAGGTCGATAGATAGATACAAATAGGTAGGTAGGTAGATAGATAGATACAGATAGGTAGGTAGGTAGATAGATAGATACAGATAGGTAGGTAGGTAGGTAGATAGATAGAGATAGGTAGGTAGGTAGATAGATAGATACAGATAGGTAGGTAGGTAGATACATAGATACAGATATGTAGGTAGGTAGGTAGATAGATATATAGAGATAGGTAGGTAGGTAGGTAGATAGATAGATACAGATAGGTAGGTAGGTAGATAGATAGATACAGATAGGTAGGTAGGTAGATAGATAGATAGATACAGATAGGTAGGTAGGTAGATAGATAGATACAGATAGGTAGGTAGGTAGATAGATAGAGATAGGTAGGTAGGTAGATTGATAGATACAGATAGGTAAGTAGGTAGATAGATAAATACAGATAGGTTGGTAGGTAGATAGATAGAAAGAGATAGGTAGGTAGGTAGACTGATAGATACAGATAGGTAGGTAGGTAGATAGATAGATACAGATAGGTAGGTAGGTAGATAGAAAGAGATAGGTACGTAGGTAGATAGATAGATAGATACAGATAGGTAGGTAGGTAGATTGATAGATACAGATAGGTATGTAGGTAGATAGATAGATAGAGATAGATAGGTAGGTAGATAGATAGATACAGATAGGTAGGTAGGTAGATTGATAGATACAGATAGGTAGGCAGGTAGATAGACAGATAGAGATAGATAGGTAGGTAGATTGATAGAGACAGATAGTAGGTAGGTAGATAGATAGATACAGATAGGTAGGTAGGTAGATAGATAGATAGAGATAGGTAGGTAGGTAGATAGATAGATAGAGATAGGTAGGTAGGTAGGTAGATAGATAGAGATAGGTAGGTAGGTAGATAGATAGATACAGATATGTAGGTAGGTAGATTGATAGATACAGATAGGTAGGTAGGTAGGTAGGTAGATAGATAGAGATAGGTAGGTAGGTAGATAGATAGATACAGATAGGTAGGTAGGTAGATAGATAGATACAGATATGTAGGTAGGTAGATAGACAGATAGAGATAGGTAGGTAGGTAGGTAAGTAGATAGATAGAGATAGGTAGGTAGGTAGGTAGGTAGAGATAGGTAGGTAGGTAGATAGATAGATAGAGATAGGTAGGTAGGTAGATTGATAGATACAGATAGGTAGGTATGTAGATAGATAGATAGAGATAGATAGGTAGGTAGATTGTTAGAGACAGATAGGTAGGTAGGTAGGTAGATAGATAGAGATAGGTAGGTAGGTAGATTGATAGATACAGATAGGTAGGTAGGTAGATAGATAGATACAGATAGGTAGGTAGGTAGATAGATAGAGATAGGTACGTAGGTAGATAGATAGATACAGATAGGTAGGTAGGTAGATTGATAGATACAGATAGGTAGGTAGGTAGATTGATAGATACAGATAGGTAGGTAGGTAGGTAGATAGATAGAGATAGGTAGGTAGGTAGATAGATAGATACAGATAGGTAGGTAGGTAGATTGATAGATACAGATAGGTAGGTAGGTAGATAGATAGATAGAGATAGATAGGTAGGTAGATAGATAGATACAGATAGGTAGGTAGGTAGATTGATAGATACAGAGAGGTAGGTAGGTAGATAGACAGATAGAGATAGATAGGTAGGTAGATTGATAGAGACAGATAGTAGGTAGGTAGATAGATAGATACAGATAGGTAGGTAGGTAGATAGATAGATAGAGATAGGTAGGTAGGTAGATAGATAGATAGAGATAGGTAGGTAGGTAGATAGATAGATACAGATATGTAGGTAGGTAGATTGATAGATACAGATAGGTAGGTAGGTAGGTAGATAGATAGAGATAGGTAGGTAGGTAGATAGATAGATACAGATAGGTAGGTAGGTAGATAGATAGATACAGATATGTAGGTAGGTAGATAGATAGATAGAGATAGGTAGGTAGGTAGGTAGGTAGGTAGATAGATAGAGATAGGTAGGTAGGTAGATTGATAGATACAGATAGGTAGGTAGGTGATAGATAGATAGAGATAGGTAGGTAGGTAGGTAGGTAGATAGATAGAAATAGGTAGGTAGGTAGATAGGTAGATAGAGATAGTTAGGTAGGTAGGTAGATAGATACAGATAGGTAGGTAGGTCGATAGATAGATACAAATAGGTAGGTAGGTAGATAGATAGATACAGATAGGTAAGTAGGTAGATAGATAGATACAGGTAGGTAGGTAGGTAGGTAGATAGATAGAGATAGGTAGGTAGGTAGATAGATACAGATAGGTAGGTAGGTAGATACATAGATACAGATATGTTGGTAGGTAGGTAGATAGATATATACAGATAGGTAGGTAGGTAGGTAGATAGATAGATACAGATAAGTAGGTAGGTAGATAGATAGATACAGATAGGTAGGTAGGTAGATAGATAGATAGATACAGATAGGTAGGTAGGTAGATAGATAGAGATAGGTAGGTAGGTAGATTGATAGATACAGATAGGTAAGTAGGTAGATAGATAAATACAGATAGGTAGGTAGGTAGATAGATAAAAAGAGATAGGTAGGTAGGTAGATTGATAGATACAGATAGGTAGGTAGGTAGATAGATAGATACAGATAGGTAGGTAGGTAGATAGATAGAGATAGGTACGTAGGTAGATAGATAGATAGATACAGATAGGTAGGTAGGTAGATTGATAGATACAGATAGGTAGGTAGGTAGATAGATAGATAGAGATAGATAGGTAGGTAGATAGATAGATACAGATAGGTAGGTAGGTAGATTGATAGATAGAGATAGATAGGTAGGTAGATTGATAGAGACAGATAGTAGGTAGGTAGATAGATAGATACAGATATGTAGGTAGGTAGATTGATAGATACAGATAGGTAGGTAGGTAGATAGATAGATAGAGATAGATAGGTAGGTAGATTGATAGAGACAGATAGTAGGTAGGTAGATAGATAGATACAGATATGTAGGTAGGTAGATTGATAGATACAGATAGGTAGGTAGGTAGATAGGTAGGTAGGTAGGTAGGTAGATAGATAGAGATAGGTAGGTAGGTAGATAGATAGATACAGATAGGTAGGTAGGTAGATAGATAGAAAGATACAGATATGTAGGTAGGTAGATAGATAGATAGAGATAGGTAGGTAGGTAGGTAGGTAGGTAGATAGATAGAGATAGGTAGGTAGGTAGATTGATAGATACAGATAGGTAAGTAGGTAGATAGATAAATACAGATAGGTAGGTAGGTAGATAGATAGAAAGAGATAGGTAGGTAGGTAGATTGATAGATACAGATAGGTAGGTAGGTAGATAGATAGAAAGAGATAGGTAGGTAGGTAGATTGATAGATACAGATAGGTAGGTAGGTAGATAGATAGATACAGATAGGTAGGTAGGTAGATAGATAGAGATAGGTACGTAGGTAGATAGATAGATACAGATAGGTAGGTAGGTAGATTGATAGATACAGATAGGTAGGTAGGTAGATAGATAGATAGAGATAGATAGGTAGGTAGATAGATAGATACAGATAGGTAGGTAGGTAGATTGATAGATACAGATAGGTAGGTAGGTAGATAGACAGATAGAGATAGATAGGTAGGTAGATTGATAGAGACAGATAGGTAGGTAGGTAGATAGATAGATACAGATAGGTAGGTAGGTAGATAGATAGATAGAGATAGGTAGGTAGGTAGATAGATAGATACAGATAGGTAGGTAGGTAGATAGATAGATACAGATATGTAGGTAGGTAGATTGATAGATACAGATAGGTAGGTAGGTAGGTAGATAGATAGAGATAGGTAGGTAGGTAGATAGATAGATACAGATAGGTAGGTAGGTAGATAGATAGATACAGATATGTAGGTAGGTAGATAGACAGATAGAGATAGGTAGGTAGGTAGGTAGGTAGGTAGATAGATAGAGATATGTAGGTAGGTAGGTAGGTAGGTAGAGATAGGTAGGTAGGTAGATAGATAGATAGAGATAGGTAGGTAGGTAGATTGATAGATACAGATAGGTAGGTAGGTAGATAGATAGATAGAGATAGGTAGGTAGGTAGATAGATAGATACAGATAAGTAGGTAGGTAGGCAGATAGATAGATACAGATAGGTAGGTAGATAGGTAGATAGATAGATACAGATAGGTAGGTAGGTAGATAGATAGATAGAGATAGGTAGGTAGGTAGATAGATAGATACAGATAGGTAGGTAGGTAGATTGATACATACAGATAGGTAGGTAGGTAGATAGATAGATAGAGATAGATAGATAGGTAGATTGATAGAGACAGATAGGTAGGTAGGTAGATAGATAGATACAGATATCTAGGTAGGTAGATAGATAGATAGAGATAGGTAGGTAGGTAGATAGATAGATACAGATAGGTAGGTAGGTAGGTAGATAGATAGAGATAGATAGGTAGGTAGATAGATAGATAGAGATAGGTAGGTAGGTAGGTAGGTAGGTTTGAGATAGATAGCTAGGTAGATTGATAGAGACAGATAGGTAGGTAGGTAGATAGATAGATAGAGATAGGTAGGTAGGTAGGTAGGTAGGTCGAGATAGATAGGTAGGTAGATTGATAGAGACAGATAGGTAGGTAGGTAAATAGATAGATACAGATATGTAGGTAGGTAGGTAGATAGATAGATAGAGACAGGTAGGTAGGTAGGTAGATAGATAGATACAGATAGGTAGGTAGGTAGATAGATAGATAGAGATAGGTAGGTAGGTAGATTGATAGATAGAGATAGGAAGGTAGGTAGATAGATAGATACAGATAGGTAGATAGGTAGGTAGATAGATAGAGATAGGTAGGTAGGTAGATAGATAGATACAGTTAGGTAGGTAGGTAGGTAGGTAGGTAGATAGATACAGATATGTAGGTAGGTAGGTAGATAGATAGATACAGATAGGTAGGTAGGTAGGTAGATAGATAGATACAGATAGGTAGGTAGGTAGATAGATACAGATAGGTAGGTAGGTAGATAGATAGAGATAGGTAGGTAGGTAGATAGATAGAGATAGGTAGGTAGGTAGATTGATAGATACAGATAGGAAGGTAGGTAGATAGATAGATAGACATAGGTAGGAAGGTAGATTGATAGATACAGATAGGTAGGTAGGTAGATAGATAGATACAGATAGGTAGGTAGGTAGGTAGATAGATAGAGATAGGTAGGTAGGTAGATAGATAGATACAGTTAGGTAGGTAGGTAGGTAGGTAGGTACATAGATACAGATATGTAGGTAGGTAGGTAGATAGATAGATACAGATAGGTAGGTAGGTAGATAGATACAGATAGGTAGGTAGGTAGATAGATAGATACAGATAGGTAGGTAGGTAGATAGATAGAGATAGGTAGGTAGGTAGATTGATAGATACAGATAGGTAAGTAGGTAGATAGATAGATAGAGATAGATAGATAGAGGTAGGTAGGTAGGTAGATAGATAGAGATAGATAGGTAGGTAGATTGATAGATACAGATAGGTAGGTAGGTAGATAGATAGATACAGTTAGGTAGGTAGGTAGATAGACAGATAGAGATAGGTACGTAGGTAGATAGATAGATACAGATAGGTAGGTAGGTAGATAGATAGATAGAGATAGATAGATAGGTTGATAGATAGATACAGATAGGTAGGTAGGTAGATTGATAGATACAGATAGGTAGGTAGGTAGATAGACAGATAGAGATAGATAGGTAGGTAGATTGATAGAGACAGATAGGTAGGTAGGTAGATAGATAGATACAGATAGGTAGGTAGGTAGATAGACAGATAGAGATAGGTACGTAGGTATATAGATAGATACAGATAGGTAGGTAGGTAGATAGATAGATAGAGATAGATAGGTAGGTTGATAGATAGATACAGATAGGCAGGTAGGTAGATTGATAGATACAGATAGGTAGGTAGGTAGATAGACAGATAGAGATAGATAGGTAGGTAGATTGATAGAGACAGATAGGTAGGTAGGTAGATAGATAGATACAGATAGGTAGGTAGGTAGATAGATACAGATAGCTAGGTAGGTAGATAGATAGATAGAGATAGGTAGGTAGGTAGATAGATAGATACAGATAGGTAGGTAGGTAGATTGATAGATACAGATAGGTAGGTAGGTAGATAGACAGATAGAGATAGGTACGTAGGTAGATAGATAGATACAGATAGGTAGGTAGGTAGATAGATAGATAGAGATAGATATGTAGGTTGATAGATAGATAGAGATAGATAGGTAGGTAGATTGATAGAGACAGATAGGTAGGTAGGTAGATAGATACAGATAGGTAGGTAGGTAGATAGATAGATAGAGATAGGTAGGTAGGTAGATAGATAGATACAGATAGCTAGGTAGGTAGATAGATAGATAGAGATAGGTAGGTAGGTAGATAGATAGATACAGATAGGTAGGTAGGTAGATAGATAGATAGAGATAGATAGGTAGGTTGATAGATAGATACAGATAGGTAGGTAGGTAGATTGATAGATACAGATAGGTAGGTAGGTAGATAGACAGATAGAGATAGATAGGTAGGTAGATTGATAGAGACAGATAGGTAGGTAGGTAGATAGATAGATACAGATAGGTAGGTAGGTAGATAGATAGATAGAGATAGGTAGGTAGGTAGATAGATAGATACAGATAGCTACGTAGGTAGATAGATAGATAGAGATAGGTAGGTAGGTAGATAGATAGATACAGATAGGTAGGTAGGTAGGTAGATAGATAGAGATAGGTAGGTAGGTAGATAGATAGATACAGATAGGTAGGTAGGTAGATAGATAGATACAGATAGGTAGGTAGGTAGATAGATAGATAGAGATAGGTAGGTAGGAAGATAGATAGATACAGATAGCTAGGTAGGTAGATAGATAGATAGAGATAGGTAGGTAGGTAGATACAGATAGGTAGGTAGGTAGGTAGATAGATAGAGATAGGTAGGTAGGTAGATTGATAGAGACAGATAGGTAGGTAGGTAGGTAGATAGATAGATAGAGATAGGTAGGTAGGTAGATTGATAGATACAGATAGGTAGGTAGGTAGATAGATAGATACAGATAGGTAGGTAGGTAGATAGACAGATAGAGATAGGTACGTAGGTAGATAGATAGATACAGATTGGTAGGTAGGTAGATAGATAGATAGAGAGAGATAGGTAGGTTGATAGATAGATACAGATAGGTAGGTAGGTAGATTGATAGATACAGATAGGTAGGTAGGTAGATAGACAGATAGAGATAGATAGGTAGGTAGATTGATAGAGACAGATAGGTAGGTAGGTAGATAGATAGATACAGATAGGTAGGTAGGTAGATAGACAGATAGAGATAGGTACGTAGGTAGATAGATAGATACAGATAGGTAGGTAGGTAGATAGATAGATAGAGATAGATAGGTAGGTTGATAGATAGATACAGATAGGTAGGTAGGTAGATTGATAGATACAGATAGGTAGGTAGGTAGATAGACAGATAGAGATAGATAGGTAGGTAGATTGATAGAGACAGATAGGTAGGTAGGTAGATAGATAGATACAGATAGGTAGGTAGGTAGATAGATAGATAGAGATAGGTAGGTAGGTAGATAGATAGATACAGATAGCTAGGTAGGTAGATAGATAGATAGAGATAGGTAGGTAGGTAGATAGATAGATACAGATAGGTAGGTAGGTAGATTGATAGATACAGATAGGTAGGTAGGTAGATAGACAGATAGAGATAGGTATGTAGGTAGATAGATAGATACAGATAGGTAGGTAGGTAGATAGATAGATAGAGATAGATAGGTAGGTTGATAGATAGATACAGATAGGTAGGTAGGTAGATTGATAGATACAGACAGGTAGGTAGGTAGATAGACAGATAGAGATAGATAGGTAGGTAGATTGATAGAGACAGATAGGTAGGTAGGTAGATAGATAGATACAGATAGGTAGGTAGGTAGATAGATAGATAGAGATAGGTAGGTAGGTAGATAGATAGATACAGATAGCTAGGTAGGTAGATAGATAGATAGAGATAGGTAGGTAGGTAGATAGATAGATACAGATAGGTAGGTAGGTAGATAGATAGATAGAGATAGATAGGTAGGTTGATAGATAGATACAGATAGGTAGGTAGGTAGATAGATAGATAGAGATAGGTAGGTAGGTAGATAGATAGATACAGATAGCTAGGTAGGTAGATAGATAGATAGAGATAGGTAGGTAGGTAGATAGATAGATACAGATAGGTAGGTAGATAGGTAGATAGATAGAGATAGGTAGGTAGGTAGATAGATAGATACAGATAGGTAGGTAGGTAGATAGATAGATACAGATAGGTAGGTAGGTAGATAGATAGATAGAGATAGGTAGGTAGGAAGATAGATAGATACAGATAGCTAGGTAGGTAGATAGATAGATAGAGATAGGTAGGTAGGTAGATAGATAGATACAGATAGGTAGGTAGGTAGGTAGATAGATAGAGATAGGTAGGTAGGTAGATTGATAGAGACAGATAGGTAGGTAGGTAGGTAGATAGATAGATAGAGATAGGTAGGTAGATTGATAGATACAGATAGGTAGGTAGGTAGATAGATAAATACAGATAGGTAGGTAGGTAGATAGATAGAGATAGGTAGGTAGGTAGATTGATAGATACAGATAGGTCGGTAGATAGATAGATAGAGATAGGTAGGTAGGTAGATAGAAAGATAGAGATAGGTAAGTAGGTAGATTGATAGATACAGATAGGTAGGTAGGTAGATTGATAGATACAGATAGGTAGGTAGGTAGATAGATAGATACAGATAGGTAGGTAGGTAGATTGATAGATACAGATAGGTAGGTAGGTAGATAGATAGATAGAGATAGATAGGTAGGTAGATTGATAGAGACAGATAGGTAGGTAGGTAGATAGATAGATACAGATAGCTAGGTAGGTAGATAGATAGATAGAGATAGGTAGGTAGGTAGGTAGATAGATACAGATAGCTAGGTAGGTAGATAGATAGATAGAGATAGGTAGGTAGGTAGATAGATAGATACAGATAGGTAGGTAGGTAGATTGATAGATACAGATAGGTAGGTAGGTAGATAGACAGATAGAGATAGGTACGTAGGTAGATAGATAGATACAGATAGGTAGGTAGGTAGATAGATAGATAGAGATAGATAGGTAGGTTGATAGATACAGATAGGTAGGTAGGTAGATTGATAGATACAGATAGGTAGGTAGGTAGATAGACAGATAGAGATAGATAGGTAGGTAGATTGATAGAGACAGATAGGTAGGTAGGTAGATAGATAGATACAGATAGGTAGGTAGGTAGATAGATAGATAGAGATAGGTAGGTAGGTAGATAGATAGATACAGATAGCTAGGTAGGTAGATAGATAGATAGAGATAGGTAGGTAGGTAGATAGATAGATACAGATAGGTAGGTAGGTAGATAGATAGATAGAGATAGATAGGTAGGTTGATAGATAGATACAGATAGGTAGGTAGGTAGATAGATAGATAGAGATAGGTAGGTAGGTAGATAGATAGATACAGATAGCTAGGTAGGTAGATAGATAGATAGAGATAGGTAGGTAGGTAGATAGATAGATACAGATAGGTAGGTAGATAGGTAGATAGATAGAGATAGGTAGGTAGGTAGATAGATAGATACAGATAGGTAGGTAGGTAGATAGATAGATACAGATAGGTAGGTAGGTAGATAGATAGATAGAGATAGGTAGGTAGGAAGATAGATAGATACAGATAGCTAGGTAGGTAGATAGATAGATAGAGATAGGTAGGTAGGTAGATAGATAGATACAGATAGGTAGGTAGGTAGGTAGATAGATAGAGATAGGTAGGTAGGTAGATTGATAGAGACAGATAGGTAGGTAGGTAGGTAGATAGATAGATAGAGATAGGTAGGTAGGTAGATTGATAGATACAGATAGGTAGGTAGGTAGATAGATAAATACAGATAGGTAGGTAGGTAGATAGATAGAGATAGGTAGGTAGGTAGATTGATAGATACAGATAGGTCGGTAGATAGATAGATAGAGATAGGTAGGTAGGTAGATAGAAAGATAGAGATAGGTAAGTAGGTAGATTGATAGATACAGATAGGTAGGTAGGTAGATTGATAGATACAGATAGGTAGGTAGGTAGATAGATAAGATACAGATAGGTAGGTAGGTAGATTGATAGATACAGATAGGTAGGTAGGTAGATAGATAGAGATAGATAGGTAGGTAGATTGATAGAGACAGATAGGTAGGTAGGTAGATAGATAGATACAGATAGCTAGGTAGGTAGATAGATAGATAGAGATAGGTAGGTAGGTAGATAGATAGATACAGATAGGTAGGTAGGTAGGTAGATAGATAGATACAGATAGCTAGGTAGGTAGATAGATAGATAGAGATAGGTAGGTAGGTAGATAGATAGATACAGATAGGTAGGTAGGTAGGTAGGTAGATAGATAGAGATAGGTAGGTAGGTAGATAGATAGATACAGATAGGTAGGTAGGTAGATAGATAGATACAGATAGGTAGGTAGGTAGATAGATAGATAGAGATAGGTAGGTAGGTAGATAGATAGATACAGATAGGTAGGTAGGTAGATAGATAGATAGAGATAGGTAGGTAGGTAGATAGATAGATACAGATAGCTAGGTAGGTAGATAGATAGATAGATAGAGATAGGTAGGTAGGTAGATAGATAGATACAGATAGGTAGGTAGGTAGATTGATAGATACAGATAGGTAGGTAGGTAGATAGACAGATAGAGATAGGTACGTAGGTAGATAGATAGATACAGATAGGTAGGTAGGTAGGTAGATAGATAGAGATAGATAGGTAGGTAGATTGATAGAGACAGATAGGTAGGTAGGTAGATTGATAGATACAGATAGGTAGGTAGGTAGATAGACAGATAGAGATAGATAGGTAGGTAGATTGATAGAGACAGATAGGTAGGTAGGTAGATAGATAGATAGAGATAGGTAGGTAGGTAGATAGATAGATAGAGATAGGTAGGTAGGTAGATAGATAGATACAGATAGCTAGGTAGGTAGATAGATAGATAGAGATAGGTAGGTAGGTAGATAGATAGATACAGATAGGTAGGTAGGTAGATAGATAGATAGAGATAGATAGGTAGGTAGATAGATAGATACAGATAGCTAGGTAGGTAGATAGATAGATAGAGATAGGTAGGTAGGTAGATAGATAGATACAGATAGGTAGGTAGGTAGATAGATAGATAGAGATAGATAGGTAGGTTGATAGATAGATACAGATAGGTAGGTAGGTAGGTAGATAGATAGATAGAGATAGGTAGGTAGGTAGATAGATAGATACAGATAGCTAGGTAGGTAGATAGATAGATAGAGATAGGTAGGTAGGTAGATAGATAGATACAGATAGGTAGGTAGATAGGTAGATAGATAGAGATAGGTAGGTAGGTAGATAGATAGATACAGATAGGTAGGTAGGTAGATAGATAGATACAGATAGGTAGGTAGGTAGATAGATAGAGATAGGTAGGTAGGAAGATAGATAGATACAGATAGCTAGGTAGGTAGATAGATAGATAGAGATAGGTAGGTAGGTAGATAGATAGATACAGATAGGTAGGTAGGTAGGTAGATAGATAGAGATAGGTAGGTAGGTAGATTGATAGAGACAGATAGGTAGGTAGGTAGGTAGATAGATAGATAGAGATAGGTAGGTAGGTAGATTGATAGATACAGATAGGTAGGTAGGTAGATAGATAAATACAGATAGGTAGGTAGGTAGATAGATAGAGATAGGTAGGTAGGTAGATTGATAGATACAGATAGGTCGGTAGATAGATAGATAGAGATAGGTAGGTAGGTAGATAGAAAGATAGAGATAGGTAAGTAGGTAGATTGATAGATACAGATAGGTAGGTAGGTAGATTGATAGATACAGATAGGTAGGTAGGTAGATAGATAGATACAGATAGGTAGGTAGGTAGATTGATAGATACAGATAGGTAGGTAGATAGATAGATAGAGATAGATAGGTAGGTAGATTGATAGAGACAGATAGGTAGGTAGGTAGATAGATAGATACAGATAGCTAGGTAGGTAGATAGATAGATAGAGATAGGTAGGTAGGTAGGTAGATAGATACAGATAGCTAGGTAGGTAGATAGATAGATAGAGATAGGTAGGTAGGTAGATAGATAGATACAGATAGGTAGGTAGGTAGATTGATAGATACAGATAGGTAGGTAGGTAGATAGACAGATAGAGATAGGTACGTAGGTAGATAGATAGATACAGATAGGTAGGTAGGTAGATAGATAGATAGAGATAGATAGGTAGGTTGATAGATACAGATAGGTAGGTAGGTAGATTGATAGATACAGATAGGTAGGTAGGTAGATAGACAGATAGAGATAGATAGGTAGGTAGATTGATAGAGACAGATAGGTAGGTAGGTAGATAGATAGATACAGATAGGTAGGTAGGTAGATAGATAGATAGAGATAGGTAGGTAGGTAGATAGATAGATACAGATAGCTAGGTAGGTAGATAGATAGATAGAGATAGGTAGGTAGGTAGATAGATAGATACAGATAGGTAGGTAGGTAGATAGATAGATAGAGATAGATAGGTAGGTTGATAGATAGATACAGATAGGTAGGTAGGTAGATAGATAGATAGAGATAGGTAGGTAGGTAGATAGATAGATACAGATAGCTAGGTAGGTAGATAGATAGATAGAGATAGGTAGGTAGGTAGATAGATAGATACAGATAGGTAGGTAGATAGGTAGATAGATAGAGATAGGTAGGTAGGTAGATAGATAGATACAGATAGGTAGGTAGGTAGATAGATAGATAGATACAGATAGGTAGGTAGGTAGATAGATAGATAAATAGAGATAGGTAGGTAGGAAGATAGATAGATACAGATAGCTAGGTAGGTAGATAGATAGATAGAGATAGGTAGGTAGGTAGATAGATAGATACAGATAGGTAGGTAGGTAGGTAGATAGATAGAGATAGGTAGGTAGGTAGATAGATAGATAGAGATAGGTAGGTAGGTAGGTAGGTAGGTCGAGATAGATAGCTAGGTAGATTGATAGAGACAGATAGGTAGGTAGGTAGATAGATAGATAGAGATAGGTAGGTAGGTAGGTAGGTAGGTCGAGATAGATAGGTAGGTAGATTGATAGAGACAGATAGGTAGGTAGGTAAATAGATAGATACAGATATGTAGGTAGGTAGGTAGAAAGATAGATAGAGACAGGTAGGTAGGTAGGTAGATAGATAGATACAGATAGGTAGGTAGGTAGATAGATAGATAGAGATAGGTAGGTAGGTAGATTGATAGATAGAGATAGGAAGGTAGGTAGATAGATAGATACAGATAGGTAGATAGGTAGGTAGATAGATAGAGATAGGTAGGTAGGTAGATAGATAGATACAGTTAGGTAGGTAGGTAGGTAGGTAGGTAGATAGATACAGATATGTAGGTAGGTAGGTAGATAGATAGATACAGATAGGTAGGTAGGTAGGTAGATAGATAGATACAGATAGGTAGGTAGGTAGATAGATACAGATAGGTAGGTAGGTAGATAGATAGAGATAGGTAGGTAGGTAGATAGATAGAGATAGGTAGGTAGGTAGATTGATAGATACAGATAGGAAGGTAGGTAGATAGATAGATAGACATAGGTAGGAAGGTAGATTGATAGATACAGATAGGTAGGTAGGTAGATAGATAGATACAGATAGGTAGGTAGGTAGGTAGATAGATAGAGATAGGTAGGTAGGTAGATAGATAGATACAGTTAGGTAGGTAGGTAGGTAGGTAGGTACATAGATACAGATATGTAGGTAGGTAGGTAGATAGATAGATACAGATAGGTAGGTAGGTAGATAGATACAGATAGGTAGGTAGGTAGATAGATAGATAGATACAGATAGGTAGGTAGGTAGATAGATAGATACAGATAGGTAGGTAGGTAGATAGATAGAGATAGGTAGGTAGGTAGATTGATAGATACAGATAGGTAAGTAGGTAGATAGATAGATAGAGATAGATAGATAGAGGTAGGTAGGTAGGTAGATAGATAGAGATAGATAGGTAGGTAGATTGATAGATACAGATAGGTAGGTAGGTAGATAGATAGATACAGTTAGGTAGGTAGGTAGATAGACAGATAGAGATAGGTACGTAGGTAGATAGATAGATACAGATAGGTAGGTAGGTAGATAGATAGATAGAGATAGATAGATAGGTTGATAGATAGATACAGATAGGTAGGTAGGTAGATTGATAGATACAGATAGGTAGGTAGGTAGATAGACAGATAGAGATAGATAGGTAGGTAGATTGATAGAGACAGATAGGTAGGTAGGTAGATAGATAGATACAGATAGGTAGGTAGGTAGATAGACAGATAGAGATAGGTACGTAGGTATATAGATAGATACAGATAGGTAGGTAGGTAGATAGATAGATAGAGATAGATAGGTAGGTTGATAGATAGATACAGATAGGCAGGTAGGTAGATTGATAGATACAGATAGGTAGGTAGGTAGATAGACAGATAGAGATAGATAGGTAGGTAGATTGATAGAGACAGATAGGTAGGTAGGTAGATAGATAGATACAGATAGGTAGGTAGGTAGATAGATAGATAGAGATAGGTAGGTAGGTAGATAGATAGATACAGATAGCTAGGTAGGTAGATAGATAGATAGAGATAGGTAGGTAGGTAGATAGATAGATACAGATAGGTAGGTAGGTAGATTGATAGATACAGATAGGTAGGTAGGTAGATAGACAGATAGAGATAGGTACGTAGGTAGATAGATAGATACAGATAGGTAGGTAGGTAGATAGATAGATAGAGATAGATATGTAGGTTGATAGATAGATAGAGATAGATAGGTAGGTAGATTGATAGAGACAGATAGGTAGGTAGGTAGATAGATACAGATAGGTAGGTAGGTAGATAGATAGATAGAGATAGGTAGGTAGGTAGATAGATAGATACAGATAGCTAGGTAGGTAGATAGATAGATAGAGATAGGTAGGTAGGTAGATAGATAGATACAGATAGGTAGGTAGGTAGATAGATAGATAGAGATAGATAGGTAGGTTGATAGATAGATACAGATAGGTAGGTAGGTAGATTGATAGATACAGATAGGTAGGTAGGTAGATAGACAGATAGAGATAGATAGGTAGGTAGATTGATAGAGACAGATAGGTAGGTAGGTAGATAGATAGATACAGATAGGTAGGTAGGTAGATAGATAGATAGAGATAGGTAGGTAGGTAGATAGATAGATACAGATAGCTACGTAGGTAGATAGATAGATAGAGATAGGTAGGTAGGTAGATAGATAGATACAGATAGGTAGGTAGGTAGGTAGATAGATAGAGATAGGTAGGTAGGTAGATAGATAGATACAGATAGGTAGGTAGGTAGATAGATAGATACAGATAGGTAGGTAGGTAGATAGATAGATAGAGATAGGTAGGTAGGAAGATAGATAGATACAGATAGCTAGGTAGGTAGATAGATAGATAGAGATAGGTAGGTAGGTAGATACAGATAGGTAGGTAGGTAGGTAGATAGATAGAGATAGGTAGGTAGGTAGATTGATAGAGACAGATAGGTAGGTAGGTAGGTAGATAGATAGATAGAGATAGGTAGGTAGGTAGATTGATAGATACAGATAGGTAGGTAGGTAGATAGATAGATACAGATAGGTAGGTAGGTAGATAGACAGATAGAGATAGGTACGTAGGTAGATAGATAGATACAGATTGGTAGGTAGGTAGATAGATAGATAGAGATAGATAGGTAGGTTGATAGATAGATACAGATAGGTAGGTAGGTAGATTGATAGATACAGATAGGTAGGTAGGTAGATAGACAGATAGAGATAGATAGGTAGGTAGATTGATAGAGACAGATAGGTAGGTAGGTAGATAGATAGATACAGATAGGTAGGTAGGTAGATAGACAGATAGAGATAGGTACGTAGGTAGATAGATAGATACAGATAGGTAGGTAGGTAGATAGATAGATAGAGATAGATAGGTAGGTTGATAGATAGATACAGATAGGTAGGTAGGTAGATTGATAGATACAGATAGGTAGGTAGGTAGATAGACAGATAGAGATAGATAGGTAGGTAGATTGATAGAGACAGATAGGTAGGTAGGTAGATAGATAGATACAGATAGGTAGGTAGGTAGATAGATAGATAGAGATAGGTAGGTAGGTAGATAGATAGATACAGATAGCTAGGTAGGTAGATAGATAGATAGAGATAGGTAGGTAGGTAGATAGATAGATACAGATAGGTAGGTAGGTAGATTGATAGATACAGATAGGTAGGTAGGTAGATAGACAGATAGAGATAGGTATGTAGGTAGATAGATAGATACAGATAGGTAGGTAGGTAGATAGATAGATAGAGATAGATAGGTAGGTTGATAGATAGATACAGATAGGTAGGTAGGTAGATTGATAGATACAGACAGGTAGGTAGGTAGATAGACAGATAGAGATAGATAGGTAGGTAGATTGATAGAGACAGATAGGTAGGTAGGTAGATAGATAGATACAGATAGGTAGGTAGGTAGATAGATAGATAGAGATAGGTAGGTAGGTAGATAGATAGATACAGATAGCTAGGTAGGTAGATAGATAGATAGAGATAGGTAGGTAGGTAGATAGATAGATACAGATAGGTAGGTAGGTAGATAGATAGATAGAGATAGATAGGTAGGTTGATAGATAGATACAGATAGGTAGGTAGGTAGATAGATAGATAGAGATAGGTAGGTAGGTAGATAGATAGATACAGATAGCTAGGTAGGTAGATAGATAGATAGAGATAGGTAGGTAGGTAGATAGATAGATACAGATAGGTAGGTAGATAGGTAGATAGATAGAGATAGGTAGGTAGGTAGATAGATAGATACAGATAGGTAGGTAGGTAGATAGATAGATACAGATAGGTAGGTAGGTAGATAGATAGATAGAGATAGGTAGGTAGGAAGATAGATAGATACAGATAGCTAGGTAGGTAGATAGATAGATAGAGATAGGTAGGTAGGTAGATAGATAGATACAGATAGGTAGGTAGGTAGGTAGATAGATAGAGATAGGTAGGTAGGTAGATTGATAGAGACAGATAGGTAGGTAGGTAGGTAGATAGATAGATAGAGATAGGTAGGTAGGTAGATTGATAGATACAGATAGGTAGGTAGGTAGATAGATAAATACAGATAGGTAGGTAGGTAGATAGATAGAGATAGGTAGGTAGGTAGATTGATAGATACAGATAGGTCGGTAGATAGATAGATAGAGATAGGTAGGTAGGTAGATAGAAAGATAGAGATAGGTAAGTAGGTAGATTGATAGATACAGATAGGTAGGTAGGTAGATTGATAGATACAGATAGGTAGGTAGGTAGATAGATAGATACAGATAGGTAGGTAGGTAGATTGATAGATACAGATAGGTAGGTAGGTAGATAGATAGATAGAGATAGATAGGTAGGTAGATTGATAGAGACAGATAGGTAGGTAGGTAGATAGATAGATACAGATAGCTAGGTAGGTAGATAGATAGATAGAGATAGGTAGGTAGGTAGGTAGATAGATACAGATAGCTAGGTAGGTAGATAGATAGATAGAGATAGGTAGGTAGGTAGATAGATAGATACAGATAGGTAGGTAGGTAGATTGATAGATACAGATAGGTAGGTAGGTAGATAGACAGATAGAGATAGGTACGTAGGTAGATAGATAGATACAGATAGGTAGGTAGGTAGATAGATAGATAGAGATAGATAGGTAGGTTGATAGATACAGATAGGTAGGTAGGTAGATTGATAGATACAGATAGGTAGGTAGGTAGATAGACAGATAGAGATAGATAGGTAGGTAGATTGATAGAGACAGATAGGTAGGTAGGTAGATAGATAGATACAGATAGGTAGGTAGGTAGATAGATAGATAGAGATAGGTAGGTAGGTAGATAGATAGATACAGATAGCTAGGTAGGTAGATAGATAGATAGAGATAGGTAGGTAGGTAGATAGATAGATACAGATAGGTAGGTAGGTAGATAGATAGATAGAGATAGATAGGTAGGTTGATAGATAGATACAGATAGGTAGGTAGGTAGATAGATAGATAGAGATAGGTAGGTAGGTAGATAGATAGATACAGATAGCTAGGTAGGTAGATAGATAGATAGAGATAGGTAGGTAGGTAGATAGATAGATACAGATAGGTAGGTAGATAGGTAGATAGATAGAGATAGGTAGGTAGGTAGATAGATAGATACAGATAGGTAGGTAGGTAGATAGATAGATACAGATAGGTAGGTAGGTAGATAGATAGATAGAGATAGGTAGGTAGGAAGATAGATAGATACAGATAGCTAGGTAGGTAGATAGATAGATAGAGATAGGTAGGTAGGTAGATAGATAGATACAGATAGGTAGGTAGGTAGGTAGATAGATAGAGATAGGTAGGTAGGTAGATTGATAGAGACAGATAGGTAGGTAGGTAGGTAGATAGATAGATAGAGATAGGTAGGTAGGTAGATTGATAGATACAGATAGGTAGGTAGGTAGATAGATAAATACAGATAGGTAGGTAGGTAGATAGATAGAGATAGGTAGGTAGGTAGATTGATAGATACAGATAGGTCGGTAGATAGATAGATAGAGATAGGTAGGTAGGTAGATAGAAAGATAGAGATAGGTAAGTAGGTAGATTGATAGATACAGATAGGTAGGTAGGTAGATTGATAGATACAGATAGGTAGGTAGGTAGATAGATAAGATACAGATAGGTAGGTAGGTAGATTGATAGATACAGATAGGTAGGTAGGTAGATAGATAGAGATAGATAGGTAGGTAGATTGATAGAGACAGATAGGTAGGTAGGTAGATAGATAGATACAGATAGCTAGGTAGGTAGATAGATAGATAGAGATAGGTAGGTAGGTAGATAGATAGATACAGATAGGTAGGTAGGTAGGTAGATAGATAGATACAGATAGCTAGGTAGGTAGATAGATAGATAGAGATAGGT
Organism: Crotalus helleri; assembly: GCA_024509115.1. NCBI lineage: Eukaryota > Metazoa > Chordata > Lepidosauria > Squamata > Viperidae > Crotalus > Crotalus helleri. Next base: position 313,157 of record JAKSXO010000096.1, read on the forward strand.
AGGTAGGTAGATAGATAGATACAGATAGGTAGGTAGGTAGGTAGGTAGATAGATAGAGATAGGTAGGTAGGTAGATAGATAGATACAGATAGGTAGGTAGGTAGATAGATAGATACAGATAGGTAGGTAGGTAGATAGATAGATAGAGATAGGTAGGTAGGAAGATAGATAGATACAGATAGGTAGGTAGGTAGGTAGGTAGATAGATAGAGATAGATAGGTAGGTAGATTGATAGAGACAGATAGGTAGGTAGGTAGATAGATAGATACAGATAGGTAGGTAGGTAGATAGATAGATAGAGATAGGTAGGTAGGTAGATAGATAGATACAGATAGCTAGGTAGGTAGATAGATAGATAGATAGAGATAGGTAGGTAGGTAGATAGATAGATACAGATAGGTAGGTAGGTAGATTGATAGATACAGATAGGTAGGTAGGTAGATAGACAGATAGAGATAGGTACGTAGGTAGATAGATAGATACAGATAGGTAGGTAGGTAGGTAGATAGATAGAGATAGATAGGTAGGTAGATTGATAGAGACAGATAGGTAGGTAGGTAGATTGATAGATACAGATAGGTAGGTAGGTAGATAGACAGATAGAGATAGATAGGTAGGTAGATTGATAGAGACAGATAGGTAGGTAGGTAGATAGATAGATAGAGATAGGTAGGTAGGTAGATAGATAGATAGAGATAGGTAGGTAGGTAGATAGATAGATACAGATAGCTAGGTAGGTAGATAGATAGATAGAGATAGGTAGGTAGGTAGATAGATAGATACAGATAGGTAGGTAGGTAGATAGATAGATAGAGATAGATAGGTAGGTAGATAGATAGATACAGATAGCTAGGTAGGTAGATAGATAGATAGAGATAGGTAGGTAGGTAGATAGATAGATACAGATAGGTAGGTAGGTAGATAGATAGATAGAGATAGATAGGTAGGTTGATAGATAGATACAGATAGGTAGGTAGGTAGGTAGATAGATAGATAGAGATAGGTAGGTAGGTAGATAGATAGATACAGATAGCTAGGTAGGTAGATAGATAGATAGAGATAGGTAGGTAGGTAGATAGATAGATACAGATAGGTAGGTAGATAGGTAGATAGATAGAGATAGGTAGGTAGGTAGATAGATAGATACAGATAGGTAGGTAGGTAGATAGATAGATACAGATAGGTAGGTAGGTAGATAGATAGAGATAGGTAGGTAGGAAGATAGATAGATACAGATAGCTAGGTAGGTAGATAGATAGATAGAGATAGGTAGGTAGGTAGATAGATAGATACAGATAGGTAGGTAGGTAGGTAGATAGATAGAGATAGGTAGGTAGGTAGATTGATAGAGACAGATAGGTAGGTAGGTAGGTAGATAGATAGATAGAGATAGGTAGGTAGGTAGATTGATAGATACAGATAGGTAGGTAGGTAGATAGATAAATACAGATAGGTAGGTAGGTAGATAGATAGAGATAGGTAGGTAGGTAGATTGATAGATACAGATAGGTCGGTAGATAGATAGATAGAGATAGGTAGGTAGGTAGATAGAAAGATAGAGATAGGTAAGTAGGTAGATTGATAGATACAGATAGGTAGGTAGGTAGATTGATAGATACAGATAGGTAGGTAGGTAGATAGATAGATACAGATAGGTAGGTAGGTAGATTGATAGATACAGATAGGTAGGTAGGTAGATAGATAGATAGAGATAGATAGGTAGGTAGATTGATAGAGACAGATAGGTAGGTAGGTAGATAGATAGATACAGATAGCTAGGTAGGTAGATAGATAGATAGAGATAGGTAGGTAGGTAGGTAGATAGATACAGATAGCTAGGTAGGTAGATAGATAGATAGAGATAGGTAGGTAGGTAGATAGATAGATACAGATAGGTAGGTAGGTAGATTGATAGATACAGATAGGTAGGTAGGTAGATAGACAGATAGAGATAGGTACGTAGGTAGATAGATAGATACAGATAGGTAGGTAGGTAGATAGATAGATAGAGATAGATAGGTAGGTTGATAGATACAGATAGGTAGGTAGGTAGATTGATAGATACAGATAGGTAGGTAGGTAGATAGACAGATAGAGATAGATAGGTAGGTAGATTGATAGAGACAGATAGGTAGGTAGGTAGATAGATAGATACAGATAGGTAGGTAGGTAGATAGATAGATAGAGATAGGTAGGTAGGTAGATAGATAGATACAGATAGCTAGGTAGGTAGATAGATAGATAGAGATAGGTAGGTAGGTAGATAGATAGATACAGATAGGTAGGTAGGTAGATAGATAGATAGAGATAGATAGGTAGGTTGATAGATAGATACAGATAGGTAGGTAGGTAGATAGATAGATAGAGATAGGTAGGTAGGTAGATAGATAGATACAGATAGCTAGGTAGGTAGATAGATAGATAGAGATAGGTAGGTAGGTAGATAGATAGATACAGATAGGTAGGTAGATAGGTAGATAGATAGAGATAGGTAGGTAGGTAGATAGATAGATACAGATAGGTAGGTAGGTAGATAGATAGATAGATACAGATAGGTAGGTAGGTAGATAGATAGATAGATAGAGATAGGTAGGTAGGAAGATAGATAGATACAGATAGCTAGGTAGGTAGATAGATAGATAGAGATAGGTAGGTAGGTAGATAGATAGATACAGATAGGTAGGTAGGTAGGTAGATAGATAGAGATAGGTAGGTAGGTAGATTGATAGAGACAGATAGGTAGGTAGGTAGGTAGATAGATAGATAGAGATAGGTAGGTAGGTAGATTGATAGATACAGATAGGTAGGTAGGTAGATAGATAAATACAGATAGGTAGGTAGGTAGATAGATAGAGATAGGTAGGTAGGTAGATTGATAGATACAGATAGGTCGGTAGATAGATAGATAGAGATAGGTAGGTAGGTAGATAGAAAGATAGAGATAGGTAAGTAGGTAGATTGATAGATACAGATAGGTAGGTAGGTAGATTGATAGATACAGATAGGTAGGTAGGTAGATAGATAAGATACAGATAGGTAGGTAGGTAGATTGATAGATACAGATAGGTAGGTAGGTAGATAGATAGATAGAGATAGATAGGTAGGTAGATTGATAGAGACAGATAGGTAGGTAGGTAGATAGATAGATACAGATAGCTAGGTAGGTAGATAGATAGATAGAGATAGGTAGGTAGGTAGATAGATAGATACAGATAGGTAGGTAGGTAGGTAGATAGATAGATACAGATAGCTAGGTAGGTAGATAGATAGATAGAGATAGGTAGGTAGGTAGATAGATAGATACAGATAGGTAGGTAGGTAGGTAGGTAGATAGATAGAGATAGGTAGGTAGGTAGATAGATAGATACAGATAGGTAGGTAGGTAGATAGATAGATACAGATAGGTAGGTAGGTAGATAGATAGATAGAGATAGGTAGGTAGGAAGATAGATAGATACAGATAGGTAGGTAGGTAGGTAGATAGATAGAGATAGATAGGTAGGTAGATTGATAGAGACAGATAGGTAGGTAGGTAGATAGATAGATACAGATAGGTAGGTAGGTAGATAGATAGATAGAGATAGGTAGGTAGGTAGATAGATAGATACAGATAGCTAGGTAGGTAGATAGATAGATAGATAGATAGAGATAGGTAGGTAGGTAGATAGATAGATACAGATAGGTAGGTAGGTAGATTGATAGATACAGATAGGTAGGTAGGTAGATAGACAGATAGAGATAGGTACGTAGGTAGATAGATAGATACAGATAGGTAGGTAGGTAGATAGATAGATAGAGATAGATAGGTAGGTTGATAGATACAGATAGGTAGGTAGGTAGATTGATAGATACAGATAGGTAGGTAGGTAGATAGACAGATAGAGATAGATAGGTAGGTAGATTGATAGAGACAGATAGGTAGGTAGGTAGATAGATAGATACAGATAGGTAGGTAGGTAGATAGATAGATAGAGATAGGTAGGTAGGTAGATAGATAGATACAGATAGCTAGGTAGGTAGATAGATAGATAGAGATAGGTAGGTAGGTAGATAGATAGATACAGATAGGTAGGTAGGTAGATAGATAGATAGAGATAGATAGGTAGGTTGATAGATAGATACAGATAGGTAGGTAGGTAGATAGATAGATAGAGATAGGTAGGTAGGTAGATAGATAGATACAGATAGCTAGGTAGGTAGATAGATAGATAGAGATAGGTAGGTAGGTAGATAGATAGATACAGATAGGTAGGTAGATAGGTAGATAGATAGAGATAGGTAGGTAGGTAGATAGATAGATACAGATAGGTAGGTAGGTAGATAGATAGATACAGATAGGTAGGTAGGTAGATAGATAGATAGAGATAGGTAGGTAGGAAGATAGATTGATACAGATAGCTAGGTAGGTAGATAGATAGATAGAGATAGGTAGGTAGGTAGATAGATAGATACAGATAGGTAGGTAGGTAGGTAGATAGATAGAGATAGGTAGGTAGGTAGATTGATAGAGACAGATAGGTAGGTAGGTAGATAGATAGAGATAGGTAGGTAGGTAGATTGATAGATACAGATAGGTAGGTAGGTAGATAGATAAATACAGATAGGTAGGTAGGTAGATAGATAGAGATAGGTAGGTAGGTAGATTGATAGATACAGATAGGTCGGTAGATAGATAGATAGAGATAGGTAGGTAGGTAGATAGAAAGATAGAGATAGGTAAGTAGGTAGATTGATAGATACAGATAGGTAGGTAGGTAGATTGATAGATACAGATAGGTAGGTAGGTAGATAGATAGATACAGATAGGTAGGTAGGTAGATTGATAGATACAGATAGGTAGGTAGGTCGATAGATAGATACAAATAGGTAGGTAGGTAGATAGATAGATACAGATAGGTAGGTAGGTAGATAGATAGATAGAGATAGGTAGGTAGGTAGATAGATAGATAGAGATAGGTAGGTAGGTAGGTAGGTAGTTAGATAGATAGAGATAGGTAGGTAGGTAGGTAGATAGATAGAGATAGGTAGGTAGGTAGATAGATACAGATAGGTAGGTAGGTAGATTGATAGATACAGATAGCTAGGTAGGTAGATAGATAGATAGAGATAGGTAGGTAGGTAGATAGATAGATACAGATAGGTAGGTAGGTAGGTAGATAGATAGAGATAGGTAGGTAGGTAGATTGATAGAGACAGATAGGTAGGTAGGTAGGTAGATAGACAGATAGAGATAGGTACGTAGGTAGATAGATAGATACAGATAGGTAGGTAGGTAGATAGATAAATACAGATAGGTAGGTAGGTAGATAGATAGAGATAGGTAGGTAGGTAGATTGATAGATACAGATAGGTCGGTAGATAGATAGATAGAGATAGGTAGGTAGGTAGATAGAAAGATAGAGATAGGTAAGTAGGTAGATTGATAGATACAGATAGGTAGGTAGGTAGATTGATAGATACAGATAGGTAGGTAGGTAGATAGATAGATACAGATAGGTAGGTAGGTAGATAGATAGATAGAGATAGATAGGTAGGTTGATAGATAGATACAGATAGGTAGGTAGGTAGATTGATAGATACAGATAGGTAGGTAGGTAGATAGACAGATAGAGATAGATAGGTAGGTAGATTGATAGAGACAGATAGGTAGGTAGGTAGATAGATAGATACAGATAGGTAGGTAGGTAGATAGATAGAGATAGGTAGGTAGGTAGATAGATAGATACAGATAGCTAGGTAGGTAGATAGATAGATAGAGATAGGTAGGTAGGTAGATAGATAGATACAGATAGGTAGGTAGGTAGATTGATAGATACAGATAGGTAGGTAGGTAGATAGACAGATAGAGATAGGTACGTAGGTAGATAGATAGATACAGATAGGTAGGTAGGTAGATAGATAGATAGAGATAGATAGGTAGGTTGATAGATAGATACAGATAGGTAGGTAGGTAGATTGATAGATACAGATAGGTAGGTAGGTAGATAGACAGATAGAGATAGATAGGTAGGTAGATTGATAGAGACAGATAGGTAGGTAGGTAGATAGATAGATACAGATAGGTAGGTAGGTAGATAGATAGATAGAGATAGGTAGGTAGGTAGATAGATAGATACAGATAGCTAGGTAGGTAGATAGATAGATAGAGATAGGTAGGTAGGTAGATAGATAGATACAGATAGGTAGGTAGGTAGATAGATAGATAGAGATAGATAGGTAGGTTGATAGATAGATACAGATAGGTAGGTAGGTAGATAGATAGATAGAGTTAGGTAGGTAGGTAGATAGATAGATACAGATAGCTAGGTAGGTAGATAGATAGATAGATAGAGATAGGTAGGTAGGTAGATAGATAGATACAGATAGGTAGGTAGATAGGTAGATAGATAGAGATAGGTAGGTAGGTAGATAGATAGATACAGATAGGTAGGTAGGTAGATAGATAGATACAGATAGGTAGGTAGGTAGATAGATAGATAGAGATAGGTAGGTAGGAAGATAGATAGATACAGATAGCTAGGTAGGTAGATAGATAGATAGAGATAGGTAGGTAGGTAGATAGATAGATACAGATAGGTAGGTAGGTAGGTAGATAGATAGAGATAGGTAGGTAGGTAGATTGATAGAGACAGATAGGTAGGTAGGTAGGTAGATAGATAGATAGAGATAGGTAGGTAGGTAGATAGATAGAGACAGATAGGTAGGTAGGTAGGTAGATAGATAGATAGAGATAGGTAGGTAGGTAGATAGATAGATACAGATAGGTAGGTAGGTAGATAGATAGATAGAGATAGGTAGGTAGGTAGATAGATAGATACAGATAGGTAGGTAGGTAGATAGATAGATAGAGATAGGTAGGTAGGTAGATAGATAGATACAGATAGCTAGGTAGGTAGATAGATAGATAGATAGAGATAGGTAGGTAGGTAGATAGATAGATACAGATAGGTAGGTAGATAGGTAGATAGATAGAGATAGGTAGGTAGGTAGATAGATAGATACAGATAGGTAGGTAGGTAGATAGATAGATACAGATAGGTAGGTAGGTAGATAGATAGATAGAGATAGGTAGGTAGGTAGATAGATAGATACAGATAGGTAGGTAGATAGGTAGATAGATAGAGATAGGTAGGTAGGTAGATAGATAGATACAGATAGGTAGGTAGGTAGATAGATAGATACAGATAGGTAGGTAGGTAGATAGATAGATAGAGATAGGTAGGTAGGAAGATAGATAGATACAGATAGCTAGGTAGGTAGATAGATAGATAGAGATAGGTAGGTAGATAGATAGATACAGATAGGTAGGTAGGTAGGTAGATAGATAGAGATAGGTAGGTAGGTAGATTGATAGAGACAGATAGGTAGGTAGGTAGGTAGATAGATAGATAGAGATAGGTAGGTAGGTAGATTGATAGATACAGATAGGTAGGTAGGTAGATAGATAAATACAGATATGTAGGTAGGTAGATAGATAGAGATAGGTAGGTAGGTAGATTGATAGAGACAGATAGGTAGGTAGGTAGGTAGATAGATAGATAGAGATAGGTAGGTAGGTAGATAGATAGATAGAGATAGGTAGGTAGGTAGATTGATAGATACAGATAGGTAGGTAGGTAGATAGATAAATACAGATAGGTAGGTAGATAGAAAGATAGAGATAGGTAAGTAAGTAGATTGATAGATACAGATAGGTAGGTAGGTAGATAGATAGATACAGATAGGTAGGTAGGTAGATAGATAGATACAGATAGGTAGGTAGGTAGATAGATAGATAGAGATAGATAGGTAGGTTGATAGATAGATACAGATAGGTAGGTAGGTAGGTAGATAGATAGAGATAGGTAGGTAGGTAGATAGATAGATACAGATAGCTAGGTAGGTAGATAGATAGATAGATAGAGATAGGTAGGTAGGTAGATAGATAGATACAGATAGGTAGGTAGATAGGTAGATAGATAGAGATAGGTAGGTAGATAGATAGATACAGATAGGTAGGTAGGTAGATAGATAGATACAGATAGGTAGGTAGGTAGATAGATAGATAGAGATAGGTAGGTAGGAAGATAGATAGATACAGATAGCTAGGTAGGTAGATAGATAGATAGAGATAGGTAGGTAGGTAGATAGATAGATACAGATAGGTAGGTAGGTAGGTAGATAGATAGAGATAGGTAGGTAGGTAGATTGATAGAGACAGATAGGTAGGTAGGTAGGTAGATAGATAGATAGAGATAGGTAGGTAGGTAGATTGATAGATACAGATAGGTAGGTAGGTAGATAGATAAATACAGATAGGTAGGTAGGTAGATAGATAGAGATAGGTAGGTAGGTAGATTGATAGATACAGATAGGTCGGTAGATAGATAGATAGAGATAGGTAGGTAGGTAGATAGAAAGATAGAGATAGGTAAGTAGGTAGATTGATAGATACAGATAGGTAGGTAGGTAGATTGATAGATACAGATAGGTAGGTAGGTAGATAGATAGATACAGATAGGTAGGTAGGTAGATTGATAGATACAGATAGGTAGGTAGGTCGATAGATAGATACAAATAGGTAGGTAGGTAGATAGATAGATACAGATAGGTAGGTAGGTAGATAGATAGATACAGATAGGTAGGTAGGTAGATAGATAGATATAGATAGGTAGGTAGGTAGGTAGTTAGATAGATAGAGATAGGTAGGTAGGTAGGTAGATAGATAGAGATAGGTAGGTAGATTGATAGAGACAGATAGGTAGGTAGGAAGATAGATAGATACAGATAGCTAGGTAGGTAGATAGATAGATAGAGATAGGTAGGTAGGTAGGTAGATAGATAGATACAGATAGGTAGGTAGGTAGGTAGATAGATAGAGATAGGTAGGTAGGTAGATTGATAGAGACAGATAGGTAGGTAGGTAGGTAGATAGATAGATAGAGATAGGTAGGTAGGTAGATTGATAGATACAGATAGGTAGGTAGGTAGATAGATAAATACAGATAGGTAGGTAGGTAGATAGATAGAGATAGGTAGGTAGATTGATAGATACAGATAGGTCGGTAGATAGATAGATAGAGATAGGTAGGTAGGTAGATAGAAAGATAGAGATAGGTAAGTAGGTAGATTGATAGATACAGATAGGTAGGTAGGTAGATTGATAGATACAGATAGGTAGGTAGGTAGATAGATAGATACAGATAGGTAGGTAGGTAGATTGATAGATACAGATAGGTAGGTAGGTCGATAGATAGATACAAATAGGTAGGTAGGTAGATAGATAGATACAGATAGGTAGGTAGGTAGATAGATAGATACAGATAGGTAGGTAGGTAGATAGATAGATATAGATAGGTAGGTAGGTAGGTAGTTAGATAGATAGAGATAGGTAGGTAGGTAGGTAGATAGATAGAGATAGGTAGGTAGGTAGATAGATACAGATAGGTAGGTAGGTAGATTGATAGATACAGATAGGTAGGTAGGTAGATAGATAGATAGAGATAGATAGGTAGGTAGATTGATAGAGACAGATAGGTAGGTAGGTAGATAGATAGATACAGATAGCTAGGTAGGTAGATAGATAGATAGAGATAGGTAGGTAGGTAGATAGATAGATACAGATAGGTAGGTAGGTAGGTAGATAGATAGATACAGATAGCTAGGTAGGTAGATAGATAGATAGAGATAGGCACGTAGGTAGATAGATAGATACAGATAGGTAGGTAGGTAGGTAGATAGATAGAGATAGGTAGGTAGGTAGATAGATAGATACAGATAGGTAGGTAGGTAGATAGATAGATACAGATAGGTAGGTAGGTAGATAGATAGATAGAGATAGGTAGGTAGGAGGATAGATAGATACAGATAGGTAGGTAGGTAGGTAGATAGATAGAGATAGATAGGTAGGTAGATTGATAGAGACAGATAGGTAGGTAGGTAGATAGATAGATACAGATAGGTAGGTAGGTAGATAGATAGATAGAGATAGGTAGGTAGGTAGATAGATAGATACAGATAGCTAGGTAGGTAGATAGATAGATAGAGATAGGTAGGTAGGTAGATAGATAGATACAGATAGGTAGGTAGGTAGGTAGATTGATAGATACAGATAGGTAGGTAGGTAGATAGACAGATAGAGATAGGTACGTAGGTAGATAGATAGATACAGATAGGTAGGTAGGTAGATAGATAGATAGAGATAGATAGGTAGGTTGATAGATAGATACAGATAGGTAGGTAGGTAGATTGATAGATACAGATAGGTAGGTAGGTAGATAGACAGATAGAGATAGATAGGTAGGTAGATTGATAGAGACAGATAGGTAGGTAGGTAGATAGATAGATACAGATAGGTAGGTAGGTAGATAGATAGATAGAGATAGGTAGGTAGGTAGATAGATAGATACAGATAGCTAGGTAGGTAGATAGATAGATAGAGATAGGTAGGTAGGTAGATAGATAGATACAGATAGGTAGGTAGGTAGATAGATAGATAGAGATAGATAGGTAGGTTGATAGATAGATACAGATAGGTAGGTAGGTAGATAGATAGATAGAGATAGGTAGGTAGGTAGATAGATAGATACAGATAGCTAGGTAGGTAGATAGATAGATAGAGATAGGTAGGTAGGTAGATAGATAGATACAGATAGGTAGGTAGATAGGTAGATAGATAGAGATAGGTAGGTAGGTAGATAGATAGATACAGATAGGTAGGTAGGTAGATAGATAGATACAGATAGGTAGGTAGGTAGATAGATAGATAGAGATAGGTAGGTAGGAAGATAGATAGATACAGATAGCTAGGTAGGTAGATAGATAGATAGAGATAGGTAGGTAGGTAGATAGATAGATACAGATAGGTAGGTAGGTAGGTAGATAGATAGAGATAGGTAGGTAGGTAGATTGATAGAGACAGATAGGTAGGTAGGTAGATAGACAGATAGAGATAGGTACGTAGGTAGATAGATAGATACAGATAGGTAGGTAGGTAGATAGATAGATAGAGATAGATAGGTAGGTTGATAGATAGATACAGATAGGTAGGTAGGTAGATTGATAGATACAGATAGGTAGGTAGGTAGATAGACAGATAGAGATAGATAGGTAGGTAGATTGATAGAGACAGATAGGTAGGTAGGTAGATAGATAGATACAGATAGGTAGGTAGGTAGATAGATAGATAGAGATAGGTAGGTAGGTAGATAGATAGATACAGATAGGTAGGTAGGTAGATAGATAGATAGAGATAGGTAGGTAGGTAGATAGATAGATACAGATAGGTAGGTAGGTAGATAGATAGATAGAGATAGATAGGTAGGTTGATAGATAGATACAGATAGGTAGGTAGGTAGATAGACAGATAGAGATAGGTACGTAGGTAGATAGATAGATACAGATAGGTAGGTAGGTAGATAGATAGATAGAGATAGATAGGTAGGTTGATAGATAGATACAGATAGGTAGGTAGGTAGATTGATAGATACAGATAGGTAGGTAGGTAGATAGACAGATAGAGATAGATAGGTAGGTAGATTGATAGAGACAGATAGGTAGGTAGGTAGATAGATAGATACAGATAGGTAGGTAGGTAGATAGATAGATAGAGATAGGTAGGTAGGTAGATAGATAGATACAGATAGCTAGGTAGGTAGATAGATAGATAGAGATAGGTAGGTAGGTAGATAGATAGATACAGATAGGTAGGTAGGTAGATAGATAGATAGAGATAGATAGGTAGGTTGATAGATAGATACAGATAGGTAGGTAGGTAGATAGACAGATAGAGATAGGTACGTAGGTAGATAGATAGATACAGATAGGTAGGTAGGTAGATAGATAGATAGAGATAGATAGGTAGGTTGATAGATAGATACAGATAGGTAGGTAGGTAGATTGATAGATACAGATAGGTAGGTAGGTAGATAGACAGATAGAGATAGATAGGTAGGTAGATTGATAGAGACAGATAGGTAGGTAGGTAGATAGATAGATACAGATAGGTAGGTAGGTAGATAGATAGAGATAGGTAGGTAGGTAGATAGATAGATACAGATAGCTAGGTAGTTAGATAGATAGATAGAGATAGGTAGGTAGGTAGATAGATAGATACAGATAGGTAGGTAGGTAGATAGATAGATAGAGATAGATAGGTAGGTTGATAGATAGATACAGATAGGTAGGTAGGTAGATAGATAGATAGAGATAGGTAGGTAGGTAGGTAGATAGATACAGATAGCTAGGTAGGTAGATAGATAGATAGAGATAGGTAGGTAGGTAGGTAGATAGATAGATAGAGATAGGTAGGTAGATAGGTAGATAGATAGAGATAGGTAGGTAGGTAGATAGATAAATACAGATAGGTAGGTAGGTAGATAGATAGATACAGATAGGTAGGTAGGTAGATAGATAGATAGAGATAGGTAGGTAGGAAGATAGATAGATACAGATAGCTAGGTAGGTAGATAGATAGATAGAGATAGGTAGGTAGGTAGATAGATAGATACAGATAGGTAGGTAGGTAGGTAGATAGATAGAGATAGGTAGGTAGGTAGATTGATAGAGACAGATAGGTAGGTAGGTAGGTAGATAGATAGATAGAGATAGGTAGGTAGGTAGATTGATAGATACAGATAGGTAGGTAGGTAGATAGATAGAGATAGGTAGGTAGGTAGATTGATAGATACAGATAGGTAGGTAGGTAGATAGATACAGATAGGTAGGTAGGTAGATTGATAGATACAGATAGGTAGGTAGGTAGATAGATAGATAGAGATAGATAGGTAGGTAGATTGATAGAGACAGATAGGTAGGTAGGTAGATAGATAGATACAGATAGCTAGGTAGGTAGATAGATAGATAGAGATAGGTAGGTAGGTAGATAGATAGATACAGATAGGTAGGTAGGTAGGTAGATAGATAGATACAGATAGCTAGGTAGGTAGATAGATAGATAGAGATAGGTAGGTAGGTAGATAGATAGATACAGATAGGTAGGTAGGTAGATAGACAGATAGAGATAGGTACGTAGGTAGATAGATAGATACAGATAGGTAGGTAGGTAGATAGATAGATAGAGATAGATAGGTAGGTTGATAGATAGATACAGATAGGTAGGTAGGTAGATTGATAGATACAGATAGGTAGGTAGGTAGATAGACAGATAGAGATAGATAGGTAGGTAGATTGATAGAGACAGATAGGTAGGTAGGTAGATAGATAGATACAGATAGGTAGGTAGGTAGATAGATAGATAGAGATAGGTAGGTAGGTAGATAGATAGATACAGATAGCTAGGTAGGTAGATAGATAGATAGAGATAGGTAGGTAGGTAGATAGATAGATACAGATAGGTAGGTAGGTAGATAGATAGATAGAGATAGATAGGTAGGTTGATAGATAGATACAGATAGGTAGGTAGGTAGATAGATAGATAGAGATAGGTAGGTAGGTAGATAGATAGATACAGATAGCTAGGTAGGTAGATAGATAGAGATAGGTAGGTAGGTAGGTAGATAGATAGATAGAGATAGGTAGGTAGATAGGTAGATAGATAGAGATAGGTAGGTAGATAGATAAATACAGATAGGTAGGTAGGTAGATAGATAGATACAGATAGGTAGGTAGGTAGATAGATAGATAGAGATAGGTAGGTAGGTAGATAGATAGATACAGATAGGTAGGTAGGTAGGTAGATAGATAGAGATAGGTAGGTAGGTAGATTGATAGAGACAGATAGGTAGGTAGGTAGGTAGATAGATAGATAGAGATAGGTAGGTAGGTAGATTGATAGATACAGATAGGTAGGTAGGTAGATAGATAAATACAGATAGGTAGGTAGGTAGATAGATAGAGATAGGTAGGTAGGTAGATTGATAGATACAGATAGGTAGGTAGGTAGATAGATACAGATAGGTAGGTAGGTAGATTGATAGATACAGATAGGTAGGTAGGTAGATAGATAGATAGATAGAGATAGATAGGTAGGTAGATTGATAGAGACAGATAGGTAGGTAGGTAGATAGATAGATACAGATAGCTAGGTAGGTAGATAGATAGATAGAGATAGGTAGGTAGGTAGATAGATAGATACAGATAGGTAGGTAGGTAGGTAGATAGATAGATACAGATAGCTAGGTAGGTAGATAGATAGATAGAGATAGGTAGGTAGGTAGATAGATAGATACAGATAGGTAGGTAGGTAGGTAGATAGATAGAGATAGGTAGGTAGGTAGATAGATAGATACAGATAGGTAGATAGGTAGATAGATAGATACAGATAGGTAGGTAGGTAGATAGATAGATAGAGATAGGTAGGTAGGAAGATAGATAGATACAGATAGGTAGGTAGGTAGGTAGATAGATAGAGATAGATAGGTAGGTAGATTGATAGAGACAGATAGGTAGGTAGGTAGATAGATAGATAGATACAGATAGGTAGGTAGGTAGATAGATAGATAGAGATAGGTAGGTAGGTAGATAGATAGATACAGATAGCTAGGTAGGTAGATAGATAGATAGAGATAGGTAGGTAGGTAGATAGATAGATACAGATAGGTAGGTAGGTAGATTGATAGATACAGATAGGTAGGTAGGTAGATAGACAGATAGAGATAGGTACGTAGGTAGATAGATAGATACAGATAGGTAGGTAGGTAGGTAGATAGATAGATAGAGATAGGTAGGTTGATAGATAGATACAGATAGGTAGGTAGGTAGATTGATAGATACAGATAGGTAGGTAGGTAGATAGACAGATAGAGATAGATAGGTAGGTAGATTGATAGAGACAGATAGGTAGGTAGGTAGATAGATAGATACAGATAGGTAGGTAGGTAGATAGATAGATAGAGATAGGTAGGTAGGTAGATAGATAGATACAGATAGCTAGGTAGGTAGATAGATAGATAGAGATAGGTAGGTAGGTAGATAGATAGATACAGATAGGTAGGTAGGTAGATAGATAGATAGAGATAGATAGGTAGGTTGATAGATAGATACAGATAGGTAGGTAGGTAGATAGATAGATAGAGATAGGTAGGTAGGTAGATAGATAGATACAGATAGCTAGGTAGGTAGATAGATAGATAGAGATAGGTAGGTAGGTAGATAGATAGATACAGATAGGTAGGTAGATAGGTAGATAGATAGAGATAGGTAGGTAGGTAGATAGATAGATACAGATAGGTAGGTAGGTAGATAGATAGATACAGATAGGTAGGTAGGTAGATAGATAGATAGAGATAGGTAGGTAGGAAGATAGATAGATACAGATAGCTAGGTAGGTAGATAGATAGATAGAGATAGGTAGGTAGGTAGATAGATAGATACAGATAGGTAGGTAGGTAGGTAGATAGATAGAGATAGGTAGGTAGGTAGATTGATAGAGACAGATAGGTAGGTAGGTAGGTAGATAGATAGATAGAGATAGGTAGGTAGGTAGATTGATAGATACAGATAGGTAGGTAGGTAGATAGATAGATAGAGATAGGTAGGTAGGAAGATAGATAGATACAGATAGCTAGGTAGGTAGATAGATAGATAGAGATAGGTAGGTAGGTAGATAGATAGATACAGATAGGTAGGTAGGTAGGTAGATAGATAGAGATAGGTAGGTAGGTAGATTGATAGAGACAGATAGGTAGGTAGGTAGGTAGATAGATAGATAGAGATAGGTAGGTAGGTAGATAGATAGATAGAGATAGGTAGGTAGGTAGATAGATAGATACAGATAGCTAGGTAGGTAGATAGATAGATAGAGATAGGTAGGTAGGTAGATAGATAGATACAGATAGGTAGGTAGGTAGATTGATAGATACAGATAGGTAGGTAGGTAGATAGACAGATAGAGATAGGTACGTAGGTAGATAGATAGATACAGATAGGTAGGTAGGTAGATAGATAGATACAGATAGGTAGGTAGGTAGATAGATAGATAGAGATAGGTAGGTAGGTAGATAGATAGATACAGATAGCTAGGTAGGTAGATAGATAGATAGAGATAGGTAGGTAGGTAGATAGATAGATACAGATAGGTAGGTAGGTAGATAGATAGATAGAGATAGATAGGTAGGTTGATAGATAGATACAGATAGGTAGGTAGGTAGATAGATAGATAGAGATAGGTAGGTAGGTAGATAGATAGATACAGATAGCTAGGTAGGTAGATAGATAGATAGAGATAGGTAGGTAGGTAGGTAGATAGATAGATAGAGATAGGTAGGTAGATAGGTAGATAGATAGAGATAGGTAGGTAGGTAGATAGATAAATACAGATAGGTAGGTAGGTAGATAGATAGATACAGATAGGTAGGTAGGTAGATAGATAGATAGAGATAGGTAGGTAGGAAGATAGATAGATACAGATAGCTAGGTAGGTAGATAGATAGATAGAGATAGGTAGGTAGGTAGATAGATAGATACAGATAGGTAGGTAGGTAGGTAGATAGATAGAGATAGGTAGGTAGGTAGATTGATAGAGACAGATAGGTAGGTAGGTAGGTAGGTAGATAGATAGATAGAGATAGGTAGGTAGGTAGATTGATAGATACAGATAGGTAGGTAGGTAGATAGATAAATACAGATAGGTAGGTAGGTAGATAGATAGAGATAGGTAGGTAGGTAGATTGATAGATACAGATAGGTAGGTAGGTAGATAGATACAGATAGGTAGGTAGGTAGATTGATAGATACAGATAGGTAGGTAGGTAGATAGATAGATAGAGATAGATAGGTAGGTAGATTGATAGAGACAGATAGGTAGGTAGGTAGATAGATAGATACAGATAGCTAGGTAGGTAGATAGATAGAGATAGGTAGGTAGGTAGATAGATAGATACAGATAGGTAGGTAGGTAGGTAGATAGATAGAGATAGGTAGGTAGGTAGATAGATAGATACAGATAGGTAGGTAGGTAGATAGATAGATACAGATAGGTAGGTAGGTAGATAGATAGATAGAGATAGGTAGGTAGGAAGATAGATAGATACAGATAGCTAGGTAGGTAGATAGATAGATAGAGATAGGTAGGTAGGTAGATAGATAGATACAGATAGGTAGGTAGGTAGGTAGGTAGATAGATAGAGATAGGTAGGTAGGTAGATTGATAGAGACAGATAGGTAGGTAGGTAGGTAGATAGATAGATAGAGATAGGTAGGTAGGTAGATTGATAGATACAGATAGGTAGGTAGGTAGATAGATAGATAGAGATAGGTAGGTAGGAAGATAGATAGATACAGATAGCTAGGTAGGTAGATAGATAGATAGAGATAGGTAGGTAGGTAGATAGATAGATACAGATAGGTAGGTAGGTAGGTAGATAGATAGAGATAGGTAGGTAGGTAGATTGATAGAGACAGATAGGTAGGTAGGTAGGTAGATAGATAGATAGAGATAGGTAGGTAGGTAGATAGATAGATAGAGATAGGTAGGTAGGTAGATAGATAGATACAGATAGCTAGGTAGGTAGATAGATAGATAGAGATAGGTAGGTAGGTAGATAGATAGATACAGATAGGTAGGTAGGTAGATTGATAGATACAGATAGGTAGGTAGGTAGATAGACAGATAGAGATAGGTACGTAGGTAGATAGATAGATACAGATAGGTAGGTAGGTAGATAGATAGATAGATAGATAGAGATAGGTAGGTAGGTAGATAGATAGATACAGATAGCTAGGTAGGTAGATAGATAGAGATAGGTAGGTAGGTAGATAGATAGATACAGATAGGTAGGTAGGTAGATAGATAGATAGAGATAGATAGGTAGGTTGATAGATAGATACAGATAGGTAGGTAGGTAGATAGATAGATAGAGATAGGTAGGTAGGTAGATAGATAGATACAGATAGCTAGGTAGGTAGATAGATAGATAGAGATAGGTAGGTAGGTAGGTAGATAGATAGATAGAGATAGGTAGGTAGATAGGTAGATAGATAGAGATAGGTAGGTAGGTAGATAGATAAATACAGATAGGTAGGTAGGTAGATAGATAGATACAGATAGGTAGGTAGGTAGATAGATAGATAGAGATAGGTAGGTAGGAAGATAGATAGATACAGATAGCTAGGTAGGTAGATAGATAGATAGAGATAGGTAGGTAGGTAGATAGATAGATACAGATAGGTAGGTAGGTAGGTAGATAGATAGAGATAGGTAGGTAGGTAGATTGATAGAGACAGATAGGTAGGTAGGTAGGTAGGTAGATAGATAGATAGAGATAGGTAGGTAGGTAGATTGATAGATACAGATAGGTAGGTAGGTAGATAGATAAATACAGATAGGTAGGTAGGTAGATAGATAGAGATAGGTAGGTAGGTAGATTGATAGATACAGATAGGTAGGTAGGTAGATAGATACAGATAGGTAGGTAGGTAGATTGATAGATTCAGATAGGTAGGTAGGTAGATAGATAGATAGAGATAGATAGGTAGGTAGATTGATAGAGACAGATAGGTAGGTAGGTAGATAGATAGATACAGATAGCTAGGTAGATAGATAGATAGATAGAGATAGGTAGGTAGGTAGATAGATAGATACAGATAGGTAGGTAGGTAGGTAGATAGATAGATACAGATAGCTAGGTAGGTAGATAGATAGATAGAGATAGCTAGGTAGGTAGATAGATAGATACAGATAGGTAGGTAGGTAGGTAGATAGATAGAGATAGGTAGGTAGGTAGATAGATAGATACAGATAGGTAGGTAGGTAGATAGATAGATACAGATAGGTAGGTAGGTAGATAGATAGATAGAGATAGGTAGGTAGGAAGATAGATAGATACCGATAGGTAGGTAGGTAGGTAGATAGATAGAGATAGATAGGTAGGTAGATTGATAGAGACAGATAGGTAGGTAGGTAGATAGATAGATACAGATAGGTAGGTAGGTAGATAGATAGATAGAGATAGGTAGGTAGGTAGATAGATAGATACAGATAGCTAGGTAGGTAGATAGATAGATAGAGATAGGTAGGTAGGTAGATAGATAGATACAGATAGGTAGGTAGGTAGATTGATAGATACAGATAGGTAGGTAGGTAGATAGACAGATAGAGATAGGTACGTAGGTAGATAGATAGATACAGATAGGTAGGTAGGTAGGTAGATAGATAGATAGAGATAGGTAGGTTGATAGATAGATACAGATAGGTAGGTAGGTAGATTGATAGATACAGATAGGTAGGTAGGTAGATAGACAGATAGAGATAGATAGGTAGGTAGATTGATAGAGACAGATAGGTAGGTAGGTAGGTAGATAGATAGATACAGATAGGTAGGTAGGTAGATAGATAGATAGAGATAGGTAGGTAGGTAGATAGATAGATACAGATAGCTAGGTAGGTAGATAGATAGATAGAGATAGGTAGGTAGGTAGATAGATAGATACAGATAGGTAGGTAGGTAGATAGATAGATAGAGATAGATAGGTAGGTTGATAGATAGATACAGATAGGTAGGTAGGTAGATAGATAGATAGAGATAGGTAGGTAGGTAGATAGATAGATACAGATAGCTAGGTAGGTAGATAGATAGATAGAGATAGGTAGGTAGGTAGATAGATAGATACAGATAGGTAGGTAGATAGGTAGATAGATAGAGATAGGTAGGTAGGTAGATAGATAGATACAGATAGGTAGGTAGGTAGATAGATAGATACAGATAGGTAGGTAGGTAGATAGATAGATAGAGATAGGTAGGTAGGAAGATAGATAGATACAGATAGCTAGGTAGGTAGATAGATAGATAGAGATAGGTAGGTAGGTAGATAGATAGATACAGATAGGTAGGTAGGTAGGTAGATAGAGATAGGTAGGTAGGTAGATTGATAGAGACAGATAGGTAGGTAGGTAGGTAGATAGATAGATAGAGATAGGTAGGTAGGTAGATTGATAGATACAGATAGGTAGGTAGGTAGATAGATAAATACAGATAGGTAGGTAGGTAGATAGATAGAGATAGGTAGGTAGGTAGATTGATAGATACAGATAGGTCGGTAGATAGATAGATAGAGATAGGTAGGTAGGTAGATAGAAAGATAGAGATAGGTAAGTAGGTAGATTGATAGATACAGATAGGTAGGTAGGTAGATTGATAGAGACAGATAGGTAGGTAGGTAGATAGATAGATACAGATAGGTAGGTAGGTAGATAGATAGATAGAGATAGGTAGGTAGGTAGATAGATAGATACAGATAGCTAGGTAGGTAGATAGATAGATAGAGATAGGTAGGTAGGTAGATAGATAGATACAGATAGGTAGGTAGGTAGATTGATAGATACAGATAGGTAGGTAGGTAGATAGACAGATAGAGATAGGTACGTAGGTAGATAGATAGATACAGATAGGTAGGTAGGTAGGTAGATAGATAGATAGAGATAGGTAGGTTGATAGATAGATACAGATAGGTAGGTAGGTAGATTGATAGATACAGATAGGTAGGTAGGTAGATAGACAGATAGAGATAGATAGGTAGGTAGATTGATAGAGACAGATAGGTAGGTAGGTAGGTAGATAGATAGATACAGATAGGTAGGTAGGTAGATAGATAGATAGAGATAGGTAGGTAGGTAGATAGATAGATACAGATAGCTAGGTAGGTAGATAGATAGATAGAGATAGGTAGGTAGGTAGATAGATAGATACAGATAGGTAGGTAGGTAGATAGATAGATAGAGATAGATAGGTAGGTTGATAGATAGATACAGATAGGTAGGTAGGTAGATAGATAGATAGAGATAGGTAGGTAGGTAGATAGATAGATACAGATAGCTAGGTAGGTAGATAGATAGATAGAGATAGGTAGGTAGGTAGATAGATAGATACAGATAGGTAGGTAGATAGGTAGATAGATAGAGATAGGTAGGTAGGTAGATAGATAGATACAGATAGGTAGGTAGGTAGATAGATAGATACAGATAGGTAGGTAGGTAGATAGATAGATAGAGATAGGTAGGTAGGAAGATAGATAGATACAGATAGCTAGGTAGGTAGATAGATAGATAGAGATAGGTAGGTAGGTAGATAGATAGATACAGATAGGTAGGTAGGTAGGTAGATAGAGATAGGTAGGTAGGTAGATTGATAGAGACAGATAGGTAGGTAGGTAGGTAGATAGATAGATAGAGATAGGTAGGTAGGTAGATTGATAGATACAGATAGGTAGGTAGGTAGATAGATAAATACAGATAGGTAGGTAGGTAGATAGATAGAGATAGGTAGGTAGGTAGATTGATAGATACAGATAGGTCGGTAGATAGATAGATAGAGATAGGTAGGTAGGTAGATAGAAAGATAGAGATAGGTAAGTAGGTAGATTGATAGATACAGATAGGTAGGTAGGTAGATTGATAGATACAGATAGGTAGGTAGGTAGATAGATAGATACAGATAGGTAGGTAGGTAGATTGATAGATACAGATAGGTAGGTAGGTCGATAAATAGATACAAATAGGTAGGTAGGTAGATAGATAGATACAGATAGGTAGGTAGGTAGATAGATAGATAGAGATAGGTAGGTAGGTAGATAGATAGATAGAGATAGGTAGGTAGGTAGGTAGTTAGATAGATAGAGATAGGTAGGTAGGTAGGTAGATAGATAGAGATAGGTAGGTAGGTAGATAGATACAGATAGGTAGGTAGGTAGATTGATAGATACAGATAGGTAGGTAGGTAGATAGATAGATAGAGATAGATAGGTAGGTAGATTGATAGAGACAGATAGGTAGGTAGGTAGATAGATAGATACAGATAGGTAGGTAGGTAGATAGATAGATACAGATAGCTAGGTAGGTAGATAGATAGATAGAGATAGGTAGGTAGGTAGATAGATAGATACAGATAGGTAGGTAGGTAGGTAGATAGA